>OY728152.1:1577769673-1578132173 GCA_963277665.1 Viscum album
TATTAGTAATAAATAGTAATAATTAGTAATAAATAAGAATAATTAGTAATAAATCATAATAAATCGTAATAATTAGTAATAATTAGAAATAAATTGTAATAAATAGGAATAATTAGTAATAAATAGTAATAATAAGCTATAAATAGCAATAAATAGGAATAAATTGCAATAATTAGAAATAAATAGAAATAAATAAGAATAATTAGTAAAAAATAGTAATAAATAGGAATAATTAGTAATAAATACTAATAAATAGGATTAATTAGTAATAAATAGGAATAATTAGTAATAAATAGGAATAATTAGTAATAAATAGGAATAATTAGTAACAAATAGAAATAATTAGGAATAATTAGGAATAATTAGTAATAAATAAGAATAATTAAGAATAATTAGGAATAATTAGGAATAATTAGGAAAAATTGGGAATAATTAGGAATAATAGGAATAATTAGGAATAATTAGAAATAATTAGAAATAATTTGTAATAAATAAAAATAATTAGCAATAATTAGAAATAATTAGGAACAATTAGCAATAATTAGTAATAACTAGAAATAATTAGAAATAATTAGAAATAACTAGATATAAATAGCAATAATTAGTAGAAAATAGTAATAATTAGTAATAAATAGGAATAATTCCTAATAAATATTAATAAATAGTAATAAATTGAAATAATTAGTAATAAATAGGAATAATTCCTAATAAATAGTAATAAATTGGAATAATTAGAAATAATTAGTAAATATTAGCAATAAATTGGAATAATTATCTATAAATAGTAATAATTAGCAATAAATAAGAATAATTAGAAAAAATTAGTAATAATTAGAAATAATTAGGAATAAATTGGAACAATTAAAAATAAATATGAATAAATAGAGATAAATTGGAATAAATAGAAATAAATAGCAATAAATAGGAACAAATAAAAATAAATAGGAATAAATAGTATTAAATAGGAATAATTAGTAATAATTAGGAATAATTAGTAATAATTAGTAATAATTAGTAATAATTAGTAATAATTAAGAATAAATAGCAATAAATAGCAATAAATAGTAATAACTAGAAATAAATAGTAATAATTAGCAATAAATATGAAAAAATAACAATAAATAGGAATAAATAGAAATATATAGTAATAAATTGAAATAATTACAAATAAATAGCAACAATAATGAATAATTAGCAATAATTACGAATAATTAAAAATAATTACGAATAATTAGTAAAAATTACAAATTATTAATAATAATTATGAATAAATAGCAATAATTAGTAACAATTAGTAATAATTAGTAATAATTAGAAATAATTAGAAATAGTTAGAAATAATTAGAAATAATTAGAAATAATTAGCAATAATTAACAATAATTATAATAGTTAGGAATAATTATCAATAATTAGCAAAAATTAGGAATAATTAGCAATAATTAGAAATAATTAGGAATAATTAGCAATAATTACGAATAAATAAGAATAAATAGGAATAATTAGGAATAAATCAGAATAAATAGTAATAAATAGAAATAAATAGGAATAAATAAGAATAAATAAGAATAAATAGGAATAAATAGGAATAAATAGTAATAAATATGAATAAATAGTAATATATAGGAATATATAGAAAAAAATAGGAATAAATAGTAATGAATAGGAATAAATATGAATAAATAGGAACTAATATGAATAAATAGGAAAAAATTGGAATAAATTGGAATAATTAGGAATAAATAGGAATAATTAGGAATAATTAGGAATAATTATGAATAATTAGTAATAATTAGGAATAATTAGGAATAATTAGGAATAATTAGGAATAATTAGTAATAATTAGGAATAATTAGGAATAATTAAGAATAATTAGTATTAATTATTAATAATTTGTAAAAATTTGTAATAATTAGTAATAATTATTAATAATTAGTAATAATTAGTAATAATTATTAATAATTATTAATAATATAAATTATAATAACTTGTAATAACTTGGAAATATTTCCAGTGGATTGATGGCACTCCTTTTGCTCGATGACTCTTCTTCTTTCAACAATCACTAACTAAAAACATTATAAAAAGTATGCTTCGACGTATGCATATCCAATCTCGTATGCACGAGTTTGAATATGCATTCTTAGGACCACATTTTTCATAATTGTTTCAGGCGGTGATAGTTGCATGAAGATGATTAATTGACGAAAAGGGGTCTCTTTTGTTCAGCAACTCATTTACTTGCATCTTTCTCACACTAAAATCACAATAAAGAATCTACTTGGAGGTATGCTTATACATTATCTTATGCATGAGAATGAATATGCATACCTCCAAGAAGATTCTTCATTATGATTTCATCGAGATAAATTTTCAAGTAAATGAGCTATTAGAAAAAAGAGTAGCCATCAATCCATTGGAAATTATGTTGCACAAAATTAGTGGTAATTATTAAGAAGTAGTTTTAATTATTTATCTTCTTTTTTCATATTGTGTTTTTATAGTTTAAAATTATTCCAAATTAGTAATGATTTTAAATTTTGTAGAAAAATATGGAACAAGGAAATCAAATTCAATCATTATTAGATGATCACACTTGGATAAATCACCATAGAAATCCAAATAGTTCAGGCTTAAATCCTGTATATATTGAGGGTGTTGAAGCTTTCTTATCATTTGGATCATCAAAACTAGAATATGTTTCAGAAGGAATAATTAAGTTTCCTTGTAAAAAATGTCCTCTGAGAACATTTGATACATTTGAGAAGGTCAGAGGACATCTCTTGCGATTTGGTTTTCAACCAGATTATGTTTTTTGGTATCAATACTATGAACACAGTTCTAGAGAAGATACTAATAACTTGATTCTGGATCTATCACACTTTCAACATTTAGTACATGATGTTGCAGGTCTATCTGTTCAATAAACTGAAACTCAAGATGTTATCGATTTAACTCCTAAGATGGAACTATCTGAATTTTATGAGTTGTTGAGGTCTGTTGATGATGCATTATATCCAGGTTTCAAGATAAGATAATTATATGTGGTTTCAAAATTTTTGGCTATTAAATCAGATAATGCAATGTCAAACAACTATTTTGATCATATATTTTCTTTGGTTAAAACACTTTTACTTGAAGGAAATGTGTTTCCTACAAATTACTATGAGAGAAAGAGGTTGGTTCGTAATCTGGACCTTAGTTATTAGAAGATTCATGCATGTGAAAATGATTAAATCTTATATTTTGGTGAAAATGAGTCATTTCATAGTTGTCCCACATGTGGAAAATCAAGTTATAAAAAATATCAACCAGGGAAGTCTAGATCGATTCATGTAAAACATTTGAAATATTTTCCCCTTACACATAGGCTACAACATTTATTTATGTATCAAAACACATTGTCAATGATGTCATGACAAAAAACTAATATTTCAACTGATAAAAGCTTGAATCATCAATCTGATGGTGATTCATGGGAACATTTTGACCATCTACATCTGTCTTTTTCTTCAGAAGCCCGAAACATGTGATTGGGACTTTCTACTGACCATTTCTGTCTGTTTGGTTCTTCTGGTAGTCAGTATTCACATTGGCCTGTCTTTATAACTCTTTACAATTTACCTCCATGGATGTTGTTGAAGGAGCCCTATATCTTTTTATCCTTATTAATACCAGGACATCCAAAAATGAATATTGATGTTTATTTTAAACCATTGATTGATGAGTTAAATTCATTGTAGAGTAATGGTGTTAATACATATGATGTTGCTGCAAAATAAAATTTCATATTAAAAGCTGCATTGATATGGATGATTAGTGACTTTCTGACATATGACATGTTATTTGGCTGGATAACACATGGTCCGAAATCACATCTTTCCTGTATGATAGACAACAAAGCCTTTATGCTCATCAATGGAAAAAAAACTTTCTATTTTTACTTTCATCACAGATATCTTCCAACCGATTATCCTTTTTAAAGGAAAAAATCTCATTTCAGAAAAGGCACAATTTAAAGGGATGATCCCCTAAAAATGATCTCAGGTACAGAGTTAAAATCAGTTGTATTTTCATTACCTCCCATCATATTTGGGCGAATAGTAAACCAACAAAAAATTCATGGATTTGGAAAAGAACATAATTGGATAAAACGGAGCATTTTTTGTGATATTCTATATTGGTATTATTTGTTGGTCTGCCACATGTTGGATGTCATGAATACTGAGAAGAACTATTTTGATAATTTATTTCATACAGTTTTGGATACATTAGGTAATAACAAAGATACTATAAAAGTACGATTAGATCTTTCCCAAATTTTCTGGTGACTAGAACTTGAACTATTTGGAAATGTCAGATCACAAAGGTTAATGAAGCCAAATGTAGCTTATAAACTATCCAAATAGAGTCCCTTATTATTTTTCTAGTGGATTGTTGATTTGAAACTTTACGATGGATATGATTCGAATTTGGGAAGATGTGTTAAGAATGGTCATATTACTGGATTAAAAAGTCATGATTTTCATGTTATAATGGAAAGAATTATACTGATTAGATTTAGAGTTTGGTTGACCTCTATGAGTTGGGATTTAATGACAGACATATCATATTAGTTTCGAGACATTTTTGAAGCGAAAACAGACTACGATGCACTAAGAAAACTGGAAGAAGATTCTACTGCAATTATATGTAAACTGGAAAAAAACATTATGTTGGTTTTCATTGACACAATGGAACATCTGATATTAAATTTTACACATGAAGAAGAATGTGGAGGTCCATTATAGTTTTGATAGATGTACACATTTGAAATATGCATGTAGAAAATGGAGAAAAAAGTACGCAACAAAGCATTAGTGGAAGGCTCAATTGCTGAAGCTTATTTTCAAGAGGAAATTAATTTTTTATGCTCTCACTATTTTAAATATGAATATCCATCAAAAGAGAACCACATGAGAAGGAATAAGAGAAATGTTAATGAAGAAATGGAAAATCAATTATTATTTTTTAATCAGCGAAATCTTGGCTTCGGTGGAGTTCAAGAACTATGGCTTTCAGATGATGAAGATCACAGAGCTCATACATATGTTCTGATCAACTGTAAATAAATGACATCATTTGTACAGTAAGTGTGTATATCACTTATTCAATAATTTATGTTATAGTATGGAAACTTATTTTATTTGTAGGTTATATGATAATCATATCAAGAAACAAATTCCACAAATTACAGTAGCTACTCTAAAATAAGACAGACAAAACAAATTTCTCAAGGGTTTCAAAAATTGGTAACATAAATTATTGATGTTTTAATATCAATTCAGTTTAATATTTATTATATTGATAATTGTTTTACAAATTTCTAGGTGTCTCAACATGCTGATAAAATTGATAAGTGACTGTGTATATTGAGTAACCCACCATCCAAAATGGTTAAATCTTATAATTGATACATGGTGACTGGTTTTCTATTTCATACACATGAATATGGGGAATCAAAAAAAATAATGAATAGTGGAGTTTTTTTGAGAGGATCGTATCATAGAGAAACTAAAGTTGACTTTTAAGACATTCTAGATGAAATTATTAAGCTGTTTTATCTAGGATAGAATTACATAATGATGTTTTAATGTTGGTTGGTGGATACTGAGAGAAGATTGCATGTTCATATGACTCATGGAATCTTCAATATTAAATATAAAAGTCCTCTTGCAGTAAATGAACCATTTTTACTGGCTCAACAGGCACATAAAATTTATTACGAAATGTACTATGATACTTCAAGAGACCTGAGTAATTGGTGGAGCATAATAAAAATGAAATCACAGAAAAATCAGTTTACTCAAATTAAATGTGGTTCCACTGAAGTGGAAGGAGTTGAAATTTTTCAAGAGACTACTCAAAATCTATCTTTTTCACAAAGAGACGTGAATATCGATGAGGACACCCCACAATTAAGGGTCGATGGTGATGAAGATGTTAATGATGTTACAAATGAATTTGAAATGGAAAGAGATGATGAAACTGAAACTCATACGGATATTGATGATGCTGAAGAGGAATATGAAGACATTAACATCATCAGATGTGAAGATGATGATGAATGTGAACATTGACACAGCTAAATGATGGTTATAATCATAACTAATATATATCTATATATAATAGTTATTTTCAACTATCTACTAACAATAATCATTTTGTGTTTTAGATGGACCATAATCTATTTCATGAGTTACAGGAGGCTGAGCTACCTTTGGATGAGGGGGATTTGGGATCATCTTACCCTCCTCCAACTATCGGTTCAGGGGGTATATAGAGGGGTTGTGGTCTTGTGCAAATGATGATTCTTGACCCTATCCCCAAGCAATGTTCATGTCATGGAATCGATCCACACACACTGATGTATGATAACCTGTATATTTTAGTTATCTTTCATTAATTTATTTATATATGTACTAGTTGTATGATTATTTTTTTTCTTTTTTTTCACAGTTTTCCACATGTAGTTGTTAGATAAGGGAGTTCTATCTAGTGCAATTATTTTTCTCAGCCATGGATCAAATGGGAACAAATTCCTATTGATGTGAAACTCGACATGTTCAATCAATGGCTAGTACGTAAGTAAATAATATTTATTTTGACATTTATTTTATTGATAACTTGATATTATAAATTATTTATAGGGTTTATGGTATCCCATTGATGATAGCATCCATGATGCTATCCATGCAGCATGAGAGGCTTCTATGCGTGGCTGTTTCCATTTGCTATTGTAAAATTTGAGAAGGACGCCATTAGGAAAGTAGGAGTGATAGATTTTGAGGATTCGTGTAGAGCCCACCGACCAGAGTAAATTTCATCTCACATTTGGGAAGGATTATGTTTACACTGGTTGGTTGGTGGATTTCAGAGGAGGTCTTCAGTGGGTCGGCAGAACCGGGAGAGACAAGAGGTCACACATAGAGCTGGTAGTCATACATTCAGTACACATAGAGAGCATCTAGTAATTATGTTTTTAAAATATTTTATTTAACTTTAAATATAAACAACTTATTTTATATTTTTATAGGCTTTCGATCATCCCTATATTACGAAGTACGGAGTTTATCAGAGGATATATAGTGATCCAGCCACTAGAGAGATTAGAGGTGATCGCCAACGTCAGATTGTGGTTAGTATTATTTTTTTAGTTTGACAATTAACTACATATAATATTTTCACAATTTTAATTTAAAATTATAATAGAAGGAGTCATATGAGGCTATGACCTCTCAAACATAGGCTAGGAGTCTGGATGAGGTGACTGATCAGACTAATGCCCACCATTTTGATGAGGCGACATCGATTCAGGCGACTCGGTATGGCTTTGAGAAGGGACAAGTAGTTGGTATCTGCTCTCACGTGTCTTATGGTACTTATTATGGTACTACTAAGATGTAGGAGTCCAACTCGAGGGGATCTCTTAGAGAGGCATCATCTTATACCTCACAGTATCAGGAGTTTTTACGAACTTAGTCTTAGCATATAGAGAGTTTACAAAAGTATCATGAAGAGATGTGTCAGCAGCAACAACATCATGATGAGGAGATGTATCGATGGCAGCAGCAACATCATGAGAAGATGGAGTACATGTGTCGTCTGACTTGTATTCTAGGGATGAAGTTTCCTAGACCATCTTCTACAGCTCCTCCACCTCCTCTATAAGATGAACCCCAGTTATTTTTTTATGTTAAAAACATTTGAATTCAAGATTTTTTGTAACATGAACTATTTTCAGTTTTTGTCTCTTATATTGGTGCAGATATTGCATAATTTAATTTTTTTTCTTTTTAATATTTTATTATTTATTATTACTATTATATTTTTTTAATGTTTGTTTATTTTACTACTAATAATAATAATATTTTATGAGTTTTGTTTTATATTTTTGTGAATATTGAGAATTTTAATATTTTAATAATTTTTTAATAATATTAATATTATTTTTTCCTTAATCATAATTTTATTAAATATTTTTTTTAGTATTATATTTTTTAATGTTTGTTTATTTTACTACTTATAATAATAATATTTTATGAATACTTTATATTTTTTTGAGAATATTGAGAATTTTAATATTTTTTATTTTTTTTATTATTTTAATAATATTAATATTATTTTTTCATTAATTATAATTTTATTAAATTTTTTTTATTTTGGTTATTATTGGCGACGGGACCTGTTGCGACGGGATCCCATCACAAATAGTTTAAATATTTTTTTTAAATACTATTTACGATGAGCCTGTTGTAAAAAGTTTATTTATATATAATGTATATAATCAGAGATTTATTTACTACGGGGAAATTCCCCATCGCAAATTTTTTTTGCGAGGGGCCCATTGCAGAAAAATGGTATTTGTGATGCTGTTTTCTACAATGATCTTTTTGCGATGGGACCCCTTTGCTAAAGCTTATTTGAGATGGGATCCTGTCGCAAATAGCCCATTGCAAATAGCACAAATTATAGTACTAGAATTTATGACTACATGGGGATCAACACCTGATGATAACCGGATCTCAAATCAGTCATTGAGAAGACTCGATCTCCTTAGAGCTAAAAAAAGACCATCTATTCAAAGTATAGGATACCAATTTTAACCATCAACTGGTTTAATTGTCATTAATCTATACATTGCCTAAGGGTACCATCCTATTTTTTCAAAAAAGGACTGGTAAACCTCACAAAGAAGTACTGGGTCATATAAACCCATTTATAATAAATCTTCTAGATTCCTCTTGATCTATTGAAACTCCATCATAGAAATCCTATAAGGATGAATGTATATCAGTGTATCTCATAGAACAAGCTTGATAAATAACCCCACCTCTCTCACCAGAGGCAATATTGAAAATTTATCTAGGAAAATGTACTTGAAATGATCAACTACTGGAGGGAAATTGGTATAACATGTTCTGTGATACCCCATAAATAAACACACAATCTAGGAGAACATCCTGAAAAACCCCCAATTCCCAGGTCTAGATTGAATTTCTTAGACATAACATTCACATTTTTGATGAAAATCTCTACCCTCTGGTGACATGAAACTCTACCTTCATCTATAACAATAAAAAAAGGCTGAAAAGATAACCAACTAGTCAATTCTGAGAATGAAATCAAATCCTATCATCTTGAGTATATAGAGGTCCCATACATAGTGACACCCATCAATCTCAAGGGGGAACTCTATGCACTCATGAAAACATTTCAACCTAATCTCCAATGGAGATTCTAGAATCACCACACCATCTGAAATATAAGAACATAACCCAATGCTCACCTCATTGAGCATTACTATAAAGCTATGTGAAACCCCTCTATCAAAAAGTATATAAGGTAAAATAGAGGATACTATAATAGTACCTCTAATAGTATAAGGTCTGGGATCCAACTCCTACTGGGTCTATTTCACTGTATATGGTTGGCCTATATTGTAACCCTCTGAAAATACCTGGGTACCCTAAGATGATCCACCCTACTGTCACTAAGAACCTGTGGTCTAGCTTCCATAGCCATGACTATCACCATGGCCTAAACGATCTGACATACCCTGAATCCCTATATGGTGAGAAGATGTTGACCATACTTATGAATGTGGAGTCGAGGAAAAACCTATCTCATTGGCTGATGATGGAAATTTTCTACAGAAACGTAATAGATGTCTAATATTTCCACAAGAGTAGAACTCGACTAGGTCCTTTGTACATTGAGGCCTCATATGTCCAAGCGTACTGCACTAGTATCACCTCTCTTGGATACCAGAAGAGTGGTTCTAAATTCCAATATCACTACATGGAAGCTCTAGATGACTCCTACTACTAGTCGATGTAGTACCAGACCAAGGTGTCAAAATTCCCAGGATCACAACTCTAGATTCCCTCAGGATATAATCCATGATAAAATAATGATTCACAATTCCAAAAATGGTAGTCAACCGAAATACATACACCTATGATCAGATTTCATATCTGAGACCATCTTCAAATCTCCATGATTTCAAACATGCGTCACCCATCAGATTAGGTGTGGAATGATGTAGCTCAATAAAACGGGCCAAATAATCTATGAATGATAACGTACCCTACTCGAGATGTAAGAAATCATGCCTCTATCGTCCCTCAAAGTCTCAGGATAGAAGTAATCATATAAGGCTATATGAAACTAAATCAGTCCATCTCTCGGTGATGATTAGTCTAAGTGATAACACCCCTCCATCTCTTTTTGTAATCACACATCTTATATGTAGTGATCTTTACCCTCCTCTCAGGAGGCGTATCTATGTGATAGAAGATATATAGCATAGCCTCCATCCATGACTCTATAGCCTGTGGTCTGCCATCCCTTGAAAACATGGCTGGATGTTGTTGCTGAAACTCACATTTCAACTCTTTCATAGTTGAGGTAGGCCACCATGCTCCTTGAATAGTCTTCATGAAACACAAAAACCAATCATGGAACTATGCCTCAACACCCATGTCTAGTAAAACTTCTAGTTCCATAGCTAGACCAACTGGAGGATTCACTAGTAGCCCTTGTCCTACATCCTCTGGGGAATGATCGTTTACACCATCATAACATGCAATTAGTGATCATCATGGTGGCATGAATCTACAATTCCAAACACACGCCTCAGTTCAATATCATTATCAGTGTTCATAGCTCAAAAGAACAAATCCCAAAATAGGCTAGGTCAAAATCTTCCTCTATAATAGCTCACCCCTTTTCCTGCCCCATGGATTAGTTCTGAGTGTCAAACAAATGAGATAAACTACCAAAATACCACTACTAAGGTCTGTTCTGGTCATGTTCCCTATCACAATCCAATCATTTTAACTAGTTTTCATATTCATTTGATTAAAAAACGAGTTCACATTCACATTAACTAAATTGATACTCATTTAAAGTTTATCACATCCCTTTTAGAAGGTTAAACCAATGTTATGCCAAATTTTGATCTGTGGGGGCCCGTACTCCCCAATAACCAAAGTGTATCATCCACCTATATCATATCTTAACACATTTCACAACAAGGCTGAACCATGATTTGCAAAATTCCAATCCAAGAGGGTCCATACACCTTAGGTACCAAAGTTTGGCTGCCATCTATTTTACACCATAACATATCTCAATATACCTATCACAATAGTAGGTATATTTACCAAGGCATCTGTCACAACAACTTGGAATCAGTAATGCATCATAAAAGACACGATATAATGAATGGAATGTGAAATATAGAAGGTTCCTATATGATGAATGAGATAGGTATACCCTCATCTCATTGTGTTTCAACATAATAGAACCCAAAATCATTTCAACAATAAAATCATAAAACAAGTGCATCAACCAATGGTGAAATCAAATCAACATTATTTGTAGAAATCTAAAAAAAGGAATTTAATTCAAGGAAATATATTTTTCACATACATGGGTTAGCTACACCAGGGAAAATCTCATTAAAAAATTCCTATTTCTTTCTATCTCTTTCTATTGTCTCCAAATAGTAATGTAAACCAGGCAAAATATCTCTAAAACCACTTTGTAATGTCTTGGACCCAGATTCCACTAAAAGGTGCCCGGAGCCTGGTGGGTCACATGGACTCAAGCGTATCTCCCCAAAATCCATAAGCTTCCTACTAGTAGTGAAGGACTAGGTTTAATGGTGGGGAGAATATTCCCTCATTAGCATAGTGTAACATAATTTTATATAATAGCAGTTCAATAGAGGATGTATCAAACCATAAAAAATAAGTAAACAACAAAAGAATAATAATACAAATAAACTAGAAGTCATAACATACACAAAATGATGATACATGCCACATTTTTCTAATAAAGCATCCAAAACTGGTACATGACATTCACATATAATATAAGTTCTAAAATTAATAATTGGCCAAAATAATATCAGTAGCATTGAAAGCCTTAGCTTTATCCCATCATCTCTTTTTCCTAATCAGTGCTTCAAGTACCTATAAATGGGTGCTTGGCTGTATTATTACCTGCAATCATATAATTTGTTTGGGCACAAAAATTTGAACCAAACATGGTGTGATACAAAATACCACTGGACAACTACCCATGGTCTGTTCCAATCAATAAATGAATATATATAGAAGATAGTGTTCAATATAAAAAGCAGCAAGCAAGGAAGAACTCAAAAGTAAGCATCCTACATGCTCTAGTTTAAATTTAAAATCATTCAATATTCCAATTATAATGAATTTATATTTCTCAAGATCAATCTCAAACCCAACATACCTGATGTAATTGGCAGCACAACATATTCCTTAAAAGGCCATATAAGAAAGTACAAGGGAAGACCAAATCCATGCCCGTAATTTTTCTTGGAAGATGATTCATAAGTAATTTCATTTATAATTAATTTCAAAACCTGATACCATAATTGAAATTACTAATTTGGAATTAAAGTATCACTCCAGGTGCAATATCAACCAACACCCACCAAGCCCTTCCTTGGAGAACCTATCAGGAACCCGATATCGCTCTAGGTGGTGTATAATTCTAGGTCTTTTGAGTTTGTCCTTGGTGGTCCTATAAGGAAGACCCAAGTGTATCCCATGACATATAATCAAATTAACCATGATTTTATACAAGTAATCCCTCACTTGGATCCATTTCTTACTTGAAAAGAAGTCCAGTCTTAATGAGTCCATCCATGGAATCCCTCAATGGATCCTTGTATCAACCACAACATAATCACATTCATAGAGTCTATACATGGCATCCCTCAATGGATCCATGTATCAATTAAGGTATAAAGGTTAATAGTCACATTAGTTCATCCATGTAATTCTAATTTTAATCCATGTTTCACTCAAGGATATTTTCATTTAACCATTTCAATTTCATTTAATCATTTAATTAAACATTCCAATGTCAAAATCAAGGGCATCAAATATCAAAACTCACCTTCAGGGGGTGACTCAAGCATAGGTGAAACTTATAAGGATTTTAAGTTCATTTAATCATGTGGGAATATCTCATATAACATGTTAAACATGTATAACAAACTAATACATGTATTTAACATCATTTAACTCTTATGGGAAACATGATATAAGGTGAAACTCATTCATATTAAGGAAATTGAAAAACAAGGAAAAGATCTAGAACTGGCCTCCAAATACTCCCATGGGTTTTTTCAATTTTGCAATATTAATATGCCTATAAATATATAACATGGATTAAACATTATTTAACTCATGTGGGAAAAAACATTTGAGTAATTCAATCTAGTTGCATCAAAATAAGTTATGGCCTCTATTTTATTCACATGGGAAAGACAACATGCTTTAAATAAAAAATTCATATATGGGTCAAGGTGAAATTATTCCATCTCAAAACCTTTAACCAATTCAATTACAATATAACAATATTGTAATATAATTTATATTAAATTCCATGTTAAGAATCCCATGAAATGGATAAAAGGCATGCCTCATAGGCATTTGATTCCAAAAGCCATAAAGGTTCATTCACGGAAGCTCACCCAAGGGGTGGTCCCCAATCAAGGTGTAAAACCTATAACATGTATAATCATTCCTATTCAATTACCTAAACCATTATAGTAAATAACTGGGTTCTATTCCAAGTTATTTCGATGCCCGAAAATTGGGCACACGACACTCCCACATATATAAATGATCAGACGTTGTAAGAAAAGAAAATGACCACCTACATTAGGATTGTTCTTGATAGATCATCCAGTATCATGCTCTGATTCATCCTAGTTTGAAGAAATCTGAAGAATGGAAAATTAGGGAATATGAGCCAAAATCAAAATAGCACAATTGATATCCAAAATAATCAATAATGTTTAAAAAGGAATGAAGGAATTACTATTTCAGATCCTAGGAAACGAACCATGTTCGAATCAAATGTTGGTAGAGAGCATAGATCAATTCCTAGGATGGTCCTTCAAAAAGATAAAGAAAATTACCCCAAATATGAAAAAGATGAATAATGAAAAGGAGTTTAGGTTATAAAACATTTTATGGAAAAAATAGTCATTTCACCCAAAATATCTGGGTTTCACAGTTTAGATTCTCGATCTACTGTAGGAGAAAGGGGAACTCACATGTTTACTTGCACAGTTTACAAACCATATATAGAGCCTCTATGAAATATGATAAAACTATAGACCTATCACAAGGTTTCATCAAACCTTGTAGCCTATAGGCCCCCATTTTCCGGCCTCACATGGTTTAGTCAAGCTGTGCGACCTACCCCGCACAGTTTTCACTAACCGTTCACTAGGCATAAAACACCCAAACTCTGGGTTACAGGATCCGAACCATCCCCTGACACCTCTAATCCTTCCATGACCCCAAAATTCACTCATGTTAGGCATCATTTAATCATTTAAACATATAATTTATGGAAAACACAAGATCCATACCTCAAAGAAGAACTGAGTTATTACATTATTGGTTGTTTCAACTATTCTTGGAAAATACCATGAGTTTAGTTGATAATATTATGAGTCATCCAAACATCTAAATTATGTTCCCTCCAATTGAAAACTTATTTCCACTCACCTCCTTCTTCATGACAGTAGTGGAAACATAATCCACTTATCCTAGTGGCCTTCCCAAATATACTTTCTTGAAATATACTATTTTTTAGGAGGAATTTTATAACAAATCATTATTTAATAGTGTGTCCAAGTATCCATTTAAATGGTCAATAATTTGTCCAATTTTCAAGACATTCCTGATTGAGCATATTTGGCTCTATTAGGTAATGTAAATAATTGTCTATTATGGAAAAAAAATATTCATGAACTTGATCATATCAGAATTAGTAAAATTTGATCCTCCACTCCCCAAATTGATTCTTCATGGGTCCTCTCCTCTCTTTCTATCATGTCTCAGGTTTTTGTTGAATCCTAGGGGTTTATACATGATAAAATGATTATTTAAGAGCTACAGTAGGTTCATAGGATGGTTTATGTGTGACAAAATACACCTTCACCGTTCATGCTCTTCTCACTGGGACTGGTGGAGTTATATAGGACTTGATCTTAGTCATTTTTATAGAATTTTTCATTATTTGAAATTTTTTTGAGATATCCCAAAATCCACATGTATATTTCACCAAGATGAGTGGTATTATCAAATCATCAATAATTTTATCAATACAGATAGTGAGAATATCTTCTTGGGGATGTGGCAGATTCAGGGAGTACAACATCCCTTTTCTTCTGAAAATGAAATATGATAATCTCTTATTTTCTCACTATTTGTAGTTTGAGAGGCTACTGATTTTTTTATTTTATAGAGTTGAGATTCATTGGTAGGTTAAATACTTATGGAGGTATTCCCATCCTATAATTGACTGAGGTGTAAAACTGGTGAACTATACGAAAATCATCTCTAGAATTGTTCATATGAAGTATCTGAGTAACACACCTTATTGCCTATGAATTCCCATCATGTGATCACAATGGGATGAATAGTGGGTCAAATGTTGTTTTGCGTCACCTAAACCATTGAATATAGGAAATTTATGACACTTTATGTTTGGAGTTAGTGGGGTATCACTCACCCATTCCAGGTATGGTTTCTGTTCTAGTTGAACTGGTGTACGGTGCTCCTCTACGACTTACAATCAAGCTTCCAATGGCTCGATGGTTCTGACAATACCTTAATGAGTGTTCAATTGAATATGTTCTCAGATAGGTGTAGAAATGTGTAGGATCTTATGCTTTGGTTCTTCCACTATTTAAGGTAGATACCCAGCCGATTATGTCTTTGGAGGATTTTTCTGAACCTACTATGGTTGTCTCCTTAATGGTGTGAAATCTTTATATCCATCCAAGATCAGGATAAATTACCCTAATGTTCTTGGAACTAACTTAGGAAGAATTCCTGACCATGCTATCATCATTCAGATAAATCCCTATAGCTAAGGTACACCTAATAGATGTGTACATTGATGATCTTATCAAGGGGCATATACTATAATAATTATACCTCAGAGTAACTAATCATTCAGTGCCCACAACTCTTTATATTTTTCCTCTTAACAATTAAATATTTCATTGATTGTTGTTATATTTTCCACATTGAGAGGAATAATTTTGTATATGGTGTTTAATTTATTTTTGTTAGTGATTCACTGAGGAGGAAGTAATGGATTGATCGAGGGAGAGCCTGTATTTAGGGTGATTATCTAGTTACGGATACACACACCATCATCCTCATTGTGAACCATATTCTAGGTGGAACCAACCTCTTCTTATTCCTATTCATTAACATTATTTAATGTTCCATCCATATGTTTTGTGACTATAAAATTCACCAATTCATTTTTTATAGTGGGTTTCATACTAGCTGTAAACAATTAGAGGCTTGTTTAGCTCCTTTGTTGGATATCTTACTTCTTTTCTAGGATCCCCTTCAATATTCTTAGTGAAGGGTGTCTTGGAGGGTTCCTATATGAAGTCTGATCATATGCCTCCCTTTTAGGGGAAATGCATCATGATATAAGGAAAAACAGGAGACTTAACCTCTTATTATCCTCCCTAAATTGGACAAGACTGATTTCTAATGGGGGGGGGGTTGATGTAAAAATTTCACGATCACTACAAGATACAATTTCTCTTGTTATTTTACTATCTTTCCATGGTCTAAATTTTTTGGTCTTATGGGTTAATTTTTTAGTAAAACATACCACCAATATTGTAGGATGGGGTTGATCCCATATTGTGATGGCTTCTACCACTGTCGTTACTCTCTTCAACACACACACCCTTTTTCAAGCATGAGTTAGATATAATGAAAAGTATAAACGAAAACTATTTTCTTCCAATGAAATTTGATGTTATTGATGATTGGATTCAATTAGTAAAGATTCACGATGAATGGTCTCGATTTATTGGTTTAAGAGTTTTTTATGGGTTTCTCTCATTGGGACTAATGCTTTGGAGACACATTAAAGTCCAATTTCTATTGAGTTTGTCTTATTTCCTGAGAAAGGGATTTTCTAAATATCCACCTTGGAGTAATGAAATTAAAGGATGTAATTTCTAGTGGGTCCTACTAAATATAGCATGAGGTGATATAAAAAGATACATGTTCCCCCATCCTCAGATATGAACACTAGGAGGGGCATCGATAATTAGAGAACACAACTTATAAAAAGCATCTAGGAATCCAAATTAAAGATAGTTCCATCACATCTCTTATCATGGTCTTTGTGTAGACCAAATGGATTCCATTTTGATTTAAAGAATAAAATTTCCAAATATTTTTCCTAGTTTTCATACCCACTGTAAGGAAATAATATTTCTCTTAGGTGGTGGAGTGTTTTTCAGATATTGAGATGGATGTTATGTATGAATTCTTCTGAAAATTCCTTTGAAATGTAGAACTGAGAAGTGTATGGGGGCCAAAAACTAATTTTTATACCATCCTTGTCGAATTTTCTTCTCATGAGAAACATATCCTATTGTTATTCTTCTAGGGACTCCACTTTTTATTCATCCCAACATAAGATCTTCTTAGATATTTTTTCATATGTAGTACGGATAGTAGGGGTGTCATTGGTATGGTAATGACTCAAGGGTGGCTCAGAGGATTAACATTGTCTCAATCCGTATACTAGTTGAGAAATTATGTCTTTTATTATTGATAGGGTCTCTAACATGTTTTGAACCATCTTTCTATGTGCCTCAGAATATGAGGGGTATTTTTATTTTACTAAACAATGGGAGGATCTTCTTGTAGTTATGAAATATCACCATTGAGAGGACCTTTTTAGTGGGGTTTTTTTGTAGAGGACTAACATAGTAGTCTGATGTTTAACTGCATAGACAATTTTAGCAATGTATACCCTAGGAAGGACCTTTAGGGTTGACAAAAGCAAGGGTAGGATTTTATTTGTGAGATGAAATGTTACTATGGGGAGGAAATTCATAGTAGGTGCAATCATGTAGAGGACTACCACCATAGCTTTATGTATGAATATAGGGATAATTTTTACAACTTATACCATTGGCAGGGCATTTAGGATGGATGACTACAAGAGGAGAACCTTCTTGGTGAAATGAAATGTTACTACAGGGAGGACTATCATTGTAGGTGTTATCATGGAGAGGAAAACCATCATAGATCAATGTGAAACTTTAGGGAGAATTTATGCAATGTACATGTTAGGGAGGACTTTCATGGTAGATGATATTAAGGGTAGGAACTTATTGATAAAATGAAATGTTACTACAGGGAGGAACCTCACAATGAGTTCTATCATGGAGAAAACTACCATAATAGATCGATGCCCAATTGTAGGGAGAATTTATACAGTTTATACCTTGGGGAGGACCTTTAGGGAAGATGAAAATAGGGGAAGTACATTCTAGAAGTTTGATCTTTTGACCATGAGGAGGGCCATCATGATGCTAATCTAGAGATAAGATCTCATGATCAATCAGTTTGTGTCCATTAAGGAAGAATTAATTGGTAATGCTCTAGGTATGACCTCCAAGGATAATGGTAATAATGTTGAAGAGAGGACCTTCACAACTGAAACTTCCACTACCATAATTTGGTAATATAACAGTAGGATCCTGATCCACTAGTGAAAGAGGTTTGATGGCCTCAAGAACCCCAACTTCTATAAAAGTAGAGTTATGATTATTCTCTACATATTCCATCTTCCTTTGGTACAATTTCTTTTTATGAAATCTCATGTGGGAAACTAGGTATATTTTTTAAGTGACAACATTCATATACAAGTGTCTATTCAAGTGTCCCACATGGTTTCTCATGGATATGCTATAAATATTTCAAATAGATTTTAGGGATATATATCTACCCTAGAGTGGTCACTAAAGTGGAATAGTGTCCCCTAGTTGGAATAAGTATTTTTTACTTATCCTGTTGACCATTGAACATGAAATATTTATGAAAATCGTATTGAATAGAATCAAGGATTTTTGTCTTCTCCTAAGTGACCACTTAGTTGTGTGGATGAGTTATCCCACATTGGGGGGTGGGGTGATATTCTTAGATAGACTCCATATTATTTACATGGAAATGATTACATCAGGGAAGGTATATAGGATATTTTCATGGATAAAAATATGACCATCCATTACTATTAAGATGTGTTGTGAAACATCCTTAGCTGGAACATGAATATACACCAATTCTGGTGTTGGAGTGGGGATTTGTGCATTCTCTAGTCCTCCATTTCCTTCTAGTAAGTGCTGATAGTCCTCCTATGTGGGGGTAGAGATATGAATCTACCCCTAATTTACAACTTTGTTATACCATCTATTACTCTAATTTCTACCGTATTTTCCAGGAAATCCTGATATAAATTCAATTGAATTTGCATCTACTCATTGGTTTCCAATGTATTTGAATGATGGGAATTAAATGCATCCATATGAATTTGTGTCTAATTATATTTTGTTTTCACCATATTTACTTGGTGGATTGGAGTGAATGAGTAGGAATTTGAATCTTATCATATTTTTCTGTCATATTTTATTGATGGGATGAGTGTGAATTAGTAGGGACATGTTTCTTACAATAATTTTCCATCATAATTTTATAACGAGATTAATATTGGAGAGTTGGTTTATTCATATTCTCATTTACCACTTTATCTAACTGATGATCTGTATATTTTTGAGTTATAATTATTTCTCTATATGTTTTACATCATATTTGAGTGATGGGATTGATGTGAATTCATAGTAATTTTCATCTACTAGTATTTTTCCAATCTATCTTTATGACTGGTGGATGTGAATGAATAGATATTTTTTATTTTCTTGTAATTTATTTTCATATTTGACTGAAGAGCATCATAAGAGGGAGGATGCATATATTTTTTCCCGTATTGTGCCACTTTATTTTCATGTAGGCCTTATTTAATGGGAATGATGTTGATAGAATGTTCTTGATTGATTGAACAGTGCCCTCCAAGATCCTTTCTAGGGAACTGGGTTCATTTGACTTTTTATGGGGCCTACAAGACAATATCCTCTTCATGGTAATTATACTGAGCCATACAACATTGACAAAGATGATTTCTCATAGGGTCCCTTCAGAAGGACCCCCTATGATGCTGGGATGAAATTATTGGTGATGAATTCAGTATCCTTTTTAAGGTAAGGGAAGAAATCATTTTCACATTCTGGGGGTATACTTTGGAAATGGTTTGATACACCCATTAGAGCTATATGACACTGGACCACCGACCATCGCTGGGAAGATGTGTCATGGTGTTTCATAGACTAGAGGTCTTGTCAAGTTTCATCTAGGGTTGGGAGTGTACCATTATGGTGGGAATATCAGAGTAATAAATTCATAACCCAACATTGATGATGCTGGGTGGGATATAGAATCCTTTGTTTTGTTGAGGACACAGCCTCTGTAGTAGCTTATGCATATTTTTGTGAGAACTAGTGAGATTACATTGGATTGAAGTGGGTTCTTGTGAAAGGATCCTCTAATATATGAGACAAATGCATAAAAAATCCTCTTCAAAGTATAATCTCATGAACACATGCATAATTGATTGTTTTGTTTGGCCCCTTTCATTTTTTATCTGAATGAGACCTGATGCGGGGTAATAAAACCATCTTGGTTAAGGATTCACATCAGGTTCACCATTTTGTCTAGAACAATGTTTCATAGAAACCGTTAGTTGATTTTGAGTGTTTTAATTATGTGTGATCACTCATGTCACGTACATTATCATTGAATGGTCTCTAATAGGTTTATTTAATGGATATGGAAATTCCCAATGACTCTCATATCCATGAAAACTCATGTGAATACTTTAAAAGGGATGTTGTTCACTAGGTTACATGGACTATGACACTTAAGAACTCACATCGGTTGATAGGATATAAATTAGGGCTTATCACACCCTTTTGAAGGGAACTATTTCATATTTATGGAATCTCTTATATATTTAATATATGTTTGAAAATACTTTTTTCATCCACAAGTAAGTATATTTGGATCACCAAGATTTGATGATCAATTATTAACAGACATGGGTTCAGAATCATCTATATGTATTTGGGGTTCTCTACAAATTGGGATATTTGTATTTATTGGAGGTTCTCTATCAATGGTAACCTTTTATGGAAGAATTTGATATAATTTGGATGTTTATTAGGACGAATTTTGTTTTAAGAAATTTGGTGAGGTTCTATGGAGTTTTCTATCATCTAGGGAGAAGGATGTATTTTTTATGTTGGGATAAAAACCAAATAAATCGATTCTTATATATCCTCTTGAGAGGAATCAGAACCCATGTCGGTTAATGACACTTAATAGGGACCATCACCTTTTAAGTTCATGTGATAAGGACCCAACCATGTTGTTTAACGTTATGAAAAAATGAAATCCCATAAAAAGGTTCATAGTTAGGGATTGTTTGGAACATATTTTGAGGTAGCTCATAAGGGATGTGGTTTCCCTTGTAAATATTATGCTACTGGTAATACGGCTCAAATAAAAATAGGGTGTACTTGGGTGTTGTGTTTGGACCTCAAGGAGGCTTCCTATGTATCTTAGTTAGTCGAGAATCAAATCACATGTAGTTCTATAAGTTGAAACTTATACCGTATAAGATTCCCATAGGATCATGTGGTTGGTCCTTACACATGTAATCGGCCCATAGTAAATATGGTTGGGGCTTACACATGGCTGTTTCCCATTTTTGGGGACATGATTAGTCCGTATACCGTATAGGATTCCCAATTGAGTGGATATGGTTGGGGATTATACTCAGGGGATTCCCATTTGGATTAGGACCATGTAGATGTCATGAGTACCACTAACCTATAAGCCCATGTGAGTGATGCTCGGTGTGAGAAATAAGAGGAAGAATTAGATCCAAAGATCACATGATCCACAATGTCTGCTTGTGTATGAGGTATGAATCACAAAGGAAGAGTGAGAGGTCCATCATTTTTCCCATATCCTTATTTATTATCATAGGTAGGATTACCACATCTGGTGATCCATCCAGTAAAGACTTGAGCTGAGGGTAAGAGGAGAAAGAGTGACATCTTTCATAAGAGAGAATAGGGGATTACTCCAAGAGGGACTATGTTTGACTATTTTAATGTCTTATCATAGTCATTAACTAAGGTAACATAATCTTAGTGCATAAGGAATATCATTTTTGTCATAAGAGGCATATTATTATTTTCATATAGGGTATACTATAGTTTTAATTCATGTAGTGAGTACTATGGAAACATAATTTAATGTCATACTACAGAAAATATGACAACAAGATTTAATTTCATGTTACACGGACTAAGATGGAATAATTTAAGGTCATGTTTGAAGGACTAAGGAAGCACACTATAATTTATTGTTAAAGGGATGAGTTATATATTTATTAACATCATGTGTTCAGGAATACTAGGAGGAAGGTGCCTAATAATGCCTAGTGCGACTTATACAAGATTGGACCTTTCCAGTTTAACCTAGAATAAGAGTCAAGTTATGAGATTTTAGGAGAAACATGAAGAATTTTTTGACCGCTGTAGTTATAAGGGGTGGACATTATGGCCATATAAGGTGAGGCCAAAAAAATTCCCAACTTGGACCAGAGGCACCAAATCCTAGAACTGATCCCGGGTGGGGGTGAGTGGGTGAAGACCCCCTAAAAATGCCCAGAAAAGAATAATATTTCCATATAATTCTAAGTGAATAGGATCTAGCCATATATGACTATCCAAAAGGGGGGGAGTGCTTTCTATGAAGGTATGTCCACATAGCATTTTCTAGAAAGCTTTGTACACAAAGGAAGTCCAAAAATCATTTACCCACGAAGCTTCTTCCATAAAGGGTTGGCACCAATCTGTCTAATCAGGAAGGGTATTCTAGGAATGGTTGGATGAAAATGGTCCTTATGTGATGAAATTTATTCTTTTTTGTTTCAAAAAAATAGCGCCTCATGTCCCAAACAACACTTCCTCCACATGGAATATTTTATCGAGGGGTTTCCCATATGTTCTGCACGATAGTGTCCAAAAATAGCCACCCACATATGGTTCATGAGATGGTTGCTTTGTTATTTAGATTGGTTCATCCACAACAGATTTATGGTATGTGGATGGCCTACTTATTTTATTGATGAGAATTATTTATAAATCACCTTCCCTCTACATTTTATTCGTCCTCCTCTCGATTCACCCACTCACGTTTTTATAGACGATAGGCACAACTGACTATTGGACTGGCTGGTAATGGTGGGATGTGGGGACTCAATTTGCTGGATCCTAGGAAGAATTCCCTATATCCTGAAATATTTCATTATCGGGGGAAGGAAAAGACCATCCTCATAGTAAAACGATTTATCATTCATACGATCGATCGTTCATGAGGGAAGAAATTACCATATGGCCAGAAAAAAGACATTTTTTTATTCATGGGTGGCATAGGTTTATAGGACACCTCATGGAATGGCAGAATTCCATGTGGAGTGGTGGTCCACTTATTATTTTTTACTTAATGTGACCAATCCTTCACAGTTTTCCGTCCTTTGATATTTTTCTTCAAAATATTTTTTTGGTTTATTATTTTACAGTTTTCTAAATTTATGTAATTTTTTTATTCTTCCAGGTGTAATTTTTAAGACCTAAAAATTAAATATTAGTAATATAAACAATTTACATTATTTTAATATCTTATATTTTATTTTTTTTGTAATCATTTAATTAAATCCATAAAAACTTTTTTTCAATTTTTGTAAATAAATTTAAAAAATAATGAATTTTAATATAAATAACACATATTATAATTTATGAGGATTTCATAAATGTATTATATTATAATTATAAAAAAAATCCATGATATTCACATTGAACCAAGATCACATCCACAAATATATTTTTTATAAATTAAATCCCCATTAGATTTTATGTTTTCCCATAGATCCTACATCGATAATGGTATTTAGAAAATAAAATACTAAATTTTTTCATAAATAATAAAAACATATCATGTGTTTCTATTAACCATAATGGGGTTCTTCATATATGATAATTATTACTAAATGAACCATGAAGTTTTTCTTTGTTATAATTAATTTCTAGTAGGGACTTAAAAATTTATACTTTTAAAATGTAACATATATGAATTTCATGGTTTTCCATCTATAAATTTCATTACCATATAAACTGTTACTGTTTTTAGATAAAAAGTATATATACAATTTATTAATTTTCAATACCCTATTTTTTATAATAAATTTCAATGGATTATTATTCTTAAACCATGATGTGATTTTATAAATTCAAAATTATCCATGGAACATTTCATAAATCTAGGCATGTTCATTTTGAAATTATTTATAATCCATTAAATTTTTTAAATTTATTATGCTATGGTTGCTGAAAAACTTTTTTTCTTGGATTCTTAATCTATTCAATCGTTAATCCAAATGAAATTGAAAATTATCTGATACCACTATTGGATTATAATTGGAATAAATTTTATCCAAATGAGTGTAAATAAGAATAAAACCCCATTCCAATGATATCCAACCACCATTTTCAAATTAATAAAAAAATAAAGAACATTCCTCATTATTTAAATTAAAATATCCAAATATATTTTATACAATCTTGATAGAGATCCCTTATAATCAATAAAAAACTCTATATTCCTAGAATTTTTTTTATAAATAATATAACACTAAAAAAGTATTGAATATTCATACATGGACTACTAAAACATTATTGTTATTAGAAAATAAATATTTAGAGTTTCAAATAATGTAGATTGAAATGATTAAATCAAATTAATTCATATATCAATTTCATAGTAAATGGAAAGATTTATAGAGTAATTTATTAATGGGCATTCTATTAAAAAAAATTCTTTAATGTTTTGAAATAATTGATGCAACTTAAAAATTTATCATAATATTAGAATTATTTGTGACATTCAACTCAAAATTAATTTAATTTTTTCCCGTGAAAGAAAATCTAGAATCATTAAGAGGTGGGGTGAATCAGTGAGACAATAAAGTAAAAAAAAATTCCATAATAAACTCCCCATGGATATTCTCATTTTTGTAAAAGTGTATGATCTCTTAAAAAATGAATATTGATGATATATATATATATAATATAATGTCATGTGGTGCAATATATTTTGAAAATGTTTACTATCTCTTTTTAATGAGTGGTTCTGTTCTTAGTGTTTAGAAGTTTTGATCTTTCATATCATGTCAATATATTATTTTCAATAA
Source organism: Viscum album (assembly GCA_963277665.1). NCBI lineage: Eukaryota > Viridiplantae > Streptophyta > Magnoliopsida > Santalales > Viscaceae > Viscum > Viscum album. The sequence continues at coordinate 1,577,794,983 of OY728152.1, forward strand.
TTAATAGAGCAATGGATTAATAATAAGGTCTTTAAATCTAATATAAGAATGGTGAAAAATAATCATCAACATTATCTATCATTCTTTAGTAACCCTTCTCAAAATCCACCGCTGATGGATCAAGTTTACTATTTAATTCTTCTCCTAAAACCTAACTAAATTTTATCTATAATTATACTATAAATTATTTGGTAGATATCTAAATGTTTCCTCATGATCATCAATGAGATTCACATTTGTGTTAAAGTCCTTAATTGAGTTTTTTATTATCAAATGATGGTCCCAAAACCATTGTTGGAAAATATCAATCTACAAAAAATATGAAAGGAATTATTCTTTCATTAATTATACCTTTATATTTCACCATAATGTGGTTATATTTAGAAATATTTTGGTTTAGGTGTGTATAAAATCCACTACATACCTCTGTATAACATAAGGATAGAAATTTATATTTTTAATTCATCGTGAAGTGGTTTATATAAATAATGGTATTTTGACTACTCATAATATTATTCTAATTCCACCCATTATTTTTTAGGATCCACATTCAAATGATCATTCTGTACTTTCACATTGAAATAAGAAATAGTGGTTTATACCAAGAAATAACATGATATAATATTTCTACCCAATATACATGAAAAAAACTAGAACACTAAAAAAATTATTTTTTCAAGATTCTTAGAAGCCATTTCCCATCGCATGAACCAAAATGTATTATAAATAACACCATGATGTGGTTTGTAAGTTTTAAAATTTTCTTCATTCCATTTCATAAACATAAACTACAATATATATTCCATAAATTCATGAAAATGATTAAAATAAGTACAACAAGAAAAACTAATAAATGATAGTATCACTAATCAATTCATAGAAATCTATCATTTATGTGAGTTATTAAAACACTTGACCATTTTTTTGAGAGTGACATGAACTAGAAATTCAGTCCATGCCAAAGGAATTTATTAAATCAAAGGGTTACAAGGAATATTCGAGGTGTAATACGCTTACACCATCTAAAAGTTACAGAGACAAAATTAGATTTAACATTGAGGAAAAAAGATAAAAAAGGAGTTTCCAGACCTGCTCATAGAGATCTTCCTTGCTCATCAGATAAAGAGGAGAGCTTGCAATGTATCCAGGGACTCGCAGATCAAGTTGACATGTAGATCAGCATTGTAGTCTGAATCAAACTAGAAGTACCTGCTATCATGTGGTAAATAGACCGAAAACAGCTCAAGGATGCACACAAAAAAATGACAGACTTCAATGTTGCACAAGATCAAAGGAACCAAATAACAACTGAGCATATAAGAAAATAATCATATGAGGCACCTCCTCACTGAAACATTTCTGGATATAACATGTGAGAATGCCTCCTCCACAAAAAAACATAAAAGTCCTCCATGTTATTTAATAAATTAGTGGGACTGAAGATAGGAAGTGCTAAAGAAAACACAAGAAGATCAAAACATGAATCTCCAGGTTGAAAGAAACCACATCTCATCTTCAAGCCAAAAATCAGCCAGAGAATATCCAAGCAGTCTATTTCAGTCGAAGGGAATTGAAAATCCCGAGTTGGTTGCTTAAAGATGAACAGAATTGCAAAGCTCCAGCAAGGTCCTAGGAGGAAACATTAACAGAAGGAGAAGTGTGATGAAAACAAGAAAGCGCGATGCAAATCAAAAAAAAAAGCTACAAAATAGACAGGGACTGATTGCATAAAAATTATTCCCAAGAGATAGCATTTAAGTCAAAGTGAGGATCCTTTTTAAACTCTTACACCACTTTAAAGAACATTCTCTTTCTGAGTTGTAGGTAGTTATCTACCGTCATTTCATCATTTTTGTATTGTTGGAATGCACGTGTATCATTATCATCCATCCAAGATCCAAGTTCCTCAGAAAAAATCCAACTTCTCTTCAAGTTGGTATGCATCTCGATAAGCCGGGTCATTTTCAGGATCACTTTTAGAGCTATCTGAGTCATATGAATTTGAGGAGGTAGATGAAGGCTCTACAATTATGGGATGTAGGGGGTATCAGCCATTGTCGTGGGCAGTGGAGGATCAAAATCTTCCTTTTTGGAGGGATCCAAATCCCTTGTAACAATAGTTCTTTCCATTTGGGAATAGTCTCTATGTTTTCTAGTTTTTCTTGGATTTGGGGTAATGAAGACATATGCATCAACCATTGATTTTTCTCCTTTCCGGCTCTTGAGCATAAATAGGCTTCCTCAATCTGATTAGGCTGATCATCAGCCCCCGTAATGAGTCTTCAGAATCTAAAGAATCATTTCGATCCTTATTTTGTGTATCATACACTTCAAGGTGCTTCTCCTGTTTGTCTATCAGGGGTGTAGGATCCATATTGGGGTTATTGGCAGTGTTTGATGCATGAAAAAGTCCTGACGTGTCCTTAGTTTCAATAGGGTGGCATATAGAAGGTTCACCCTTTTCCATACGGGTGTCATCCTTATCCTCATGGTTGTGCATAATGTCTTTGGATATTGATGTCTCAGTGATAGGTCTAGGGAAATCAATGGGGTTTGTGGATTTAGTGTTAGTATAAGGCCTTAATGTTTGAGCAATAATGCTCTTTTTTGGAGCAGTTTTTTCTACCCAAAGTGTCCTAGGATGAGCTGGGGGAGGTTCAAACCATTGAGCCTCACATTCATCCATCATATGACCAATTCTAGAGCATCTTTTACAGTATGCTGGAACATTCTCAAAGACAACATCCTATATGAATCCATATTCTTCATTCTGAATCCAGAAACGAGATGGAAACTCATGAGAAATGTCGACTTCAGTACAAATCCTTGCAACAGAAGGTCTAGATAGATTCAATTTAGCAGAATCTAGCCTAATTAGAAGTCCAAAGAGGCCATCAATTGAAAAAAGATAATGTTTCTTGAATAGATGAAGAGGTATTCCAGGGAACCCAATCTAGATAGGAACAATGGGAGGTTCATCACCAATTTCAATGTCTGGAGTCCACTGGAAAACTTTCATAACGGACCCTCCAAAGGACCAATTACCTCGTGTCCAGAACTGATAAAAATCATTTTCTGAAGCAAAATGAAACAAAACATGTTGTGCATTCAATAAACCGATATAAAAATATATGAATCCAATGATTTCCAGGGTTTTGCACAGGAAAATGAGTGAAGGTCGATGCTTGAAAAAACTTTCAACAAGCGCAAATTGAAGATTAGAAGAATGTTTGTGTACCTCATGTTTCGAGAATGAAATCGCCAATAGATCTCTATGTCTATATGTTTTTGTAGCAAGATTATCAGTGGCCATTGTTTCAGCATGAGGAACTCGACCCGCAACTACTTCAGTGATTGATCTAGCATCAAGGGTCCCTGGATCTGTGATGTTAGGGTTTTCGCTCTGGTCACCCGCGAGCGGCATTCTCATCCTTGTTGATAAAAAATTCATTAAAACACTTGACCATTGGACTTAATAATTTTTTTGAAATTTATTTGACCATTAATATAGTTATAAAAACAATTTTTATTAATACTCAACTAAGGTTTCAAATTTGTCAAATTTTCAATTAAATCCATGAATTCCCTATAAAAATTAAGGTTTTTTAGTTTATATCACTATTTTTAATAGAAACATGTTATCTTCGTACAATGAACTTCATGATAAATAATATGATATCATATATCACATTGTAAGGAATCCTATTTGCTCATAATTTTCCAACTATATAAATGATTAGAAGGTCTCCCTTTTTATAAAAATTTATCCCAAAATTTCTTCACACTTCTCTAACAAATGAAAAATAATTAAATAGGGAAAACTATTCAATGAACATAATAGGATTATGGGAGAGAATGAACTCTAAGAAAAAATCTCAATTATTATAATGACTTCTTTATTAAGGGCTTCATCAAGATATTCATAACATACTAATTCATTGAAACATTCTCTAAGTTAATATATTTTTGATCTACCTTATATATAATAAAATATTATTTGTTATTGATATATTTCAAAATAAACTTTTAAAATGTAATAGTTGATAATTTAGTTTCAATTTTATTTTCATGACCAATCATTAATGAATGCGAGGCTTCCACCCTTATTCATTAATGTTATGAATACTTACACGTTATTTTAGTAATAGATTTTGATGAAGTAGTATAATCATCATAAATTTAAATTAATGTGACTAAATATTTATTATCAAAATTTCAAGAAACAAAACTTAATAAAATAAATAATTTAAAATAATTATATATTTTAAATGTCAAAGATCACAATCCTAATCAATATCAAAAAAATCTATAATTCTATAAATATTTTTTTATCAAACATTTAGGATTTATAATTATTATTTTGATATGATACTAGATCCCCTTCACTTATATAATATATGAATCCTTATAGTAAATTTTTATTTTAGAATAAAATTTAATGACCAACATGATTTCTTCTCTAAAAATTTCTTAGTAGAGTGGAATTATATTTATACATCAAAATATATTTTGATCCATACTCCTTACTTATTCAACTATATAAAATTTATTCCACTATGTAATAAAATTTCAAAATTATTTTTACTCTTCCTTTATAAACCTTTTTTAAAACATATGAGCATACTTTTCTTCTGAGATAAATTTGAAAGTTATTGTGTTCATGGACTTTAAACAAAAAAAATCAAATAACCAATAATTAAAATTTTAAAAAAATCATTTAGTAATAAATTTCTTCATATATCCACATTGAATTGCATGAAAGAATAATTCCATCAACATAAAGTATCATAGTGAGTGATTTTTTATCATATCCCTTAACATAGAGATTGATATTCCTCTTTAATTTCTTGAAATTAAGTCTCTAAACAATTTTATAATTTTTAATACAATGTTTAGAGTGATTGTTAAGCCTATAATGTGTTTTATACATCTTAAAAATCAGTTAATTGTCACCATAAATGATTAAACCTTCCAATTATTAAATTTATACCATTATATCAAGTTATCTATTCAAGAAATATGACTCCACATCGACATAAAAAAATCTATACATCCTCATGGAACAGATCCCATGAAAAAAATAATTTCAATATACAATACTTGAAAGTCTTAATAGAATTTTTAATCTCATTATAAGAGTAAACCATAAAAATTAGAAACAAAATTCAATAATAGATATCCATTCTCATTGATATTATTAATTCTTTTTGAAACATTAAATAAATTATCAAGTAACATTATTCTAAATAAAAAAATTATTTTTCTATATATATGGTCCAATCCTTATATTGGTATCATTCATCAATTCTCTTTAGTTAAATATATGAAAGATTGTTGGTATGACTACAACTTCTCAAAAAATAATTACATCTGAAAAATAATGTTGTTGTATGAAATTATTATTTTCAAGATATAAATATTTTTGAAGTCTTGATAAATTAGAATATCCTTTTTTAAATCATACAGATAACTAGAGACAACTAAATTAACTAGAGAATTATTTAATCTTCATGTGCAAGATGAATGTGACTCATGTTTTCCATAACCATCTCCTTAAGATTATTTAATATCATCATTAATGGGAATTGATGTTTATGGTGTAATATAATCTTAATGACTATAACATCATATTTTCCAATGATCCTTTTTATATTCTTATTTTAAAATTGGTAACACCTTAAACCAGTTGTGTATCAAATAAATATCCCCTCATTACATAACCCATTGAATTATTCAAAATTTCTAACTTTAATATTGATATTACACTGACTATCAAACACATTAAATATCTTCAAGGTGGTATTTTTATAAAAACATATTTCATAGGGTGTGTTGACCAAATTTTAAAAAAATAAATAAATAATAAATCATATAAAATTACATTATTATGTCTTGTAACACCTAGATATTTTGGAGTGTATTTTACATTAAATAAATGTTGAATCAATAAATTTATCAATTAAAAAAAATGAAAGAAAATGATATTAAACACACTAGATTAATATTATTAAAATCAATTAAGAATTAAAATTATCTAATAAATAAATAATCAATTAGAAAATTCTTATAAAATAAAATTAGGAACAATTAATGTTTTTAGAAGGATTTTTTCTATAAAAGTGGGGTTTCTTTATAGATCTATATATATATATTAAAAGATAAATCTATAAGTGTCTGGGTATTTTTTATCAATTTCATTTTTTTGAATTCCATATATCAAAATTATCCAATGGCGTTATCTTTATATTTTTCTAAAATAATCATTTTTTAGGAGAATAGTAAAAAATGACTAATTTTGCTAATACCAAAACTTTTCTGCCATTTTCATAATACAAGTATGACTCAAAATTAATTATAAACTTTTTTATATAAAAATATTTATTTAAAAATTAAAATAAATAACTTTAATAAAATAGTTTTAATTTATACAACACATGTTTAATGTTCTGACTTAAGTAATATTTTACATTATAAACTATTTTCATTCCCTTATTAAAAAAATCATCACTTATAGAAATTATATAAAAAAGGATTTAAAATATTAGATCAACATGATAAAATTATTTAATAATTTAATTTTAATAATAAATTTATAATTACAAACATTGATGTTAAAAACAATGATAATGTTGAAAGAGTAATTTTCCAAGAATTATTTTATTAATATTATGTAATTTTAATTTCATCAAATAAATAAATATCTAATTAAAAAGGACATCAATTAAAATTATAAACTTATATATAAATATATAATCACTAATTATAATGGGAATCAATACTAAATAAGATTAAAAACCATTAATGATGAAAATAACATTTTTCATAAAAAATAGTTTTTACATAATTAAATGTGTTAAATTAAAAGTTAAAATTATCTTAATTATAAATTGAACATGACTATATAGAAATTAAATTTATCTTCCAAAAACCCAAATTTTATAATATTGGTTACTATATATGTTAAATATAATATAATTTGAATTAGTAAAAAGTATTTATCTAGTCAAAAACCAAAATGATAAAATGTAAAAACTATGTTGTGAAGGTATTAAAAAAAGTGTAAAAAACTTGTGAAAATTGGTGGTGATGAATTTAATTACATTATATCCCCAAATAATTCATGATTTCATAATTGTTGATCAATTTATACTGTAATAGTTTCATTCCATTGTTGAAAAATAATCTGTATTCACAAATGTACCCTTTTCATAACTTATAAAAGTAAAACACTTCCACCCCTTCATGCCATAATTATTCATTATATTTACATCCCAATACTATGAATTTTTTATCCTCCAATAACCCTATCTCGTTTTCATAAGCCTATATTCTTAGTTAGTTCTCCAAATCCCTACATTTTGAAGGAGACATTCATGTGAATGTTCAAGGTCCCAACAACAGTATAACTTAATCCCCAACTTTTTATTCATAATTTTTCATTTACAAAGATATCCTATCCACATTAATATGATGAAATCAGTATTATTAATATAATTATGTTTTATTATATTAGTTTAAAACCCATAATTTATTATTTCTAATCCACATATAAAAAAGTAGAAAGAAAATCGTCCGTCTTTGTGGAAAACCAACTCCACGAAGCAACATCTTTTCTTTTTTCACCAACACCTATCTTCACAAATTATAAGGATTTAATTTAAGAGTAAACATTATATATATATATTATATAAGTATTATTATTAATAGAAAAATTTCAATACTCTATTTATACCTCATTCATTGATAAATGAAAATATTAATTGTGTGTAGTGAGGACTACCACCTCAACAATGTAATATATCTCATTTTTCATCTAAAATATTTATTAATTATTAAATTATTTTAAAACATTATTATACACCATAAAAATCTATAATTAATATATTTATTATTATTAAATAATGATATTTTTTCTAAAATATTACACATTCATTACCATAATCATCAATTATTTATAGTATGTCCATGAATTGGGTTAGTCTAACCACCCACTTGATAAATTCTATAAAATAATACCAAAAATGAATGAGAGAACATAATTAATGATGATATATGACTTGAATAATTAAAAATGATTCTATTTTGGTTTTATAATGGTAACATTAATATTGAACTCATTAACAATTATATCATCGTATATTTGTTAATGATAACTAAAACATGCTTGTCACCGATTTTATCTACAAGATCTGTGAATAAATAAATCATATAATGAAACTATAACAATATAAAATAACCAAAAACATCAATTCTAGAACCTTGTATGATAATGGGGTTATGAACTTTTGGGAATAATGAAGAACAAAACTGTTATTATGAAACTAGTTCAAATAGACAAAGATTACTCACACCCGATATCGAAAATAAGTACTGAATAATTAATATACATATAGAGAATAATTATAAATGTTTTTTATAAAAAGTTTATAGATGTGAATAATGATTTATTTTCAAAATAGTTATTTTTTTATATATGATATTCATGCACTTTAGTGTAATTATGGAATTAAGGCCAGGGGTTCTTTTTCCCAAATTTAATTTCTTGAGAAATATTTTAAATTGTGAACCCTGATAACTTTAAGATGGGACGAGTTCTACTTAATTGATTTATTTTACACAATTCAGGTAATTAATGGGGTTTTAAGAGCCATATCATATTCTTCAATTAAATTACCAATAATTCAAAAGATACAAATGTTGTAAGGGTTTTTTATTACTCAAATACCTAAATTTAGTTACAATTATTCTTCTAAATCATCATTCACTCAATATTCATTTCTTCCACCTTTATAATTTATTTCATGTTACTTTCACTTTATATTAGGGAAAGCTGATAATTTATATAAAATTATTCCTCATACATGGATTTTATCCTACAAAATATATATCATTGTTGAGAATAAATAATATCCTAATTAATGACTATTTCCCCTCCACACACATATATATATATTGATTTCCCACCAATGATATCCTTTATATTAGGAAAAACTTTTATTGGTTATCTCATGTGAATAGATTATTTCCCTTCTCATCAATTAAAAAGGAATTTGTGTTACTCTCTTTAGGATTTCCAATTTCAAAAAATGTATTTTAGAATAGTAAAAAGGTTTTCCATATTTTCAAAACAAATAATTTTTTCTCCCACTCCAAATTTATTTTGGTAACTACTATATAATTTCAATGACATATTAATGAGGTGTATTTTTAAAAAGTAAGTTTCTTTTAAAGTTTTAACTTCTATTTTTTTAAACCATTATATCTTTTTCAAGTCTCAATTATTAAATATTATTTTTATAGTAAAATTATTTAATATTTTTTTACTCCCTAGTAAAAAATACATTTAATGTGACACATTATTCATTTTGGTTATAAATAAGCAATATTATATGTAATTATTAATATCAGTTTTAAAATAACTTATGTGAATAATATATATTGTATGTTTTCAACATCGGTTATTAAATAAACAATGTGAAGATCCTTTAAAATATTTATTGAATTTTCAGATGAGTCCTTTTGTTTTCATTAATTATCAAGAAGAATTCTATTTTTTCTCAAGTAGTGAACCCTAATAATTATATGTTTGATCTTGTTGCCTCAAATATCTTCTAGTTAGAATTAACCACTATCTTCCACACTCAACTTTCACGAGCAACCACTTTCACTCTCTTTGTGTCATTTTTTCATTATTGTTTTATTGTCATTCATCCCCCTTATGCCATCTATTTTTTATTTGTGATTATTATTTATATTTTCTATGAATTAAAGGTATATTTTAACTGATTAATATTTCTTTGGTCTTGAATTCAAGAATGACATCTTCCCACACTAATATTTTTCATTTATTTTCCATATGTATTTTTAGTTACAATTATTCATGAATCCAAGGTACCTTATAATTGATTAATCATTTTTTTGAGATTATGATTTGATTAAATTATTATTTAAATAATTCATGATATAAATAATGTCAATTTACTGATTAATCTTTTTTAAAGGTATATGTTTAGTTTATATTGTGAATGGATGTTTTAAATATACAGTGGATAATGGATTCTAAATTACGACTATTAATTATATATATCTAGATGATCATTCTAATTTTATAATACTTTTTGTTTTTATTGAAAAAATAATAATTAAATGCAGTCAAAGTGATACTTTTGATTATCAAATATGTTGTATTTATTTATTTTAAATATTTTATGGTTTTTATTATACAATATAAAATAATAATTGAAATTTAATATGAAAATATAATAACTTAATATATATTATAGATATTTATTAAAGATAATAATGGGTTAAATTTGAATCAATGAAATGTGAATGAGATATGAAAATGTGGAAGTTATTCATGGTTTTTTATTATTTGATCAATGAAATTTTCCAAAAAATGACATCTTTTTCATTATAAGTTTTGAAATGTTTAAATATTAAAAGTTTTAAAATTATATAAATCAATTATCAATTATTTTTTCTGAGATTTAATATAATTTATAAAACTTTGATTAGTCTTGTTGAAATTAGGATGAATTCAAAATCTATTTATGATGATGATTTTCAAGATTATATGTATGATCAAATTAAATAAATGATTTCTAATATCGAGGTTGATTAATTTGGGATTGAATAGATAACTGGTTATCTATATGGTGATTTTGAAAAACCATTTTATCATGGTTATATGAAATTTATGATTTTATCAATGGTTTTTTAATGATTAACTTAATGGTGAAGAGGGTTGGTGTGATAATATTTTTACAGAGCTTATATTACTATTTGAAAGACTTACTTCCTAAAAATAATTTTAGAGACCCAAAGCTTGATGTAAATGGACATTACATTACTTTTGTGGAATACTTAGTACATTACAAAAACACACACACAAGGACCGTAATAGTTTAGTGTCTTTAGAAACTCAGAATATACTCTTCTTATCGTGGGGAAAGATCATCAACATCTCCCATAAAGATCTTCCCCTTTTTTTCTTACCTAAAACCATTATTTATATCCTGGGGAAAAGAAAACATAAAAGGGTGATCACAAATACTCAGTAAGGGTAAACAAAATAAATATCAATCACATCATATTCATAAGAACATAACATTTTGGAAATCTTAACCTGCAAAAGAGATCATAATATCATAACATGGGATAAATCATAGTAGTGAAATGTAATCCCAATAATAATAACTTAAAACATGAAACTTTGTTTCATACACACATAATCATATAGAATCATTTCTTATTAGTCAAGACTCATTGCCAAGACTATCTTAGTGGACAAAGTCCATTTCTGAACCGAGTTCACTCCTCGTTTCTGTCTTGTTTCACTGAACCGGTTTAACCTGCCGTTCCAGCCATGTCTATATCATAAGATATATAATCTTGACCCAATTAATTGTAGGGATATATAGGTCCCACCCATCTCATAATTATACAATTCTTATGTGTGCCACAAAATCATAAACCATACATCATAGTATAACCAATGTAATAAAAATGGGATTCTTAAACATCGTGACATCATAAAACAATTCATATAAGATAAAGGAATTCATAAAGATAATTCCATCACAACATAATCAAATCAATGTTATAATAAGGATAAAAATAGAACCCTATATTATCATATATGTAAAATAATTTTGATAAAACACTTGAACTCCATTCTTGAGGAAAATATCCTTTCTACTTCAAAAACACTTTTCCTTTCTTAACATGTCATAGAATTTTAAACTAAAAGAAGTTGATTAAAAATAAACTTTAAAACCTGTAAAGGAAGATTCTTGTAAATAATGTTTTAAAAATCCATTCATGCCGTATAAGTTAAAAAAAATTCTTCTCGTACTTTTGTCAGAAAAGTCAAAAAGTACCTCGTACGAAAAATGACAAAAGATTCCTTTCATATCATTTATTAAAAACTCACTGAAGGGTAAAATTGGATTTAAATAATGTTAGAAAGATATAAATATTACATATTGAGGAAACATGGATGTGGATGATAAATATTCCATAGTAAATTCTAAAGTATAAACAATCTCGGATAAAAAATGAGTTTGTGAGATTTTCCCTTACCTTAGCTCCGATTTGCTTCGTAAGTGTCCAAACCTCCTATATAATGATTTAAATAATGTCATTTACTTATTAAAGAATCATAATCATTGTTATGATATCATATATGGTCATATTATTAGCTTATTATTAGTAATATTTCATTTCTACTTGTTATTCGGGTGTTTATTACTTTTTGTTCTTATGCGTGTTTTGTAGAATAAATTCTTATTCTTTTTTTTAGGTTATAGATACCTCATTTACAGAATGTTATTAGTGTAATATATATCATATTTATTCACTCAATTCATTTATGTAATCATTATGAAATGAAAATCATGTAGAACGAGTCGCATCACATCGTGGAGACGGTATTCCGTACGTACGCACGAGCGATGATATCGTTCCCATGATCGTGGAATTGTATTGGAGTGTGTGTATACTATTTCAGAATCAATATAACTTTACAATAATCATATATATTCATTCTTTACACCATTATACCCATCCAATTAAGGTTGTGGTGGAAAATAGATTACACCACAGCGTGGAGACGGTATTCCGTACGTACGCACGCGTGGTGATTTCATTTTCCGTAGGATGGATAGATGGTGAAATAGGGTTGTTTCATACTTATAATAACATATCATTATATGAGTGATACTGATGTTATTAATTCATAATGAATCAACTGAATAAGAAGAAGTGGAAGAAGAAATAAAGTTGAAAGAATTGGTAATGGACATTACCTCTTCTTCGAAGCGCTTCTTTGAGACCTCCTTTTAGGTCACTAAAATTGGTCTTTTAAGAAGACCATGACCTCTAGGATGTTTCTAGGGAAGTTGAGAAGAGAATTTTTCAGGGTTTGGCTGAGCTTGAAGGCTCAAAGTGGTGTGAGTAAGAGAGGGAGGAGGAGCCCTTTTATAAGGGAGGAGAGGGGCACCTTTGGAAAAACACAAACTATTATTTTATTATAAAGTCATATTCGGTTTTTAATAGATCCAAATTGATTTATTTATAATCTAAGGTGGGGATGGGTCTAAAGCCTCTCATAAAATAGAATTTATACAAGTTTAGGTTTCTATTTTAACCTTATCATTCAGATTTAACTTTAAGTTAAATAATTTTAATTTTAGCGTGTCTTCTTGTTTTCTTATACTATAAGGTTAATAAGCTTACTATAACAAGACAAAAGAACCCCAAGTTGTTTTTTATTAATATATATAACCTTATCTAATTCATTTGGCCGAACCATATATTTTTAGGAATAAAATAACAATTAATAATATAATATTTGTTTTAAAAACTATTTTATGTCAATTTTGACACTATTTGGTAATTGATTTTTGTGAAAATCCTAACAGAATGATTAGTTCTCAAAAAGTTAATTAAATCAATACTAACATGTCATATTAACCTATAAAATTATTTTAATTCATTAAAATTTCAAATTACATTTATTTTGGTATTTATAAAATCAATTATGTCAATATTTCATTAATAAGATAATTACTGCATCATCATTGTGTCATAAATAAATTAAAATATTTAATGTCTAAAAATTACAAACAAAATATAATTATGTATGATGTATTTTTAGATTTCTAATTAATATTTATAGTCGAATTTATCTTATGTATAACCCTATATTAAAAATGATTTAGTTATTAAACTTTGATTTTAACTATTTTAACCCTTCTTTAAATAAATTAATATTAAATGTCCTAATCTAATCCAAGTGGGCCTAAATGTTCATATTATATTCATAAGGTTGTTTTTGGTTGAATTACACTTATCCAATAGAATTATTACATGTGTTAGGGTAATAATAATATCATTTTTACCCTTAATTACCCTATTTACTTGTAACCGTGGTAAAAAAAAGTAAAAAGTTACTATTCACCAAAAATTATTTTCATCTCATTGAACCACATTTTACTTACTGACATCAACTGTGTCTCTCGGATTTTTGAAATTCCATTCACAAAAGCGGTAAAATTATGTTTTATGTAAATTTGCAAATTCTCCTAGGAGGTGGGTAAAAGACGGTGAAAAGTTCAATGAAATTTTTATATATCTAAAATTATTATAAAATTACTCCAATGAATTACATTGAACTTATATAGGTATTATGTATCAATTTTGACCTAAAATAAATTTAAATAAAATAAACAATTATTTAAATAAAAAGTCAGTTTTTTTTAAATAGTAACCTAGTGTTTTCATTATTCATCAAAAATTGAAAGTTTCCAGAAAAATACCAAAATTTCACCCTAGTCTAATTTCGATATTCCGAATCCAAAAATGAAGTCCATTTTCAAAAATAAAATTTATAAAATTTCAAAAAGTGGGTATTACTTTTCATAACGACTAATTTTAATAATATTTTAATAGCATATCCTTGTTTAGCAAAACTCGGTATGGCGTACAACACACGCTATCGTGGAAGGTTGCGCTTGCGTGTAATGAAAGCCAAGTCAGGGATGCGTGTTTTGCAAGCTCCTTTTGGTGTAGCGTACAACACAAGACATTAATAAAATTAAAAAGAATATTTTTCATAAAATCTTGGGGTGTTACATTCTACCCCCCTTAAAATGAATTTCGCCCTTGAAATTCGTCAGGGTTATAAATGGTTTACTACTCGAAAGTTTCTTTAATAGAAACCCACATCGTAAAAAGGAATACCAAAACTTGGATTTAAAAACTAAATTATGAAACGTAATGGTTACATAAATTAACTAATCACTGGGTTTCCACATAGGAGAACATAGGTGTAAATATGGATATGGAAGAGAAATCTAACCGTCATGTTCTGATGGATAGTGGTAGAGAAGATGGCTATGAAAAATCCAAAAATCACAAACCCATAAATTTGTGATGATCTAGGGTACCATCTGATTTATCGAATATAAGGGCACTAGGACAACATTTTTGGTTTTCAAGATCATTTCCCTAAAGTTGAAGAATTTTAATTAGAATAAATACTTACATTATTTTTCTACAATCTCACTGTTGTTCGTGCTTTGAAAAATTTACACTTCATATCTTAAAGAAATGAAGTTTAATTTCTCATTCATGAAGTGTTAATAGATCATGGGATAGAATGATGGGTCATTCCATCAGTTTCAAACAAAAGGTTAGCAATAGTTATCAAATATACATAAGTCCATCTATGGTGAGGTTAATCGTATATGATTCCAAAAATGAACTTATACTTCATATATCATACCGCGTAATAAAATAAAACCATTTTCTACTAACCAGGGACTTCTTTTAGGCCAGTGGTAGATGATAAAGGCCAGTCGCACTTCAGTTGTGGGTTCGATTCCCACAGCCTTGTCCGACGCGATGGGCTGTCACCCATCCTACAGGTTGTCATTTTTCTAAAGCTATATTACTATAACATCCCATCAATAATATCGAAAAAAGTTCTATCCTTAAACAATACTAACTTATGTCCAACATAATCCATTCCAATATTTAGGCTTATCTAAAATACTTCGGTCCAAGCTCATAGTATAAAGAAAATGATTACTTGAAATGTCACATAAAAATCACGTGAATGACATCATTTATCCCCTATATATCATAATATATATCTTGCTGGTCAAATTACAGACATGTGAATACCTTAATCATGTATTCTCTTGAAGAATAAATACCTATTGAACCTTAGTGAAAACATGAATTCAGTTAAAATTTAACACTTTCCACAAACCAAAATCCTCAAAATTCTTTATACTCAAACCACGATATCACTTAGTCCATATATCAATCATGAGCTCATGAATACAATCAAACATCTCATTATCTTTTTATCCCTTCATTATGCACATATCATCTGCTTACCAAAAATATCTCAATCACTTTCCATGGTTACCAGTACCATAAAATTATTGAAAACCACAATATTCTAATACATAAATATTCTAATATTCCACGATATTATATACAACATTATTTTGGAATCCCATTACATAAACACTTAATAATTCCACCACATCGTTGTCATATTCAACATCACCAATAGTGATCACATGTGACTTCCCTTTGTCCTTTTCCTTAAGTGGTTGTTAATTTCGATCATCATTAACCCTTGGATTAGGGCATTGATTAGCATAATGCCCCATTTCATTACACTTGAAGCATTGAAGTGTTGTTGGTGCGTTCTCTGTAGTCTTTTCTTTATTCACACCATTATCAACCCTTTTTCCATTACTTCGACACTCAGATACTTTATGACCTTCTTTTCTAAACTTAAAACATTTTCTAGTCCCTTTAAGACAATCTCCACCATGCTTCTTTCAACACTTTGAGCATAAGGAAACATTCATCTTCTTTTCACCATTATTCTAAGATTTCTCCTTGAACTCCATCTTTCGTTTGTTGTCAAAACCATGAGATGGATAAGTAACACCAACTTCCATTTCTACCTTAATAGAACAGCGCACAATTTCTTCATAGTTACTGAAGTCTCTTATAGCTAATTCCCTTCGAAGATTTGGTTTTAAGCCACTGAAGAATCGATCAACTTTACTTTCATGTTGGATGATAAAGCCAGATGCATACCTTGAAAGCCTTGTAAAATTCGCTTCGTATATACCAACAGATTCATCATCCTTTTGCTTTAGTTCAAGAAACTCCTTCTCCAACTTTGTTCGAAGAATACGAGGGAAGTACTTATTGAAAAATAAGTTCTTGAACTCGTCCCATTCCATGGACTCAATTTCATCTCTTGGCCTCGTATTCTTGATAAGATTCCACCATTGATCAGCTTCACCTTCTAACCAATATACTGCTAAGATGACTTTATCATGTTCAGAACATTGAAGAACAGATAATATGTTTTCAGTGGTACTGATCCATTGTTCAGCAACAAGTGGATCAGAAGACCCACTGAAAGAAGGTGGACGTTGCCTCATGAAGGACTCAATAGAATATTGTTCCCTTCCCTACTCATTTGGAAGTCCAGAATGATTCATAGCTTGTGTAAGTATAGAAATAAGATTTGGAACTCCATCTCCCATAACATGTGTTTGTTCAGGAGGAAAATCATTGCATTGTCCATTACATTGATCAACACCATTCCTTCGGGTCCCAGCCATTGTCTAAAACCCAAAAAGAATAGTGTGAGAGGCAAAAATCATGCTAGGGAAAACGACATAATAAAGGGGGAGTACCTTAAATATCTAACATCTTAGGTTACCGTAATTCTAGTACTATAACCTATACTTATACTTAACCTTAGGGACATCCCTATACATACCTTAGAAATATCTATAGGGATCTCACTAAAGTTCTTGCATCCTAGTTTCCAAACGTTGACTAAACCATTCCTCTGATACCAACTGTAGAGTCCCAAATCTTGACGTACATGGACATTACATTACTCTTGAGTAATAATTAGTACATTACAAAAACACACACACAAGGACCATAATAGTTTAGTGTCTTTGGAAACTCAGAATATAATCTTCTAATCGTGGTGAAAGATCTTCAACATCTCCCATAAAGATCTTCCCCATTTTTTTCTTACCTAAAACCTTTCTTTATATCCTAGGGAAAAGAAAACATAAAATGGTTAGCTCAAATACTCAGTAAGGGTAAACAAAAGAAATATCAATCACATCATATTCATAAGAACATAACATTTTGGAAATCTTAACCTCCAAAAGAGATCATAATATCATAACATGGGATAAATCATAGTAGTGAAATGTAATCCCAATAATCATAACCTAAAACATGAAACTTTGTGGCATACACACATAATCATAAAGAATCATTTCTTATTAGTCAAGACTCATTGCCAAGACTATCTTAGTGGACAAAGTCCATTTCTGAACCGAGTTCACTCCTCGTTTCAGTCCTGTTTCACTGAACCGGCTTAACCTGCCATTCCAGCCATGTCTATCTCATGAGATATCAAATATTTACCCAATTCATCGGAGGGAGATATAGGTCCCACCCATCTCATAATGATACCATTCTTATGTTTGCCACAAAATCATAAACCATACATCATAGTATAACCCATGTAATAAAAATGGGATTCTTAAACATCGTGACATCATAAAACAGTTCATATAAGATAAAGGAATTCATAAAAATAATTCCATCACAACATAATCAAATCAATGTAATAATAGGGATAGAAACAGAACCCTATATTATCATAGATGGAAAATAATTTCGATAAAACACTTAAACTCCATTCTTGAGGAAAATATCCTTTCTACTTCAAAAACACTTTTCCTTTCTTAACATGTCATAAAATTTTATACTAAAAGAAGTTAAATAAAAATAAACTTGAAAACTTGTAAAGGAAACTTCTTGAAAATAATGTTTTAAAAATCCATTCATGCCGTATAAGTTAAAAAAAAATTCTTCTCATACTTTTGTTAGAAAAGTCAAAAAGTACCTCGTACGAAAAACGACAAAAAGATTCCTTTCATATCATTTACTAAAAACTCACCGATAGGTAAAATTGGATTTAAACCATGTTAGAAGGATATAAATATTACATATTGAGGAAACATGGATGTGGATGGTAAATATTCCCCAATAAATTCTGAAGTATAAACAATCTTGGATAAAAATGAGATTGCGAGATTTTCCCTTACCTTAGGTCTGATTTGCTTCATAAGTGTCTGAAAATCCTATATAATGATTTAAATAATGTCATTGACTTATTCCAGAATCATAATAATTGTTATGATATCATATAAGGTCATATTATTAGCTTATTATTAGTAATATTTCATTGCTACTTGTTATTCGGGTGTTTATTACTTTTTGTTCTTATGCGTGTTTTGTCGAATAAATTATTATTCTTCTTTTTAGGTTATAGATACCTCATTTACAGAACGTTATTAGTGTAATATATATCATATTTATTCACTCAATCCAATTATGTAATCATTATGCAATTAAAATCATGTAGAACGAGTCGCATCACATCGTGGAGACGGTATTCCGTACGTACGCACGAGCGATGATATTGTTTCCATGATCGTGGAATTGTATTGGAGTGTATGTATACTATTTAAGAATCAATATCACTTTACAATAATCATATATATTCATTCTTTACACCATTATACCCATCCATGTAAGGTGGTGCTGGAAAATAGATTACACCACAGCGTGGAGACGATATTCCGTACGTACACACGCGTGGTGATTTCGTTTTCCGTAGGATGGATAGATGGTGAAATAGGGTTATTTCATACTTATAATAACATATCCGTATATTGGTGATACTGATGTTATTAATTAAAAATGAAACAACTAAAGAATAAGAAGTGGAAGAAGAAATAAAGTTGAAATAATCGGTAACGGACATTACCTCTTCTTTGAAGCGCTTCTTTGAGACCTCCTTTTAGGGCACTAAAATTGGTCTTTGAAGAAGACCAGTACCTCTAGGATGTTTCTAGGGAAGTGTAGAAGATAATTTTCCAGGGGTTGGCCGAACTTGAATGCTCAATGTGGTGTGAGGAAGAGAGGGAGGAGGTGCCCTTTTATAAGGGAGGAGAGGGGCACCATTGGAAAAACTCAAAATATTAATTTATTATAAAGTCATATTCGGTTTTTAATAGCTAAAAATTTATTTACTTCGAATCTAAGCTGGGGATGGGTCGAAATCCTCTTATCCAATAGAATTTAGACAATTTTAGGTTTCTATTTTAACCTTATCATTTTGATTTAACTTTAAGTTAAATAATTTTACTTTTACCGTGTCTTCTTGTTTTCTTATACTATAAGGTTAATAAACTTACTATAACAAGGAAAAAGAACCCCAAGTTGTTTATTATTAATATATATAACCTTATCTAAGTCATTTGGCCGAACCATAGATTTTTAGTAATAAAATAACAATTAATAATATAATATTTGTTTTAAAACTATTTTATGTCAATTTTGAAACTATTTGGTAATTGATTTTTGTGAAACTTTTAACAGAATGATTAGTTTGAACAAAGTTAATTAAATCAATAATAACATTTCATATTAACCTATAAAATTAGTGTAATTCATAAAAAGTCTCAAATTACATTTATTTTGGTATTCATAACATCAATTATGTCAATATTTCATTAATAAGACAATTACTGCATCATCATTGTTTCATAAATAAATTAAATTATTTAATGTCTAAAAATTACAAATAAAATATAACTATTTATGAAACTTAATTAGGTTTATAATTAATATTTATAGTCTAATTTATCTTATGTATAACCCTATATTAAAAATTATTTAGTTATTAAACTTTGATTTTAACTATTTTAACCCTTCTTTAAATAAATAAATATTAAATGTCCTAACCTAATCCAAGTGGGCCTAAATGGTAATATTTTATTTCTAAGGTTTTTTTTGGTCAAATTACACTTATCCAATATAATTAGGACATGTGTTAGGGTAATAATAATATCATTTTTACCATTAATTACCCTATTTACTTTTCACCGTGGTAAAAAAAAGTAAAAAGTTACTATTCACCAAAAATTATTTTCTTCTCATTGAACCAAATTTTACTTACTGAAATTAACCGTGTCTCTCGGATTTTTGAAATTCCATTCATAAAAGTGGTAAAATTATGTTTTATGGAAATTTGCAAATTCTCCTAGGAGGTGGGTAAAAGACGGTGAGAGTTCAATGAAATTTTAATATATCTAAAATTATTATAAAATTACTCCAATGAATTACATTGAACTGATATAGGTATTATGTATCAATTTTGACCTAAAATAAATTTAAATAAAATAAACAATTATTTAAATAAAAATTCGGTTTTTTAAATAGTAACCTAGTGTTTTCACTATTCATCAAAAATTGAAAGTTTCCATAAAAATACCAAAATTTCACCCTAGGCTAATTTCAGTATTCCGAATCCAAAAATGAAGTCCATTTTCAAAAATAAAATTTATAAAATTTCAAAAACTGGGTATTACTATTCATAACGACTAATTTTAATAATATTTTAATAGCATATCATTGTTTAGCGAAACTTGGTATTGCGTACAACACACGCTATCGTGGAAGGTCGTGCTTGAGTGTAATGCAATCCAAGTTAGGGATGCGTGTTGTGCAAGCTCCTTTTGGTGTAGCGTACAACACAAGACATTAATTAAATTAAAAAAAATATTTTTCATAAAATCTTGGGGTGTTACAATAATGATCCTATATATTCAAATTATAATGTGTATAAAAAATATTGTTGATGGGTTTTGGGTACAAGAATATGCATACCTACCTGAATGACTATGTGCTGTATAGGAAAGTATAGTAATGTCTAATAGAGTGTTCTAAATGTGGGACATCTGAGCATAAGATAGGAGAAAAATAAGAAGCTCATTTAGCAGTTATAATGAATCATTCCAAGGAAATATGGTATCACCCTTTAATTACACATTTAAAACATTTATTTTTAGAATCTAATGGTGAATAAAGGATAATATGTAATGTTGAATCAGTGATATTTGATTGAAAATTACTTCATCCATTAATTTTACATAATGGAATAAAATTGATCAATAATTGATTATATTTAATGATGATGTTAGAAATATAGGACTTCAACTATACATAGATTCAATCAATCCATATTGAATCCTTAATGTAAAACATAGTTCATATCCTATTTTATTGGTAATTTATATTTTATCTCCAAAACTTTATATTAAGTGGGAATATATAATTTTAAATTTAAGTTTTTATTGATTAAAAAATCCTAGAAATGTTATCAATGATTTACTATAACCATTAATTTACAATTTGAATAATTTATGAGAGGAAGGTATTAGAGTTGATGATTCTTATTAAATAAAACATTTTCAAATTCATGTAATGATTATGTTAACTATAAATGAATTCCTGGTATATTGAAAATTTTCTAGATATAGTTTTAAGGGGAATAAATCTTGTATAATTTTTGAATAATAGACTTTGTAATATCATCTATGCCATATCCTAAACCAATAGGGATGACCCGACTAGTTATGATCCATGTGTGACTACCCCTATCCCACCTCTAATAGGTCAGGTGCTGGTGACCAGAATAGAGTATGCTTATCTTACACCTAATAGGTCGTATCCTATGGTACATATACACATGGAAACACATCAGTTTCCATACAATAGTATATAGTTAATAATATAAAAAATTCTAAAACTTCATCTGTACATCTATCCCACAATCACAGTATAACATAAATATTGGGAAAACACAAGGGAAAAGTAAAATCCCACAGAAAAACTAAGAAAAGAATCCATATTTCACATAGGTAGGTGACTTTTGTCAAATGAAAACACTGATACACACCTCGGTCTATCTAGATCACTATGCTATGCCTACTTCGGGTCCTCCTATAAATACATCAAAAGAACTACTGTCTGTATAAGACATTAGATGTGAGGGAATATCCCATGAAGGTGCACGTATAACCATACCTAGTCAGTGAACCAAATACTCCCAAATAATATGGATTGATTAAAAATTAAATAGTTTTATTGTCCCATAGTTTGAGGGTATATAATCCCAAGTGATAAGGAACATGAATATCTACTTCTATGGCCCACATATCCATGACTAGTCAGCGTATCATTACCTAGGATTCCAATAAAATATGGGACATAAAAAAATATTCCTATAATAACCAAGATATACTCACCGTACTCGGCATGTCATAGGGTTTAAACCATAGACAATTTGACAAGATTCTACATGAGGATCAAATGTATTTCTTATTATGGATAAGTCGCTCCACAATACCATCCATGCATGATTGAAGTCACCTGTGATATCTCACTCATCAGGCATCACTAAGATAATTTCTCACCCCTACATCCCAAAATGAATCCATCTGAGATAACATACTCCTTGGGCCTATCAATGAATAAATTTGTGATGGAACCCTATAGATCATGACACTCAGATAGGAGATCCCACCCTTGTCTCATGGGGAACTCTATGAAACCTACTGAAACCCATAAAATTATATAAAATTGGTATGAGATCACTCCTAGGACCAATGGGGGAAACCATAAACCTAATTTGGAACATTGAGATTAAAACACTCAGATATGGGGTAATACCTAGGTCCATTGGGTGATGCTATAAATCCCATCCCGAACTACCAAAAAAGGAGAGGATAATATACATAATGATATTGTGAACCGTACAAGATCAAATCTCATTGTAGGGTATTAGAACCCATGAATGTTAGTGGCACTAATAAATTAAACCCCACCTAAAAACAATGAATAAATTATAGAGTATCACACCTTAGTCTCATGCAGGGATACCATAAAATCTATCCAAACTAATCTCATAGAGAGAATCACTGCCCGATGATAAGGATTTTATTCCACAATGTACCCTTAAGGGGATTGAACAATAAAATGAAACCATATTATTCTATCAAATAATCACTAGAATAAGTTCCCCACTAGAATAACATCATACTATATCTTTAATGACAAAACCCTATCTATAATCTAATTAAACACACACAAAAAAACCAAGGATAGGCTACTCGCATGACTCTATCCATGTACTAAAGATAGAGATGCACAAGGGAGAAGTATTTGAGGGGATTACATGAAATATTTCTCAATTCGAAACCTTGGTCATGTACTATCATGGTACTTGGAATTTATAATGAATATAATATTCATATACTATAAGTTATATGGTGTGAAACCCCACCTAATTACTTTGGGATGTCCTATACCACACATAGCCTGGCATTCCATGTCACCCTATACAGTGTGTACCAATTTTCCTAGAATATCTCAGATCCATGGTAATTCCCATGTATAGTATCCAATGCCTATTTACCATAGATCATTCTTGTGTACCTAGACATGTCCTCATGCTTGAGAAAACTCATGGTCTGGCTATGTGCATGCACATTAACATGTCCCATTACATGGGATTCCTTACATATCCTCATCCACATGGTCAATCCTCACTATATGGTTTATACTTATATTATATAGTGTTTATTTCCCAAAAAATCATTATTTTTAAATGGGATGAGTAAAAGGAATGTGATCCTACACTATATGTTATGTGATTGAGAGTTCCGAATGAGAAATCCTTACGAGCCTCCCAAAACCTTGATTTTTTCCCAATTTTCTAGAGATCAACCAACAAAGGATCTATAATTGTCATAACAGGTCTATAAATTCTCAAAATAATACATATATGGGGATAGAGACATAGATATTTTAATTCCACCTACCTCATAGGAAAACACTGAGGCTTCTGGTCGAACATGATTCTTGAAATGTACTACACCTCGATACATTGTTGATCACTATAAAAAATGGAATATGATGATTCCCCTATATCCATTGGTTTATTCTTCAAAAAAGGTAGGAAAAAATCATATCACAGTTCTGTAAATGGAATCTAGAATATGGGGGTGGGGGTTGGTTTATTAATTAATTTAAATCTAATTAACAAAACTCCACCATTTAATTCACCACCAATAATTGCCCCCATCCGAGAACTAGTTTTCGATAAACCTTATTTCATTCTTAGGGTAAAATACAAATTCTAGACTCAACTTTAGTCACATATTTCCAATATAAGACTCTATTTAGAAGTTATTACATATTTCCCAAAAAAATATTTTTACATGATATAAAACATTTCATATTTTTAATATAAACTCACCAAGACACTTGGTGCCTTAGAATCCCACTATAAAATAGTTCATTACTTTAGAAATATTCCAATACATATTCCAATTTCTAACATGATAAAACCAAATTTGTTAAAATCTACCAACCTTCAATTACCTTCATCTAGAAAAAAATCATACTTGTAAGTGTAAAACTGAAAACATTACTAGGTCTTCACATTAGTGGGCTCTGTAGAGGGTTGTCATGCTGTCAGAAAACAAACTCTAAGAGAAACTAATTTCCCATGAAGGGACTCCTCTTGTCAAAACTCATACACTATCTTGTACCATGAAAAGTCACCCAATTCCCAAATAATATATTTTGACATCATGTAATGAATCATGAACATGCCTACTTAGCTGTAAGACATGGAAAACACCATGTATAAATTCAAAATGTTAGTATTTTTATGCCAC
This sequence comes from Viscum album, assembly GCA_963277665.1. NCBI lineage: Eukaryota > Viridiplantae > Streptophyta > Magnoliopsida > Santalales > Viscaceae > Viscum > Viscum album. Next base: position 1,577,820,152 of record OY728152.1, read on the forward strand.
ATTAGTAACCCACACATATTTTGTAGAATTGTATATGAACCCCAAGGGATATCCTATCATCCCAACTAAAACCCCATTCATCATCACTCTCCCATGGTTAAATTATTCCCTCAACAACCATATCTTTCTCCAACTCTATTCCCACAAACATTTTATCCCATGGGCTATGACCAATACAACAATGACCTTTAGGGTCTCCCAAACATGTCCTCAATTGGTTTTGTTTCTATAGTGGAGTAGAAACTATGTCAACATCAAAACTCTAAAAATCTATTCTCTTGGATGGTTAAGAAGCAGGAAAACATGGTGATACAACCTAGTATCACTACTATAATATTTTTAAAAATCTCTAGTCATGAAAATCCCATCATTAAAACCATTTTCATCACCCTATTTCCTCTATCAACTAGGAACTTTGGTATCTACCCAATGATATGTGAGACATCATGATCCAAATTCATCATAAAGCTACCATATCTTTGGCCACCAAACTCTATAACAATGCATTTCAGTATATAAACCCCTATCTCGGTGTACTACTGTGGGAAATTATCATCCACATCACCTAATCTAGTATGGTGGATGGGGTAATCATAACCCCTCAGAAGGTTGATGTACTCATCCCCTTCATAGAATCCATCAAGGACATGTCCAATTGGCATCTAAATACACAAGACCTCGAAAAAGATATCCCAAAGTTTTACCTCCATACCTCACTAAAATAGAGGATGGTGACAACCATATAGTAAAAATATGTTTCCCTATCCCCATACACAAGGTCCATCTATAAAGGGGTAATCTAATATGTTACCCCATATAACAACAAAAGAAAATGTTTTTTTGAGCATATGTTTCTATGGTCACATCCTTGGGTAGGCCTCTTTCTTGAATTTAATGAGTCTGTGTTGGGTCCACTATCAATATCCTGTATGAGTAGACATATCATAAGAAGTGGACCACATGAATCTAAAAAAACTGCACAATAGATCCAAATGAAGCAGGTACTTCTTGGAGCTTGTCTAGAAACATCCTCAAGTGTCTCACATGCAACTATAATGTCATATAGAAAAGAGTACTAATAAAGATTACCATGAACAGTTAAAAATAGGTTTGTAAGACCCAATTTACTAGTCTCCTATCCACATCCATGTTAATGAACACATGTATTATTGTGTTATTACACATGGTCCTACCAATCCCTCCTTCTACAAAACTCTAACTATACCTCAAATCACAAAAATCTGTTGGATCCATTCGATATTCTAGAAAAATATCGAGGAAAACCATGGGTTCTAGTATATATAAAATCCCACATCTCAGTGGGAAGGTAAACATGGAAATACTAATTGTTGGAATCCTCACACTCCACTATCAATGTATGGAATAAAAATATTATTACATCCACTACTCCATGGGTTATACTAGAAAAATAATAAATGGAAGCTATATCTGACCGAAAACGAGATAATCCAAATCAACCTTGGATCAATCTTCTAAATAGTTGAAAAATCTAACCCATAAGATGAAATCATCACCATTTCCACTATTGGAAACCACATGGGAATTGATGGTAGGTTACTAATCCACATTGAGAAATCATTATTGGGTCAATATCTAACACTACAACAAGGTTTTATGTGAGGCAATATCATCCAGTTTTGGTTCAAACTATCTATAAGAGTGCATGAACTATGATTCTCTATTTTAGAGAAACCAAGTATAAGGGTCTAGTGAAAAGGCTCTAGTTTCATTACTAGGCCTTGAACTAGAGCTTTGCTCAGGGAAAAATGGATCATGACTATTTTTTGAACTATAGATGCGGTAGTAAAATCACATTAGATACATAGAAACATACTCAAGAATCTATTCCAGAATCCCCTTCTTCCAAAATCTAATCATTTCTCTTACCCATATGCTTACCACAACTAGGGATGGATCCAATAGCTCTACACAACAAACTACCCAGAACACACTAGTTAGAGGAACTCATCTACAGAACCTCAAAAATATACTCTTTTGGAATAACTGAATCATCATAAACGTTTTAATCGCATCATATTAATGAATACCAGGGGTGAAGAATCCCTCCTTCTTGAGAGTCTTATTCTTTCTCAATAATCCCCATTATAGGGCTCTGATGATGCCCCTTTTCAACCTAGAAAATCCTTAATAAATAACTGTCTACAAAAGAGTATCTCTCAAATATGTTTATCAATACTACAAAATAAGTATAAAGTAAACATTTCATACCTCTAATCATCCCTAGAGCCTATATTTCATAAGCCTCTATAGCCTGTAGTTGTCCCTAACCCCATTCTCTATCTCCCTTATCTTGACATGGACCACTTGGGGGTGGTGGTGGTGACCAATAAAACCATATGTCAGCTATGGATTTTCTCCAGTCTCATCTTCCACATCCTTAGTCATGTACAAATCTCAGATATTACTCCTAAATATTTATAGGTGACCAATCAACCATTTCCCTTTTAGGCATAAGGTGAATTGGATAATCTCATGCATGGTATCCCTGAATAACATAACTGAAACACTACCACTCCCATAACTGACTAGAACTGGAATGTGAGACCTGAACCATAAACCATAAATCCTGGGATCTTCTCATAAGGCTTATCAAATTCCAATATCTATAATCCTATAATCCACTTTCAGTATCCATTTTCTCAGCTCCTGTTTATCCAACACCAAATAGTAAGCCTCTTCTCATCCAAGAATCTATCTACTACCAAGCCCTTCTTGAGCACTCCATCATTTATGGAAATGCATATAGATATAACTGAATCCCTGATATCCCAACATAATACTGAATCAAAGGTCCATGATTGAAAAAATTGATCTTAATACATCTCCAATGATTGTCATGAAAAGATATTAAACCTCACTAAATACTCTTCCACGGTCATTCTACATTACTAAATCCACAAAAACACCCTAAAATGAATTGATCATAATATAAAACGACAAAATCCATACATGAAGACCCACTCAATCTATTCCTATGTGAGAAAAATATTATTATTCTTATAGATTACTAGACTCCACCATCACCCTATAGATCTCTATAGAAGACTCTCCCCTAGGACCACCATCTACCTGAGAGGTGTATTCACAAGGATAAAAACAAGCATGACTACCTCAATCTAGTCTCTAACTTTCTAGGGGTTTGGATCACCCCAAACATGGGATGTATATTCCTATGAACTCATGGAGGATTACCAACCTATGAAAATCTTTTACAAATACTTCTTACACAACATAATACTCAAAAGGTGGTGGCACAACTAGAAAACCACCTAGAGGTACCACCTCCCATGAAGAACCCTACATTGAAGCCCCATCACTGGGTGGATCATCATCACAATCCTGTCATGGAACCCTAGAAAGCTGTCATCATGGATGATTCCTAAAATAATAAAGACATACCATCTTCAAAAATTCTATTAGAAGGAGTTGACTCAAGAGGGGGATGAGAATCACAACTCATTCATATATGATGCATGTACCAATGTTTCCCTGAAACCAGTACCTACATGTTTCATTCCAATAAGTTGGTTGTTAGAGTCCTAGTGAATGGATACACCAACCAGAAAACCAATACTAGAGTACCTGGCCTGAAATATGAAATTTAAATACTAAAACACTTTTTATACATATCCCAACCCAAACCACATATCTAGACTACTTCTAACTCCGCTCCTAAGAAAGGACCTACATTTATACCACTCTGTCATGACCTGACCTAATGGATCTGACATGTCCATTAATGATTTGAGTGCGGATACACCAATACAAAATCCAATATGGTAGGGGATGGTGTCCAATGCTGATTAGAAATATCACTCACATGGGAGGCATTATCCTATGGTACAGGTACACATGAACACACATCAATATCCTTATAAAAAAGAAGATATAATAATAAAAATGATACAAAAAATGAATTCATACATCAATACTATAATGAATGTATAACACAAATACTGGAAGAATAAATGGGAAAAATAAAATCCAACAAAAAAACTAATAAAACTTTATAACATGCTCATAGATAGGGGGATAATGTCAAATGTATTCACTGGTACACACCTTGATTCATCTTACTGACTATATTCTATTTACTCTGAGTCCTTCTAGGACTCTACCAAAACTTTTATCATCTTCAAAAGATAAGACACATGTAAAAAGATTCCTTTTAGGGGGTGAGTATAAAAATATCTAGTCGACACCCAAAAAATAAAAAATAAAATGGAGAAACTGTAAGGAAATATTTTGGCTGACCATATCTAGAGGGAAAAGGAACCTAATAAAGAGAGAAAGAGAGAGAGAGAGAGAATAGAAACCTCCATCTCCATAGCTTAGCTATACATGAATAGTCATCTCGTCACCACCTGTTTTGTCAATAAAATACGAGACATATCGAAGAAAATCACATAATAACCCAAATATACTTATCATAGAATCCAATTCTCATGTTCTCAACTATACAACCCACTATAGGATTCTACTAGAGGCTCTAAGGTATCACACATCCAATAACACTAACTCCTTGATCCCCACCATGCTTAATTGAACTCACCAAAGATATCTCACTCATCTAGTACCACTAAGTCAATTTCTCAACGCTTCTATCCCTGATGGAATCTATCTGAGAGCACATGCTCATCAGGACTTTCCAAAGTGAAAGATGTTCTAAAACTCAACGGATCACAATACATAGATAAGGGATCTCATCCATGTCTCATGGGGAACTCCACTGTCACTTATAGAACCTATAAGATCTCAATACATTGATAGGGGATCACTTCCAAGATAGATGGGGGTCACCTTGATCCCAATCTAGAACTCTGGAGATAATAACACTAAGATTGGGGGTCAACCCTAGCCCTGCTAAGGGATACTACAAAACCCATCATGATTTACCCTCCAAGTTGGAGATATTATACACAATTATACCATGAAAACTACTTGATCAACCATATAAGTATGGGATTGGTACCTGTGAATTTAGGGCGTACTGATACCTCAAACCCCACAAAGGAAATATGAAGAGATGATAGAGGATCCCACCTCTATCTTAGGATGGGATACCATAAAATTCTTTTGGACCAATCCCATAGAGACGATCATAATCCTTTTTTAGGAAATGATGCCACAATATAACCTCAAGGTGATAAACCAAGGGAATGGACCAATATGATACTATCCAAGCATCACTAATAAAATCATCCCATTAGCATCATCCCACATCACAAAAATAACACTAAAACCATATCCACTAGTGTGTTATATGTGGATAAACACTCAACATGGGATACTCATGGGACTCTATCCAAGTCCCGATGATATAGATTCACATAGGGGAATTCTCTAAGTGGAGTATATAGAATGTACTCTAAGTACAAGACATGTATCTAAAAGATGAATGATAGTTGTGTACCCAAAATTGTTCTCGATGTGTATGAGGAATATAGATGGTGTGTATTATTGGTCACATGGAATCTAAACCTGCATGTTCACCCAGGTGTGTCCTCACCCACACATAGCCTGACTTTTCATTCCAACAAACAGAATGTGTACTCATGGAACAATGTGTGTACATCTTATTCTAGACCAATCTCATATCCTTTTACATGATTGTTCATAATATCCCATACTCATATACCATGTTATGTGAAAATTTACCAGGCCATGTCCCTTGGATTGTTTACATATGATGTCTGGCTGTGTACTTCCACATAGCCATGGGCCCTTATATAGAGTGCATGCTAAGTCCTCATCTACATGGACAAGCCTCACTACATGGTGTGTATCCCCATACAAGATATATAGTTCATAAAATATATTCTTCCAAGAATGGGAATAACATAAAGAATGTGCTCTTTCACTGCCCACCATGTGAATGGGATATCTTAGTAGGAATTCACTACGAGCCTCCCGTAACTCCCTAATTTCACAAATTTCTAGCATATTGACTCCCAAGGGATAAATACCATTCATAATAGGGCTCTAAAAGTTCAAAATAATTCATATACGAGGATCAAGACATAGAAGATATTAAATACACCTACCATGTAGTGGAATTCCAATGATTTTATTCAAACAAAATTCCCATAACCTGTTGTACCGTGATATAATGTCAATTAACATCATGAATAGAGTATGAAAATGTATCATCTCTCCCTTGATTAATTTACCATGCAATAGAGGAAAATATCTTGTCCCACTGTATTGTGTGGAACCCAAATGGGGGTAGAGTTTAGTTTAATTAATTAATTTTTATTTAATTAAAAATACTCAACCATTTAGCACACTACCAGTTATTCCCTCCAACTGAGCACCCATAGATGATAAAATTTATGTCACGATTTGGTTAAAATCCAAGTTCCAAACTAAAATATTGTCTCAGATTTATAATCTGAGTCACTTTTAAGGATTTATTCGACATTTACTAAAAAACTATGCATACATGATATAAATAATTTAATATTTTTAGTATCACCGCACCAAGGCTCTTCAGGCTTTGGAATCCCATATCGAATCTACACCTGGCTTTGGAAATATTCCTATAAATATTTACAAGTATTACATGGACAAATTACAATCATTAAAAATTATAATATGGGTAAAAATAGTATAAATTTTTCATCAGATTATTTCATTGGTGGATCAATATTATAAAACATTCAAAAAGATATTAAATGGATGATAAGAATTGGCTATAACTCCAAATAACTTTTTCCAACGATCAATATTTTAAGGTGGTAAAGAATATTGATGTGACATTTATAATGAAATAGAATTCTAGTAATTATAGAAATATTTAGAATAAATTTTCATTATGTTTTGAGATTCGATATTTTAGATATCATGTGGTCAAATATAACACTAATTTCATGCATTTGGAGAAATTTATATGTGATTGTTTTATTAGAACACTAATAGATTTAAAGTAATTAATTAATATGGGTTGAAAGAAATATTGGACTTAAAATATATGGGAAAAGGTTTAGATTTATCTCAAACTCCTAATTATAGAAAACATACCTACCGTTTTCTTGTTATACATTATCAAAGAGGGAGAAAACTAGCTTTTTTTGTGTATTCATGTTATCAAAGTGTTATGAGAGTAATATTCAAATTTTAAAAAAAATGTTTCACAAGAGGATTTTAAGTTGATATAAATGAAATATTATGATTATCATGTCAGGATACAAAAAACTTCTATGAGCTCCACTATGAAAAAATATTTCCAATCCATATTAGAATGACTATAATCAAAGGTGTGTTATTTTTTCAATTCAATTTTTATCAAAGTAATTATTCAGAATTCATTGAACAATTTGGAGAATAATGCAGATTTAGTGCATTGTCAACTGGAAAAGTATTTTACTCCATCATTTCTTGACATCAAGTTACATTTAATGGTTTATTTGGTGTGAGAAATTTATATTTTTTAACCTATATATTTAGGTTATAGATATTCTTTTGAAAGTATTATTATTATATTGAAGGTATATTTTAAGAATACATATCGACCAAAATCCTCTATCACTGAGAAGTAAATTTTTGAGGATGTTGTAGTGTTCTATACAAGATACGTATCTGTAATGGAGCACATCAAGTTTCCGACATCACACTACGAACGATTAAATTTTAGGGGAAAGGTTATTTGTTTCTTGAAGGTAAAATATTTTATAGGTTAATAAATAATGTAGGTATATTTATAAATTATAAATTAAAAATATGATTCTCATACATTTATAAGCATTCATATTAATGTGTAAAAGTAATCTTTTGTAGAGAAGAAATATATAAGGAATTTTAAGGAGAATAAAATCACTTTTTACCACAGTATGAAGAGATCATTTATTGTAGATAAGATTCATCATAAACATTTATAAAGTTAGAATGTGACCCAAGATTAAATTTGATAACTTTGTATATGAATGAAATTAATGTATATAAATTTCATAGGAATGATCAGGACAACTGAAGTTAAATTTGGAATACTTTTATATGGGTTTTCATAGAAGTAGTGAATTTTTTATGTGTCAAAGACAAAAACACAATCTCCGATCGTTGTTTTCATTATAGAGTCAATGAATAAATATGTGTGTTTCATTACATTAAATTTCATGTTCACAAGTTTAACAAAAAATGGGTCATTAGTAAAAATAGTTTTAGAAAAAATGAATTTATTATGAAATTATATAATTTGAATATATTATAATAAATATCTGGTTTTTTATCATGTAAACACATGAAGAAATAAATTCTACATTCCAAATTTATCAAATAGGAAAGGGTCTATCAATTTATAATGAAAAATGGTATTTTTGTGTTAAAAAACATGACAATGATGTTGATTTATGTGACATCCCTACTTCAATTAAAATAATAAAAGATTTTGTTGATGAACACATCATATATATGGGTTTTCCATACTACATGATCATTATAAAGATAATGGGGGAAAGGCCTTTAATAATTTTTTGGCATCCCAGATCTAGATGCCACTGAACTGGTGCCTCGTACCTAGTTTGCCACACGACATCAAGCACATTTTCACAAATTCCAGAGGATTCCGACAAGTAGCGAGGGACTAGGGTGTGATAGTGTGGAAACTATGGCCTCATTGGTAGAGTGTGACACCATAGAATAAATAATAATACAATAATAATAACAGTAAATAAAATAAATCTGAAATAAATAGCGGAAGACTAATAAGATAAATAACCAAGAATCATTCCATAAAAAGGATGATGTAACATGTTATGTTATATGAAAACAATCAAAACAGTTACACTACAAAAATCCACAATATATGTTTCAAAATAAAAAAGTAAACGAAGGTAACTAAGATGAATCACAAGCCTCGTCTCGGTCCCATGTTCTCTACCTCTTAAATATCATCTCATGTATCTATATAAGGGCACCTACCCTTATCGATGTCCAAAATAGTATAATCTATTTGGGCCCAAAATAATGACCCAAATAGGGTGTGAGAATTAAATCCCAATAAGAAACCACCCAAGATCTATGGCTATCTATCCGTGAGTATATGCAATAGGTAGTTTACAAAAAAGGAAAAGAAGTAAAATAAGATATACCCAAAATTAAACAATCCTACAAGTCATGTTTTCAATTTTGATTCATTGGGTTCAGTTAAACCATTCAAATACATTGGATTATATATGTCTGGATATCTGACCTAAACCCGGAAATCCCCCATATAAGAATGCTCAATAGATACCTCAAAAGGCTATATAAAAAAAATAAAGAGAAGGCTGAATCCAAGCTTGTGCTTTGTCTTGGAAGACATGTCATAAGTCATTCCATTTCAATATTAAACTCAAAATCTTACCTGAAAGCATAGTAAAACCCCACCCATAGGCATAACCACTCCTCACCTACAGGCATAACAAATCATTGCTCGCAGGCATACGAATCCTCGCCCGCAGGCATAGTAGTTGACCATGTCGAGCCCGATATATATGCACTTCAGCATAAAATAAAACACATGTAAATTAAACTATTACATGGTTAAAAAAATAGAAAATCATGTGGGAATTATACAAAATAAGAAATAAGTGAATTAAACTATCAGAAGTCTTAAACAATCATACTCACATGGACAGTTCATATCAAAAGTGTAATGCCCCGACCCCAGAAGCCCAAAGTTGGTGCATTATTTTAATACATTTTCACGATTACAAGGAATCAAGTCTCGAAATACTGATAGTTTAGCAGTCATGGAAAATAGATTACATACATGAAAAATACATTACACATTTGAAAATAAAACACAACATAAATGAATTTTTGATAATTACATTATTCCCTTTTTTCATAACCCTGCATATCATTTATAATAAACTTCTTGGAAATCCTGGGAAAATTAAACATAAGAAAGGGGTGAGCTCATATGCTCAGTAAGGGTAAAAAATTTAGCAGAAGACAACATAAACAATAGGCATAGTGAATAATTGAAATCACATACCTTTAAAAATAATAAACATGAACAATTTATGGATGAAATATGAGATGAGTAAATAAATACATAATATAAAATAGTCATGGGTATTATACTAGTCAAATAACCACATGAACCATCAATATTATTTTGATAATGAAGGAATTTATAATGCCAGACATTCTGAAACATTTTGTCAAGGCCTCAGCCAAGGCGTCTGAAAATGATTAAGGCCTCAACCAAAACCATATATCAAATTCAGAAATGCCTCCACAAATTCCACATCTAATTGTCTCATGAGACCTAAATATTCATTGAGGAGCTATAGCAGGATCCACCCGTCTCTTACTATGTCCAATACATTCCTCCTATGAAAATTTGGAAACATAACATAAAAATTTGTATTAAAAATAGCATAGAAAATGTCTATACTTTATCCATAATCTGTGAATGGTATAAAAATAACACATCCACAGTCAAACATATCACAAAACCATCAATACAATATGGAATATGTGTATCATAATAAATTAACATAAAAAAAATTTAAAATCAAACAAAGTATGTAGTCATAGATGAAAATGATTTGTAAAAATCTTTGAGAGAAATATCCCTTTTTCATGAAAACATTTAAAAGTCATACAATTTAGGAAGGAATACATTTAATGAAATTTTTGAATCAAATATTCCCATACCACTTTGAATATTTTTAATTGAATTAACATTTTAAATACATTCATGTCAATATAAATAAATCCTTAAAACCACATTTTGAAAACATGGATATTAATGGGAATGATTTTAGAAGAAAAAAAAATTGAAACATTTAAAATGAAGTTTCAAAGAAATAGTCCCTTAAAAATAATCTCTTTGAAAAATATTTTATGAAAAATGGAAATGGATAATAAATATGTTCTAGAAAAAACTTACCCGTAAACAATATCGAATAATAATGAGATTGAGGAATTAACCCTTACCTTGCACTTTCCTTTGGACGAGGGTACGTTTAACCTCATGTATAATGACCATAGTATGTTATTAAATTATTCCTGAACCATATTCATATTTACTATATCATACATGATTCATTTATGACTTTATACTAACCATTTATTAATGATTTCCAAGTTAAATTAATATTTTTGTGTAATAATCACTTTCTTTATCTAATGTGTTTTAACTTGTTATTCTTGATCGTATCATTTATATTGTAACGCCTGACCCTAGTTACCCAGATCCGGTGCATTATTTTAATACATTGGCACGATTACAAGGAATCATGTCCCGAAGGAACGATCAGTTTAGTAGTCTTGGAAAATAGATTACATACATTAACTTTACATTACAATTTGAAGCATAAAACACATCATAGACAGTTTTTGAGAATTCTCTTTTTTCCTTTAGCTTAACCCTGAATATCAATCATAATACACTTCTTGTAATCCTAGGAAAATAAAACATAAGAAAGGGGTGAGCTCAGATGCTCAGTAAGGATAACAATACAACAAAAACTTTCATAAATAAGCATAATCATTTAAGGCAATGTATAACTAAAACAAAATCCTTGTAAACTTAAACTTCAACATAATATGGAAAAAATAAAATGAAGTAATGCCATTTAATTATTCACATAGATATTCTACTAGTCGAATAATCACATGCAATATAACTAAACACTTTCATAATGATGTAATGCATAATGCCAGACTATCATAACCACGTAGCCAATTCCTCGTGCCAAGAATACAAATAAGATTTCTTCAAGGCCTCATGCCAAGACACTAGTTTGTCTCATTAGACCTATTGATGCATCAAGGAGCTATATCGGGCTCAACCCATCACTTACTAAGTCTAACTCATTCCCATATGAAAAGGTTTAAACATAACATAAATATTCATATTAAAACTAGCATATGAAATGTCAATACTTTCTCCATAAACCATGAATGGTATAAAAATAACACATCCACAATGAAACATATCACAAAACCTTCAATACAATACAAAAGTTTTGTATCATAATAAATCATCTTCAAACTAGTTTAAAATCTTTCAAAGGATGTTGACATAGATTAAAATGATTTTTAAAACTCTTTGAGAGAAAAATCCTTTTATCATGAAACCATTTTGAAAGTCACACAATTTAGAAAGGAAAAAATTTAAAGAATTTTTTTAATAAAATATTCCCATACCACTTAAAAACTTTTGAAATTAACATTTTAAAAACATTCATGTCCATATAAATGAATCCTTAAAAACCATTTTGAAGACATGAACATTAATGAGAATGATTTATAAGAATAAATATTTAAAACATTTGAAATGATGTTTTTGTAAAAAGTGCCTTAAAAGAATATCTTTGAAAACTCTTTCATGAAAAAAGGTCATGGATAATAAATATGTCCCATACACAAAGAATACAGTTATGGGCAGTACATACACCACACAAATGGTAATAGTGGCAATACTGCACGAATCTCACGGGAATAAGGAGTGAGATGAAAACCCCTTACCTTGCACTTTCCTTTAGTCGAGGGTACATTTAAATTCCTGTATAAATTCCGTAACATGTAATTAAGTTATACCATAACCATATTAATATTTATGATGTCATTAATTATTCATTTATGACTTTATACAACCCATTTAATAATAATTTCCATGTTAAATTAACATTTCGGGTAATAAGCGCTTTCTTTATCGTACATGTTTTAACTTGTTAATATTGATTGTATCACTTAGATCATGATTTAAATACTTCCATAATATAAAACATCATATATATTTAGAATATAAATATGTATAATATACATATATATGAAATCAAAAACACCATTTATGGAGATAGTACTCCGTACGTACGCATAAACGCCGTTTCAGTTTTCATAACATATTGAACAGAACTAAGTGAATATAATATATGAAAGTACATGTATATACATATTTATATATATATATCTCCATTAAAATTATTATGTCATATATTGAAAAGATATTAGTAATATATATTTTTATAATCGTCGATGAATGGTGAATATGGAAATGAATCTCATCACGTCGTGGAGACGGTAATCCGTACGTACGCACGAGGGACAATATCATTTCCTTAAAGGTGTGGAATTGGACAGTATATTAATTTTACAAAGACATTATCATGTTACTTTAACTATTTATATACATATTAGTCATCATTATATCCATCCAAATAACATAGTGTTGAATAACAAATTACACCACGGCGTGGAGACGGTAAGCCGTACATACGCACGCATGATGACTTTATCATTCATAAGATGGATAGAATAATGAATATAGTTGTGAAATATTTATAATAACATCAAAATATATATAATATACTGGGTTTATTATTTTATAATGTAAATAAAAAAGAAAGATGAAGTGGAAGAAGAAAGGAACTTGAAAGAGTGTGGTGAAATCATTACCTCTTCTTCAGGTTCTTCCTTTTGATTTGATCAAAAGGGCTTCTTAGGTTGGATTTCTGATCAAAATAAGGACACTAGGTTGAATTGAGGGAAGTTTAGAGGATATTTTTTCAGGGTTTTTCCGAAACAAAAGGCTTTGATGGTGTGAATAATTGTTTAGAAGTTGTGTCCTTTTATAAGGGCGAGGAGGGGCTCTTTAGAAAAAACTTGAAGTATTAATTTATAATAAATTCATATTCGATTTATAGTGTCTCAAAAGTGGATTATTCAAATAACATGGTGGGGATGGGTCGAAATCCTTCCAACCAATAGATTTTATACAGGTTTGAGTCATTATATTAACCTTATATTTTAGTTTTAACTCTTAGTTAATCAGATTGACATTTACCATGTCACTTTGTTTTTTTATATTATATAGTTAATAAACTTATATATACATTTAAGAGACCCCAAATTGGTCCATTAATGATACAAATATCATGATATAAGTCATATTTCCAATTATTATATTTTTAGGAATATAATATCAATTAATAATATAATATTTGTTTTAAAAACTCATTTTTGTCAATTTTGACACTATTCAATAATTCTTTTTTGTTAAAGTCCTAAAAACTTTATTAATTCGAATAAAACTTATTTAAGAAATAATAAAATGTAATATTAACCAATTAAATTCTTGGATGGAATCAAAACGTTCAAAGTATATTTATTTTAACTTTTATAATACCAATTATTTGATTCTTTCATTAATAAAAAAATATTGCATCATTATTGTGTTTTAAATAAATTTAATTATTAAAAGTCTAAAAATTATAAATAAAATACCATTATTTAGGAAATCTTTTTATATTTATAATTAATATTTATAGTCTAAAATATAACATATATAACCCTATGTGAAAACTATTTTTCTAAAAGATATATTCTTATGTCATTTTTGTATTTACTTTAACTTAATTAATATAAAGTGTCCTTATCACCTACAAGTGTCTCCATTGGGTCCCAAAACCAACCGAAATATGTCCATGGTTCGACATGTTTCAACCAATAGGGTTAGGACACGTTTTAGGGTTATTTAGTATTATTATAATATTATTTGTTTACCCTTATTTACCAGATTTACCCTTTAACCATAGTAAATAAAATATTTACTGAAGTAATTATTCAAATGTCTAAAAATAAAATTTAACTATTTACACAATTTAGACCTCTTGATTATAAATATGTAATACATTTTTCTAAATTCAAAACACATAAGTGGCAGAAATTAATTTAAAATTAATTCCCGTTGTCGAAACAAAAAGCATGTTTTTAACAAATAATAACTATCAAAAGATTGACACTTTCTTATGTCCAGTTTAAATATGAAATTATGTACAATGACCAAAATTGGATTAAATTGTAAAATTATAATCTAATTATACTTTAAAATCACTCAAATTAATAATTTATCTCTATTAATTATTTTGATTAAAAAAGATAGTTTTAATTAAAATTTAGAAATTTTCACTATTCATTAAAATATGAAAGTTATAAGAAAAGTACCAAAATCTCACCCTAAGATAATTTCAATATTCTAAATCAAAAAATGAAGTCTATTTTACCAAAATGAATACATAAAAGTTTCATTTATGAATTTAAAATTAATTCCCGCTATTAAAACCAAAAGGTGTATTTTTAATAATTATCAAAAGTTTGACACTTGTTTGTGTCCAATTTCAAAGTGAAATTACTTATAATGACCATAATTGGATTAAATGCTAAAAATATAATCTATTTATACTTCCAAACCATTAAAATTTATAATTTAACAATATAAATTATTTTGATTAAAAAAAGTTGTTTTCAGTTAAAATATAATATTTTTCACTATTCACTCAAATATGAAAGTTATCAGAAAAACACCAAAACTTTATTGAAACTAAATTATTATGTTCCAATTATAAAGAAGAAGTTTATTTTGTCAAATTTAATATATAAAAGTTTCAAATATTGTATTTAAAAAGGCTTCACCCTTAAAAGGTGGTAAAATTGCATTATTTGAAAAATAATTCTTTTATCTGAAAAAATGTATTTGTTCTTACATTATGTCTAATAAACTCATAATATGGATTCTAAAATTATAAAGATTATATAAAGTTCAAAATTCAGTTAATACTATTCATAACCGCTTTTGAACGGCTTGTTTGGTAAGTCATGGTGCACTAGAATTCGGTGTTGCATGTAGTGAAAGTTGTTGAATTACTTTGAAGAAATAACCTACTACAAAATATTGGGGTGTTAAATTATTCAATACTTTAATAAATTGCTTCCTCGCAACTTGAAATTATTTTTCGAAAATAAAAGGTTGAAAATAGAAAATACCTTTGGAAAAACCCACAACAGAAATTAGGTTAATAAAATTTAGTCATAATAAGAGGAAAAGAGAAATGAAAGGGTCACCACCAAATAATGATCTTGATTAGGAGAACATTGGTGGAAATTAGTGACATTTAATTGGAGGGAAAATGTAAATATCTATAGGTAGTTATTGAGGTCATCAATCACAAACAATTTTAAAATTTAGGGCCTTAAATTCATCAATCTATGATGATTTCAAATACCATCGGTTCAACAAAACATATGGTATTAGGATAAAACATTTTTGTTTTAATATCCCTTCACTAAAGTATAAGAATTAATTTCTTCATTGAATAAGAGAAAGAAGAAAAAAAATATACTTGACAAGTAGAGTCCCATCCTTTAACAAAGTTCTACCACAAACTCATCTTTCACTCTAAAAGATAAAAGAACTTAGAAATAATATTCTATTTATCCTATTCGTATAGGGTTAAAAAAAATGAATTTATAAATCATCTAGCAGAACCATTAAAAAAACTACATTATTTAATCTAGGACATCACGTGGGTTAGTGGTAGGTGATACACCGTTTTTGCCCTTCGATTGTGGGTTCAAGTCTCGCGGCCTTTCTGGAAGCAACGGGTTGCCGCCCGACCTCCGGGTTGTCCTTTTTATGGAAATCCAAAAATAATCTCAAACTAGACTTATCCAAAATAAAACTGTCCAAACTCACAGTCCAAAATTTATAAGGTAGGTAAACACAATGAAGATCCTTTTTTCCACGTAATAGCATGTGAACACCTTCATCGTGTATTCTTTTAAAACACTGCATCATCCTGAAATATCATAAAATCTTATTGATTACATTCATGATCTCTGTTAGTACCAATTGGGGCCTATATACCCTGAGAGGGGGGTGAATTAGAGTATGGATATTCTTTTTCAATGTTCTTCCTACCCCACTGGATCTTGATCTCTTTATTACAAGGGTCACTTTGTTTGTACTTGTGTGTTTATTATGATCACTTATTTTCTTCTTTATCGGATGATGATGCTTTAAATGGAATGTCGGGATGTAAGCAGGCAAACACATAGATTTTTACTTGGTTCACCCTCACTGGGCTACATCCAAGGAGCATACGCCGACAAGTTTCCGGTCGTACCAAATTCCACTATTCTTCACTAGATATGGATACAAAGGTTCAGGATAGATCACCTCAATTCCCAATCTCACTGCCTTTACAATGTTTAGGGTCAGCTCACTGCTTTCCCAAAGATTACTCCCTATTTTTCTCTCTCTGGCTCACTACCGGTAGAGAGGATCACCTTCTTCTTCTTCCTTCTCTCACTGCTCTGGAAAAGATCAACTCACAGTTTATAGACCTATAGGTATCATCATTTTCATGAAGAAATGCATCTTCCCCAATATGTAGATGCTCTGTGGAATTCCAACTTTCACCCGTAGATGAACCTCTCTTTGAACCGAAGGTATCGGGCAAATATCCATCTTCCACACAACGCGAGAACACTGCTAGAAAATCAACCTTACTTGGCGCGCATGTCAAAGCCGACGTGAAAGTATCAGCGCACAAGTCACAACTGGCACACAAGTCTTCCTCAACCACCTCTGTGACACAAGCTTATTTAACTCCAAACTTGCACGACTTAATTCCCTTTACTCCCAAACCAATATTGGCACGCAACTGACAACAACCGCCCTTCCTCAAATCTGGTGCGCAAGTCCCACTTGCGTGACACACAACCACTTGCACGACCACCACACATGTGTGACGGGAGATCTGATTCTTCAAAGGGTTG
This sequence comes from Viscum album, assembly GCA_963277665.1. Taxonomy (NCBI): domain Eukaryota; kingdom Viridiplantae; phylum Streptophyta; class Magnoliopsida; order Santalales; family Viscaceae; genus Viscum; species Viscum album. Next base: position 1,577,837,747 of record OY728152.1, read on the forward strand.
AACTCCGTTGATAAATGAGGAGGGGTGGTCCATTATTTATAGGCAATTTGACCACCCTACGCAACGGCGTGCAAGTCACCCCTCAGTGCGCAAGTTTCGGCATGCAAGTCTTATTTCCTCTTAGACACTTGCGCGACCAAAAAAAAAACTACATGACCCTCCTTCCTTTGCCAAATTTTGATATTCTTATCTTGAAAATCAACAGGCGCACAAGTTTCTAAATCTCCTAAGCACCGGCGCACAAGTCCTTTCTCGGTGCGCAAGTCACCTGTGCGACCAACCAAATACTTGCGCGATCCTTATTCCCTTGCCATATTTTGATGATCTGATCTTCAAAAAAATATGGTGCACAAGTTTCCTATCCTCAAAGACCTCAGCGTGCAAGTACCTTTTCCAAAAACAATTTTCTTCATTTGTCGATTTTCAGGCCCAAAAATTTGGTAAACACTGGAAAACAGCACCACCTTATATCTATTATTTTTATGCCGCCTCCAGATCATCCATTCCTTTTTTGAAGTTCTTGAATCAAACATTGATCATTAACCACAACTCTTGAACTCAGCATGCCACCATGAAATACCCTTTTTTCAACAAATTTTTATTTCATGGTTTGCTTTGTCAATAATCACAATACAGTTGTCCACTTTGTCAACAAACACAATTACCTCAAAAATACTTCAATGATGCCTTGAGGGATTTTTTCCCAACAATCTCCCCCTTTGGGTTTGTTGAAAACTCTTCCATAAAAATATACATTGTTAATTCTTTAGCCACCATTCGCCTTTTGTGATTCTGATAGCGATCAAGGATTTACTCAACACATATTCTAATCCCACATGAGCAATGCTCGGTGTGAGAAATAAGAGTAAATGAAAAGTTCATCAATGGATCACTTCATCTCTGACATCCACTGTTGACACCAAACTGATACCAATTTTTACCAAAAATGATACCAATTGTTAGAAATCTTCTTACCACATTCCAACATCTGTCTTTTTATTTTATCACAATCCTCAGCTGTCATGATATCTATTCTTTGATCAATCACTTCTAGCATTGTCAAATTTAATACGCTCCCCCTTTCTGTTCATAGCTTCAACCCTTTCCAGCTTCAAAACCTCTTTTTCCCTATTTCTTGCGTTGTCTAAGCTAAGCTCTGGCTAAGCACATTCAATTAGCTTCAACTCCCCCTATCTGGATACTCCACCTATCAGCTTCTCCCCAGTTCATCCATGATTTATCAAATTGCCACACTATCTCCCCCTTGAACAATCACTATTTTCTCCCCCTTTGTCAATGAACCCAAAGGTCACTCCTTTGTAGTCTGTAACAGAGTAGAGAACACATATTAGCACATTAAGGAAAAACACACATCATACCTCGGGGAGAAGGTGTTGTTCCACATCCACACTCATTTAAGTGCGGGGATTCGAGAAGCCAGTCGATGCCTTTCAAAAGCTTCCTTGGGTAAGGCCTTTATTAGAATGTCTGCAACCGATAGTTCTGTAGGCACATAATCTAACTTCACGATTCCCTGCTCAACCTTTTCCTTGATAAAATGATAATTTATCTCAATGTTATTTGTACTTGAGTGATGGATGGAATTTTTTCTGAGATTTATAGCACTTGAGTTATCACAATAGATTCCGATCAGAGACTTCACTTCAACTCCCATATCTTCAAGCTACTACTTCATCCACAATACCTATGTGAATGCTTGAGTGGCCGAAATATACTCATCTTCCGCAGTGCTAAATGAAATTCAATATTGCTTCTTGCTTATCCATGAAATACACAATCCACCAAGATAGAATGCACCACCTAACGTTGATTTTCTATCATCCGCTAAACCCGCCCAGTCTGCATCAGTATATCCCAACAACTCTGTCTGAGATTTGTCAGTATATGTCAAGCCAAAATCCACTGTGCCCTTGATATATCGAAGTATTCTTTTCACTGCAAGCATGTGGATTTCCTTGGGATTACTCTGATATATCGCTGTTTGGCATGTAGCGAAAACAATATCAGGCCTTGTAACGGTCAAGTACAACAGACTTCCAATAATTATCCTGTATTCTGTGATACTAAATGCCTTTTCATCCTCATATTTTGATAACTACATCCGAGTAGTAACCAGAGTCTTAATTTCCTTGGAATTATCCATTCCAACCCTTCTTAGAACCCTTTTGGAATACTTAGATTGAGAAATGAATGTTACATTCTTTCGTTTAATCACCGATAGACTAAGAAAAACGTTAGCTCTCCAATCATTAACATTTCAAACTCTTTTTTCATGAATTCGGAAAACATTCTGCACTGAGCTACATCTGATCCGCCAAAAATTATGTCATCGACATACACCAGCACCATCATCCTTTCATTACTGTCATTGTTGAAATAGAGATTGTAATCAACTCCTCTATGCTGGAAACCAAGCTTCTTCAAGTACTGATCAAGACGTGAGTATCATGCCCTTGGTGCTTGTTTCCATCCATACAACGCCTTCTTCTTCCTAAAAACATATTTCTCATCCTCATGAATGAGAAAACCATCTGGCTGCTCAGTATACACCTCCTCTTCAGAACATCCTTCAAGAATACGTATTTGACATCCATCTGGAACACTTTGAACTTTCTTTTCACTACTATGGAAAAAAATAATCTGATTGTCTCCAGCCTTGCAACCGGTGAAAAGGTATCATCAACATCTATTCCCTCTATCTGGGAGTATCCCTTGCACACTAGCTGTGCTTTGTTCTGAATCACTGTTCCATCTTCATTCATCTTGTTGTAATAGACCCATTTAGTCCCAATGACATTCTAGTCTGATAGCCTCGAAACAATCTCCCATGTCTAGTTCTTCTCAATCTGATCAAGATATTCATTCATAGCCTTAATCCAGTTTTCATCTTCAGCTGCATCAGCAAAGAATTTTGGCTCATCCTGTGATAGTAATGATGTCTTCTACAGTGATTTCATTCTTTTTGTCTGAAATGGAGCTCACTGATCACTGATGATATTCTGCCTGTTAATTTCAGCTCAACTCTTTGGCTTTTGTGCAGATAAGGTTTTTACTTCCTCGTATTCACCATCAGTATCCTCTTCGGAATCATCTTCAGCCACTTCTGCTCTCCCTGAGTCTCTTACCACTTACTCACTTTTAATAGAAAACTTTTCACTGTGTCATATTTAAATGACGTCATTTCTTTGAACATCTTCTCTAAATTTTTTTTTGACACACCCTTGATTTTCTCTCGTAGCTTCTTGGTATCCGGAAAGCAGTTAGCTGATACCACATTTTTAGAGAAAAATAAATAATCATGAAATTCTTTATTATTTCTACTTCCTCCGCAATATGTCTTCCCTCCATATACAACACCTGAGCCGAGTCATCCAATTATTTCATTGATGGCTCTTGAATCTGATTTTGTTATTGAATTCTCCCACTATGTTATGAAACACTTCCTTGGGTTAGGTCCACCTTTTAGACCCATAAACATTATTCTTCTCCTACATCATCTATTTTCATCTTCTACTTAGATTTAAGACATCAACAAAATCTCTAAGCCTACTGAGTTGGAACTCGGTGTCGGAAACAAGAGATACTGTTAATAACATAATCACTTCTTATTGTGCTCTGTTTCTCCCTTTCTTTTTCAATTCAGTACCTGATTTGAATCAATTGAAACTCTAGATCATATCAACTCTCCACATCACATCCTTAGATGCCACTTCCCCTCAGACCGTATCTCCCTAAAACATAAAACACATGAATCATCAGTTAATAACATTTATATAAATAGGGAGAGAGGTTCTTCTGGACTCCTCAAGATGATGATTGCGGTTGATCCTGATGGGTCAACCCTTTGATTCTTTCTTGTAGAGCATAACATTCCTTACATTCTTTTTCTAGCTGCTTGGATAACTTTAATTGCTCTGGCCATATGACTAAGCATTCATCACCTGCATGCTGAGTCTTTTTCTCATATGAAGATTCTGTAGGCCTGGCCTTTCTCGCTATTTAGGGTTTAAACCTACTAGTACACATTTTTGTCTTTGATGTTCTACCAAAATTCCATTTTCCTTGATTATTTCTCTGAGCAGGAATCTCTTTTCTTTCCATATCCCCTTGTTTCTTCCACCATTGTAAGGATATTGCACCTTCCTCCACTTTTCACTGTGGAACATGACATGCGACTTTTTCAATACATTCTTTGTTCATATTGCTTTTATCAGATGTCTGAGTCAACATACTATTTTTCACTGGCTGTGAGTCCTCCATTGAAGGTTCATTCTTCTTTATCACAACTAGATTAGATCTCCCCTTAATCTTCTAGGTGTGTTCACCTTCTCTCCCTGAGAGCTGTTGTGAGTATGACAGAGGAGGTGACTGATTCACCTTTTGTTCAGCTCCATGTGATTCCTTTGAGGCTCTAATCCAATTCTTCTCCTTAACACTTTTTATCCCAGTGTAGAATTTCTCATTATACATCATTGGGGTCAAGAATCTCCTTTCAAGTTCATTTTCTTTATTTCATTCTACTTGCTAAAATTTCTTTCCAAATGCCCATAATGAGAACATACAAAAAATCTTCCATCAAAATCATACCTCATTTCATCATTTATTTGTTGAGATGTTGATGCATATTGAGTTCTTCCTCTAACATTGAGCTCTTGAGCTTCCTGACACATACTCATGGTGTGTCCCATTCTTCCACAGTAATAGCATCTAACAAATTCTTTCCTCTGAGAGACTCTCCTTTATAATTTCTCATGACATATCTTCTTCTTCTCAGATCTAGTAACATTTCTATTTTCACATCCTGAGATGTATTCATGTGCCTCTGAACAGAAGCTTAATGTATGACCATGAATCCCAAAGAAATAGCACATGGTATAATTTCTTCTGATAAAAGCCTTTTTAGGTCTATCTCCAACACCTACAAGGTTTTTCTTATATCTGTAGATTTTCATTGCACTTTTCTAATCACGCATAGGAGTGAGATCTTCATATCGAATTCCAGAATTCCCCAATATGGATGGCCTTTGGGATGATACAATCCTTTCATGCTTCTCCTCTGATAGAGCATATTTTCCTTACATTTTATCATCACCTACCGAAGGATAATCAAATAATAAGTGCAATGCATCCTTCAACTTGGGATTATCTTTGGATTTAGATTTCTCCATTTCTTTTTGGACTGATTCTATTTCTTCCTCCAGTTGCTGAATCTTTTTATCTCTTAATTCAAGTTGAGCATCAAGTTCATTCTTGAGAAGCTTTCCTCTACTAATATCATCTTCCAATCCATGTGCCATCTTATCCACCATTCCACCTTGCTCCTTTACTTTCAATTTTTCTTGAGAAACAAATTCAGAGATGAATGCATTCTCTTGTTGTAGCCTTTGATTCATCTGAACTAGATCATATATCTATGTAGCTAGATTAACATTTCTGGCTTTCAAAGTCTTAATTTCATCTGTGTCCAGATTCTTTCCCTTAACATTAGCTTTGATCATTTCTTTATTTATAGACAGATTTTACAGTTCTTCCGCTTGAGAATCATTCTTCTCCCTTAGATCAGTGGCCACATCAATAATCGTTTGATTTAATCCTCTTAGCTTGTTAACCTCAATTTATAATACTTGGATCCTGATATTTTTAGATTTCACTTCTTCATCCAATTTCTGATCCAATTCCTTTTCCTTGTGGAAAACTTCCTCTTTTTGACTTCTTGGTGTTTCTTCATCATCAATGGTTCCAACATCACTTGGAAAATCAGGTTCTTCGCTCATTCCTTCATCATCGTTGAATGAGTAAGTATTTTCATAGTATGATTCATTCAAACCATTTTTCTGTTCACTACAATATTCCTTTAACTGAATCATACTCTTCCCATTGACACTTCTAGGTGGGTAATTCCACCAGCTTTGTACTTCCTCTTTGATGTTCTTCCCTTTGCAATGGAACAATATGATAAGAATAGACTGGGTCTTTAACATGAGAAATCCACTGAACCAAGTCAGAGAAAACAAATCTGATAAAATAAACATTCCCTCTGATACCAATTGTTAGGACAAATAGGGGCCTATATACCCTGAGAGGGGGGGGGGGGGTGAATCAAGGTATGAATATTATTTTTCAATGTTCTTCCTACCCCACTGGATCTTGACCTCTTTATTACAAGGGTAACTTTGTTTTCACTTGTGTGTTTATTATGATCACTTATTTTCTTCTTTATCTGATGATGATGCTTTAAATGAAATGCAGGTAATTAAGAAGGAAGACACAAAGATTTTTACTTGGTTCACCCTCATTGGGCTACGTCCAAGGAGCATACACCGACATGTTACTGGTCATACCAAATTCCACTATTCTTCACTAGAGATGGATACAAAGGTTCAAGATAGATCACTTCTATTCCTATGATCACTGCCTTTACAAAGATTAGGGTCAGCTCACTGCTTTCCCAAGGGTCACTCCCTATTTCTCTCTCTCTGGCTCACTACCGATGGAGAGGATCACCTTCTTCCTCTTTCTTCACTCAGTGCTCTAGAAAGGATCAACTCACAGTTTATAGACCTGTAGGTCTCTTAATTTGGATGAAGAAATGCATCTTCCCCTATATGTAGATACTCTGTTGAAGTCCAACATTCACCCGTAGATGAACCTCTCTTTGCACAGAAGTTATCGGGCAAACTTCCAGCTTCCATGCAGCATGAGAACACTGTCGGAAAATCAACCATACTTGGCACACAAGTCAAAGCTGGCATGCAAGTATCGGCATGCAAGTCAAAACTGGTGTGCAAGTCTTCCTCAACCACCTGCGTGACAAAAGATTAATCAACTCCAAACTTGCGCGACTCAGTTCCCTTTACACCCAAAACAATATTGGCGCGCAACTGACAACAATCGCCCTTCCTCAAATATGGCGTGCAAGTCCCACTTGCGCAAAACACCATCACTTGTGCGACCACCACACCTGCGCGACAGGAGCTCTGACTCTTCAAAGTGTTGAACTCCGTTGAGAATTGAGGAGGGGTGGTCTAGTATTTATAGGCAATTTGACCACCCTACGCGACGGCGCGCAAGTCACCCCTCGGCGCGCAAGTTTCGGCGCGCAAGTCCTCTATCTTCTTAGAAACTTGTGCGACCAAACCAAATACCTGTGTGACCCTCTTTCATTTTCAATATTTTAATCTTCTGATCATGAAAATCAACAGGCGCGCAAGTCCTTTCTCAGTGCGCAAGTCACCTGCGCGACCAACCCAATACTTGCACGATCCTTATCCCTCTGCCATATTTTGATGATCTAATCTTCAAAAACATATGGCACACAAGTTTCCTATCCTCCAAGCCCTTGGAACTCAAGTCCATTTTCCAAAAACAATTTTCTTCATTTGTCGATTTTTAGGCCCAAAAATTTGGAAAACATTGGAAAACAGCACCACCATGTATCTGTTCTTTTTATGCCACCTCCAGATCATCCATTAATTTGTCTGTATTCTTGAATCAAACATTGATCGTTAACCACAACTCTTGAACTTGGCATGCCACCATGAAATCCCCTTTGTTCAACAAATTTGTATGTCAGGGTTTTCTTTGTCAACAATCACAGCACAGTTGTGCACTTGGTCAACAAACACAATCACCTCAAAAATACTTCAATGATGCCTTGAGGGATTTTTGACCAAAAATCCCTTATTACTTATAGAATATTGGATATACTCCTTCTATCCAAAAATGTTTTAAACTCCAACAATGATGGAATATACAAATAATTAATCAGTTTCAAGGTAGTCAAGAATATCCAATATAATTTATCCAAATCAATCATGTATTATTCCAAAATCACTACCTCGGTATCAGAACCATATTATGGTTTATCTTTATCTCAACCAAATATTTTCCAAAAATTTAACCTGCTATTGAGTCACTTTTATTTGTTCCACACAATCTCATGTCCTTAATGAAATAGTACTATAGTAAAATCCTTATATACTCCATAGTTATTATAACCAGTACATTGTTGATACAACACTCAAATAACATAATCAACATAAGAACTCTAATCATTCATACTAATCTATGGTAGTATCATAACTTGATTATTATTTAATAGCATCATTTGGGGTATAATATGATGATTTGTACAATGGTTCGCGTAGTGTCCCAACTCCTTACAGATGAAGCATTGTACATTTGATACCTTTTTCTTACCCATGCAGTTACGTACATAGTGTCCTTTTTCTCTACACTTATAACAAACTCCCATTCCCTTCAAGCAAGTTCCAGGGAGTCTCTTCCCACAGTTATCACATATGGGAAAATTCTTCTTTTCCCTCTTCCCTTTATCCATCTTTCTCTCTTCCACCCTTTTCTTCTCTTACTTCCCTTCAAGTCCATAGGACTCGGAGAATTCTTTACTTATCTTATTAACACATGATACTATTTCTTCATATGTTGAGAATACATGGGAGACTATTTCCCTTCTAAATGTTGGCTCAATACCATGAAATATATGATCCTCTTTACTCTTTGGATCATACGTATTATTGGAGTTCACATTCCTTCTACTGGGCACCATTTCTATAAAATAGCATAAACTATGTGAGTTTATGAATTGCAATGAATAATTCCAAACTTATAAAATACCTAATGTAAATGGAACATTTTATGGATATAATCCATAATCTAAATTTTTTTTCTTTGAGTAAGTATATACTCATAATCCCTTCATAACGGATTGTAAATAAAATGATAATTATCCTAAGCATATCCCCCGAGAGTGTCATAACCAAGAGTATAGCAAGACCCATTGTCATGCACCAGTTCCCATTCGTGTCTAGATCAAAGCGGTGTTTTCAGGTTTTACCCCTAGGTACATCTGTGCCAGATCCACCTCTACCTGCTCGTATCCAGATAGGGATGTATTGCTAAGAAAACTCACAAAATCTCTACAATGCCAAAATTCTAGGAAGTTCTTCTATACTAATCCTCGATGTCTATATTAGTTCTATGTGCTCTAATCAAAGTTTATCTAAATATAGCTTCCAAGGTTTGTACTAAACTTCCTCTGATACCAACTGTAATGCCCCGACCCCAGTTACCTAGAGTCGGGGCATTATTACATAACATTGGCATGATCACAAAAGATCATGTTTTGAAAGACCGATTAGTTTAGTAGCCTTGGAATCACTAGATACATTCATAAAGTTTACATTACATCATAAAAAGAAAACTACAATAACATAGTCTCCATAGACCACACTCATATCCCCTCATACTATCCCTTTCATAATGATGAAATGCATAATTCCAGACTATCATAACCACGTAGCCAAGGACTTGTGCCAAGACTACAAATAGGATTTTGTCAAGGCCTCGTGACAAGACACTAGTTTGTCTCATGAGACCTACCGTTGCATCGAGGAGCTATAGCAGACACCACCCGTCACTTACTATGTCCAATGCATTCCCATATCAAAAGGTTTAAACATAACATAAACATTCGTATAAAAACTGCCATAAGAAATGTCAATACTTTCTCCATAAACCATGAATGGTATAAAAATAACACATCCACAATAAAAAATATCACATAACCTTCAATACAATACAAACGTTTTGTATCATATTAAATCATCTTCAAACAAGTTTAAAATCTATCAAAGGATTTTGATATAGATTAAAATGATTTGTAAAACTCTTTCAGAGAAATATCCCTTTATCATGAAAACATTTTAAAGTCACACAATTTAGAACGGAAGCCATTTAAAGAAATTTTTTAATCAAAGTGTCCCATCACACTTTGAAACTTTTGAAATTACCATTTTAAAAACATTCATTTCCATATAAATAAACCCTTAAAACCATTTTGAATACATGAACATTAATGAGAATGATTTAGAAGAATAAATATTTAAAACATTTGAAATGAACTTTTTGTAAAAAGTGCCTTAAAATAATATCTTTGAAAACTCTTTCATGAAACATGTACATGGATAAAAAATATGTCCCATACACAAAGAATACAATTATGCGCAGTACATATGCCACACAAAAGGTAATAGTGGAAATATGACACAAATCTCATGGGAATAAGGAGTGAGATGAAAACCCCTTACCTTGCACTTTCCTTTAGTCTAGGGTATGTTTAACTTACTGTATAAAGACAGTAGTATGTTATTAAATTATACCAGAACCATATTAATATTTATGGTGTCATAAATTATTCATTTATGACTTTATACTACCTATTTAATAATAATTTTCATTTTAAATTTTCATTTCGGGTAATAATCGCTTTCTATATCATACGTGTTTTAACTTGTTACTCTTGATTGTATCACTTAGATCATGATTTAAATACTTCCATAATATAAAAAATCATATATATTTAGAATATAAATATGTATAACAGACATATATATGAAATTGGAAACACTAATTATGGAGACGATACTCTGTACGTATGCATAAACGCCATTTCTATTTTCATAACGTATTGAACGGAACTAAGTGAATATAATATATGTAAGTACATATATATATACATATATATATCTCCAGTAGCATTATTATTTCATATATTACAAACAATTTAGTAATATATATTTTTATAATCGTCGATGAATGGTGTATATGGAAATGAATCTCATCACGTCGTGGAGAAGGTAATCCGTACGTACGCATTAGCGACAATATCATTTCCTTAAATGTGTGGAATTGGATGGTATATTAATTTTACCAAGACATTATCATGTTATTTTAATTATTTATATACATATTACTCATCATTATATCCATCCAAATAACATAGTGTTGAATAACAAATAACACCACGGTGTGGAGGTGGTAAGCCGTGCGTACGCACACATGGTGACATTATCATTCATAAGATGGATAGAATAATGAATATAGTTGTGAAATATTTATAATAACATAAAATTATATATAATATACTGGATTTATTATTTTATAATGGAAATAAAAAAGAAATAAGAAGTGGAAGATAAAAGGAACTTGAAAGAAGGTGGTGAAATCATTACCTCTTCTTCGTGTTCTTCCTTTTGATTTTATCAAAAGGGCTTCTTAAGTTGGATTTCTGATCAAAATAAGGACATTAGGTTGAATTGAGGGAAGTTGAGAGGATATTTGGGCAGGGTTTGGACGAACCAAAAGGTTTTTAAGGTGTGAAGAATTGGATAGAAGTTGTGTCCTTTTATAAGGGGGAGGAGGGGCTCTTTAGGAAAAACTTAAAGCATTAATTTATAATAAATTCATTCACGGTTTCTGATGGCTCCAAAGTGGATTATTCAATGTATAAGGTGGGGATGGGTCTAAATACTTTCAATCAATAGATTTTAGACAGGTTTGGGTCATTATATTAAACTTATCATTTAGTTTTAACTCTTAGTTAATTAGATTGACATTTACCATGTCACTTTGTATTTTTATATTATATAGTTAATAAACATACTATATACATTCAAGAGAACCCCAAGTAGTCCATTAATGATACAAATATCATGATATAAGTCCTTTGGATGAACGTTATATTTTTAGAAATAGAATACCAATTAATAATATTATATTTTTTTAAAAAACTCATTTTTGTCAATTTTGACACTATTTAATAATTTATTTTTGTTAAGGTATTAAAAAGTTTATTAATTCTAATAAAATTCATTTAAGAAATAATAAAATGTAATGTTAACCAATAAAATTTGTGTATCACATAAAAAAGTTCAAATTATATTTATTTTATCTTTTATAAGACTAATTATTTGATTCTTTCGTTAATAAGGAAATTACTGCATCATTATTGTATCATAAATAAATTTAATTATTAAATGTATAAAATTATAAATAAAGTATAATTATGTAGGAAATAGTTTTAGCTTTCTAATGAATATTTATAGCAGAAGATATAACATAGATAACCCTATGTAAAAATTGTTTTTCTAAAAGATATATGCTTCTGTCATTTTTGTATTTACTTTAACTTTATTAATATAAAGTGTCCTTATCACCTACATGTGGCTCCATGGGATCCCAAAATAGACCCAAAGATGCCCATGGTCAGAAATGTATCATCCAATAGTGTTAGGACATGTTTTAGGGTAATTTATTATTATTATAATATTATTTGTTTACCCTTATTTACTGGATTTACCCTTTAACCATGATAAATTTCCTAATATTATCCAAGTGGACCAAAGAGGATAATATTTTATTCCTAAGGTTTTTTTGGTTAAATTATGATTATCCAACATAATTAGGACATGTGTTAGGGTAATTATAATATCACTTTTACCCTTAATTACCCTATTTACTTTTAATCGTGGTAAATAAAAGTCAAAAGTTACTATTCACCAAAAAATATTTTCTTCTTATTTATCAAAATTTTACTTAATGATATCAACCGTGTTTCTTGGATTTTAGAAATTCAACTCACAGTAGAGGTAAAATTATGTTTTATGAAAATTTACAAATGCTCTTAGAAGGTGGGTAAAAAACGTTAAAAAGTTCAATAAAAATTTATACATCTAATTTTATTATAAAATGAATCCAATGAATTAAATTGAAATTATATAGGTATTATATATATATTTTTACTTAGTACAATTTTAAATAAAATAAATAATTATTTAAATTAAAATCCAGTTTTAAATAATAACGCAGTGTTTTTCACTGTTCATAAAAAACTGAAAGTTTTTAGAAAAATAAAAACAATTAAACCGAAGATAATTTTTATATTAAAAATTAAAAAATTAAGTCCATTTTACCAAATTAAAATCATAGAACTTTCATCTATTAATTTAAAATTAATTCTCGTTGTCAAAACCAAAAATCGGGTTTCTAAAAAACTAAAAACTATCAAAATATTGACATGTTTTTATGTCAAATTTAAATTTGAAATAACATAAAATAAACTAAATTGTATTAAATGAAAAAAATATAGTCTGATTATACTTAAAAACACTTCAAATTCAAAATTTATCACTATAATTTATTTCTATTAAAAAGGTTGTTTTCAATTAAAATTTAGTATTTTTCAGTATTCATCAAAATATGAAATTTATCAGAAAAGTACCAAAAATTTATCCAAACTAAATTTTTATGTCCCAATTCTAATGATTAATTTAATTTCACTAAATTGAATATATAAAAGTGTCAATTATTGGATTTAAAAAGGTTCTCCATTAAATGGTGATAAAAATTCATTTTTTGAAAAAAACTTATTTTATCTGAAAAAAATGAATTTGTTTTATAGTATGTCTAAGAAACACATAATATAGATTCTAAAATTATATAAAGTAAATAAAATTCAAAATGTAGTTAATACTATTCATAACCATTTTTGAACGATTATTTTGGTAAGTTGTGGTGCATTCGAACTCGGTGTTGCGTGTAGTGTAAGCTATTTAATTACTTTAATGAGATAATGTACTATGGAATATTGGGGTGTTACAAAAATCCTAATGTGATCTAACAATTACAAGTCATAACAAATATACTCACATGTGCATTGTATGTATAATAAGTAAACATGTGAATTAAAATATCACAAGGTTTAAACAATTTTCATCTCATGTGGGAAACATTTAATTGAACAATTACATATTAAGCAACCCCAGCACATGGAACAAAAAAAATTCCCATTGGCGTCCAAGGCCAAATGGCCAAAAAATGGTCATCTGAGGGAAACACACCCACGTGGCGGCCTTTAATCAAACAAATAAGCTCAAACATGGTTAAATTTATTTATTTCATGAACTAATCATCATTAGGAAATGACAAGGTTCAATTTCCATTCATGGATTAACCCTAAACCCGAGAGAACAACACTATGACACATATAAACAACTTGACATTGAGTGAAAGTAACTAGACCACCTACATCATCATAGTACGACTGTCCTCATCCAGCCTCAACCTCAAATTCAAGATAAAATGATGTATATCTACAAAATGATAAAAAAATATCAAAAATAAATGACTTTGGATAGAGAAGAAACCATAAAGAATGGATTAAGAGGAATCTAGTGCTTACCGATTGGGTTCAAATGCAACCGATGGTGAAGGAATCAAGTTTCAGATGATCAATAGGGAAGAAAAATCATGTTCGACTCTTCTTGTTCATCAAACTAGGAGAGCCTTTATCCATTTTCACAAAAAAGACACTACTACCTGATTTAATCAATAAAAAAATTACATGATCTATAGTTGATACTACACACCATGTCCATACAGTTTTTGGGATTGACCATTATATGGTTGTGTATCAGTATTACATGGCATGTAGCCTAACATACATAGAATGTACTTATAAGTACATGGATTGTAGTTCCCAATCATGTTTTTCAACCATCTTATTGCCAGCCCTCAACCTCTTTTCCACCATTTTTCTTAAGTATAAACTGAAATGGAAAGATCCATACCTTAATGGATGAACAGGGTTAAAAATTTACCCCCTTAAAGCAATCATCTTTGAATTTACCTTCTAAGGGTGATGAAGAAACATCCGAGAACAAATATTTCCACTATGATCTTACATATTCCTCCCTCTCCCATGTCTCGTCCTACACTCGGTCATGCTGTCATATCACCCATACCAAAGGAAGTGATCATCCATGATGAAACTTTTTTCTTTGGTCCAAAATATGCATGTGATGCTCCTCAAAGGACATATCTTCCTTCAACTCCACTTCTGCGGGCTGAAAGGTGTGATATAATCTGAAAAGTAATGTCGCAATGGATAAAAGTGGAAGAATTTGTGCATATCTTCATAACTCTGAGGTATGTCTGAAGGTTGAACACGTACCTTGTGACATCTTGACCTTATGTCAGTTTTTGAGAACACTTGGGATCCTCGAAGCTGATCAAACAGGTCATCTATATGTAGAAAGGGATATTAGTTTTTAACTACCAGCTAGTTCAGTTTCTGATACTCCATGCATAGCTTGAGGGTACCATCTAACTTTTTCGTAAATGGACCAGCAAAGCCCACATATAAGTACTAGGTCCAAAAAATCCCCTTTGCCTCTAAAACCTGTAGCTGCCTCTTGAGATCCTATAGCTCCGGCATATCCATCCTATTAGGAGGAATGAATTCCGGTGTAGCTTTTAGCACCAACTCAATCATGAAACCCACCCCTCTCTCTCTGGAGGTAACCCTAAAAAGTTTTCTGAGAAAACATCCCTGAAATGATACAACCCTAGAGGGAAATATATATAATGTGTTCCCGGGCCATCTAGATATAAATTGGAAGTCTGTTTTGTCCTCCCACTTAACCCCCATTTCTCGAGTCCATCTTAGATTGCATGTAAATCCCACTCTCTCTTGTATAGAAATGATCCAACTTCTGGTAATGTAAAACTCACCCGAAGATGATAGAAATAGACAACAGATTGAAAGGAGACTAACCAATAAATTCCAAGCATGACATCTATTCCTGTAATCTCTAATACATAGTGATCCCAAAATATGCAACACACACCAAACTCAAGGGGGCACTCCTTACATTGATGCACATATGTCTTCCTTATCCCTAATAGAGTGTCTAGCATCATAACATCATCAGAAGAGAAAAAAAGCCCAAAGATCTCTAAAATGGGAATAAATATAAAACTATGTGAATACCATGTATCTAAGAGTATAAAAGATAAATTAGAGGTAACTATAATAGTACCTCTGATAATAGAAGGTCCGAGATCCTACCCATGATGGGTCTTCTTCACTACAAAAGTCTGGACAGTACCACATCCCTTTAATACATCATTGATGCCTTGAGTTAATCTATTATGTTGTCTATGAAAAGTTAGAGTCTATATACCTCAGCCATGCACACCATCTCAACATTAGTATCCTGACATATTCTAGTTCCCTACTGGTGAGAAGCCACCAAAACTGCTCCTGAATGTGGAGTCAGTGCAAAAACTCTCTCACTAGATGATGGTGGAAAGGACCTATAATATTGTTGTGGATAACCCATCTTGCCGCAAGCTCGGTACTGGACTGGGTCCATCAGATACTGTGGCCTTATATCCACAAATCTACCACACTATTAGCACCTTTCCTAGCTACCAGAATAAGCATTCTAACTCTCATATCAACATGAGAAATATCTATATGACGCTTCATTATCTCGGGTGAGACAATACGAGATCTCAGAGTCGAACTGCCTTTGTTTTCACCTCTATCTTCCCATTGATTATGCTCAGTAATCAGCGCCTGATTCACAATGGAATATACAAAAGGAAACATGAAAACGTTCACTTGAAATCAGATGTTGAACCTAAGACCATCCTCTAATCATATAGCCATTGATGTCTTGTCACCCATTAGAATAGGTGAAAATGTCTTTAGCTCAGAAAAACAGACAGAGTATTCCACCACTGACATAGCACCATACTCCATATGTATAAACTCTCAAGATATATCATTCCTCAGTGTCTCTAGAAAATTATATTCATATAAGGTCATTCAAAAATCTCCCAATGCCATGTCTGGGTGATGCTCTGTCTGAGTGATGACATCCCTCCACCTCTTGACCGAATCACACAATATATAAGTCTCGATATTGACACTCATATCAAGAGGCAGCTATAGATGCTTGATGATCTTAACCATGGATTCCAGCCATGAATCTACAGCCTGTGGTCCACCATCCCCTGAAAACATAGGAAGATGCTACTACTGGAATAATCGCGTCAGTTCTTCCATAGATGTGGTCAGATGAGGTACTCCCTAGAAGGTCTGTATGAAGCTCATGAAGCCTTCAAGGAACTGTGCATCTGTATCTGTATCCATTATAATAGCTAGTTCCATAACTATCATGTCTCAAGGGTCCACTGGTAGCCCATGACCTACCAAATCTAGGGTATGCTCATTGCACTCTCCTGGCATACAATTGGAGGTCATTGTGGAGGAATTACTTTGTAAATTCTAGCTCAAACACCTCATTATAAACTTATTCATCATGGTACATAGTTCAAGAGTGTAAGAAATAAACAGGATAAGAAAATCCTCAAAAGTACACAAAATATGAGTACACGGCTTGTAGGAACCACACATGGCATGTACACTTAATCCCTTACATGGTCATATACTTCTACCGGCATGGGCATGTAAACACCCTAGGTAAACGGTGTGTAGGGACTATACATGACATGTACATAAGTATTATATCCTAGAAATGTGTTTTTACATGGACATAGGTACACAGGTTTTCCTATAAAAAACTACATGAGGTGTACATAAGGTATAAGATGTGTTATGATCAAAAAATCAACAACCCATGTTTTGTCTCACATGGCCAGGGTCATAGTCATCTATCACAAGGAATGTAATCAGATTACACGACGTGAAATTTGAGTACACGGTGTGTACTTGGATGTTTTTTTATTCATGAATAGAACAACACATGGTGTGTGTTCATAGGACTACATGATGTGTTGTCTGGGTTTCATGATTGTATGCCTCATAAACATCCTAGGAAAACCTGTTTTTTAAAAACAAAGAAACAATGTGTCAAATTTCAATCCATGGAGGAAATACTCCTCGGGAATAAAAGATGGAATACACATATATAACATAAAAAAACAATTTATAATCCATGGTCAAAACATGATCCACAAAATTCTGATCCGAGTGGGCCCACAATCCTTAGGGATCAAATTTTTGAGTACACCCAATTCAACCATAACTCGTACCAACACACCTATCACCATAGCAGGCATATCTATCATGATACCTATCACTACAACACACATATTTAGCATGAAATCAATCATAACAACATGAAATCAGTAATGATCTCTAAATTGCATGGCAAGAATGCATGACATGTGATTTCTAACATGTTCCTATAGGATTCTTGAGATTTCATACCCATATCTCATCGGGTTACAACCAAATAGAACCACAATAATACCAATAATAACAACAGAAAACAAGTGCGCCACCCAATAGTGAAATAAAATCAACTATAACGACACAAAATCTAAAAATCACAAGTGACACTACCACACACTAGGGCAAGATAAGTGTTTCCCTTTATCAGCACTAAATAGAAAGCGCTGATAAAGGGGTATGCCTTTATCAGTGCTTGTTAAAATCTCTGATAAATCTAACCTTTATCAGCACTAAAATAGGTTTTGATAAAGGTATACTCTTTATCAGTTCTTTTTTTATCCCTGAAAAAAGGTTACATTTATCAGCGCTTATTTTAGCGCTGATAAAAGTTTTTTTCTTAATTTATATAAAATTATAATATTTATCAGTGCTAAAATAAAAGCACTGATAAAACATACATTTATCAGCACTTTCAATGAGTGCTAATAAAGGTTCCAACAGTTTCTATTTAATAACCCTAACAGTCCCTCCTCTCTCACATGTGGTCAAGCATTTGCTGAAGCTGAACCATGCCCCTCCTCTGCAGCGAACTCTCCTCCTCATCCTCCTCCTCTTCTGCATCCTCATCCTCCTCCTCTTTCGCATCCTTGTCCTCCTCCTCTTCCGCATCCTCATCCTCGTCATCCTCATCATCCTCCTCCTCCTCTTACTCCTCCTCCTTTTCCGCCACCATTGGGTTTTGTTCCTCTACCCCTGCCTCCTCAACCATTGTGTTTTGCTCCTCCGCCGTGACCACCACTACCTCAACCGCCGCTGGGTTTTCCCCCTCTGCCATGACCTCCGCGGCCTCCACCACCGCTACCTCCACCACTGGTTAGTGTAGGAGTATTCTTCCTTCTCTTGGGTTAATATAAATGAGAAATTATGATCCTTGAATGATTATGATGACTTATAGTTTTTTTATAAGTGATTTGAACCTATGAATGGGTAGTTGGGGAAAGAGTGAGAGCCCACGTGGTGAGACCCTTGTATTGTAGGTTGTTTTAGAGAGTGATATGCTATCATGATAAATTTAAGTTTAAGTAGTGACACTAATAGTTATGATATGTTATGATTAGTTATGATTACTTATGACCATTGTGGGTCTATGTCTGTCCCAAAAGTGGGTATGATTGATTGAACTTAAACATTGTTATGTGTAATACCAATAGTTGGTTTCCTGGGCAGATAGTACTCAATGATGATAAGTATATGGGTGTGTGAGAACCTATAGTAAGTGGTTGGTTTGGTTCACTAGATGATGTGTGTTTTGATGTGGGGATAAGAGTGGCACCCATGGACTAAGGATTTTGTAAGAAATGATGTAAGGGGTTTGTGTGAGATCCCAGTGGTCGTTAGCATGTGATTTAGGATGGTAGCGAGTTAGTGAGTTTTGGTGGTTGGGGGAGACTAATGATTGGGGTTATCTTGGTGTTATGAATACCTTAGATACATAAATCCAGGGTAGATTATTTGACAGGAGGGGTTGATGTGTATTAGGTGTTATCAAGTTGATAGCGAGGTAATGGTCATGCCTTGGATTTGTATAATGGAATCACTCTCTATTCTTGAGTTTTGGTGTTATGATTGGCTTGAGGGACATTATCATTTGGATTCCTAACCCTATTGATTTATAGCATTGTTTTAATGTGACCATAACTATTGATCCTCGATGGATGAGTTTAGGGTAATGAAGCATGGGTATATTCCTTTGGTTTTGGAATAATTTTGGGTAACTGGTGATTGTGTGGTGAGTTTTGGCATGGTGTGATGTTAATATTGGAAAAGAGTACCAAGGGTGCCCCATTGTAAATATGTGCGTTCCCCCTAATTTTTGTCAATATGTATGGGTAGACTCATTAAGTTTGAATAGGGATATGATCCTACTCACAAGATACCACGTGTTGTGTTGGGAAACTTATTATGGGGAGGTGGGGATACAAACCTTCTCCCTATGATCAATAGATCTTAAATCCTATATATATCTCATTGCTTCTTCGATATAAGAGATTAGGGAAGGGGTATGCATTGTAGTGGCCTCAACATGATTCTAAGGGTTAGTGGTAACATGATTTTGGCAATAATGGTGATTGTTAGGAGCCCTACTGGTTGACCTTTGAACTGATTTGAGGTCATGGATGACTTCTTGATCCACCGTTCTAAGATAAGGAGTATAATGAATATCATTCTCAAGGGATATAATGTTGAATTAATTAATGGTGGTGGAAGGTGCCACTTGCTTTATTATAGTTTCCCTATAATGGGGTGAGTTGTGAGGCTTCAACACGCGAAGAGCCTCAATGAAACTTCAAGAGTAGGGACGGTACTGGGTTAGTGGTACCCCCTTAACATCATGTCATCCACCTAGTTTTGAGGTCTCTGAATAGGTGATGTATTCCTTTGGATCATGGGGGTCATAGATTTGGCAGAAATTGAAGCATGGGAACATCTAGTTTAAGGGAAATAGTTTAAGGTTGTTTGAAAAGATTGTACCATGAAGTTTAAAGTCATGCGATTAGGATGTATGTTTTGTGAAAGGTGTGATAATAGAGGATTGATCAAGGCTTAATCATTTGGGATGCTTTGTAAAATCTAAAATTGTGATTTTTTAGTTTTTATGGTGTTCTGATTGTGAGCACGATTGTGTTTTTGTATGGTGTTGCGGTTGTTGGCATGATTGATATGCCATTTGTTTTTCATTTTGTAGTTCTTCTTCCATTGAATATCAATCCAAAATTGACCCATTTCAATGGTACCACCACTTTGTTACTAGTACAATTCTACTGAATCCTAAAAACCCACTTCTAGAGGACTCTATGAAACACTTTATGGTGTCAAGATGATGTTTTTCAGATTCTATATATTTTTAAAATACATGGTATATAGTCTTGTTAAATGGAACATGCTTCACCATATATGGATTTCATATAGATTTTAATGCCAGACAACAGTTATCTCCAAAATTTACACCACTTGACTCATCTTCTGACTCAAACTTGGAATAAGTTTTATTTTAAATGTTAAATGTCATGTGAACGTAGGTCACACACAATGTATCTCCAAGACATATAATTCAGCATAAAACCATGTACATGCCATGAAATAATGGTAGAACCATATGATATGTTTTTTACTTCACTCACACCATGTATATATACCATATAAACTTGATGTGTATAGACTATGCACCCCTAGTGGTCATGTAAGGACTACACACTATGTATTCCACAAAAATGTGATGCATATCCGGGGAAGTGACTTATTTTGTATCTAAAGTACACGCCATTAGCTCATGTTTTTCTATATGTCATGTATTTTCAAAGGCATCATGAAGTCTTTGTAAGACTAACTTGGAATTAATCTGATATATGTCAAATTAAATCAGGTATCTTATCCATAGACCATGTTCACCCTACTAGACACATCATGTATATGGATTTCACATGAGTTTAGAAATGGTTGTAGACAACCAACCTTGACTGAGAACCCTACACATTGTGTATCCATTGAACAAATTATGTAATATGTGAATTTCATTATTATTATATATTTTTCACTGATATGATAATATTTCATGTATGATTTGCCCATTATAAATATCTTCTCATGTAGATTACAATATTATGATTCCCTCATTCATTGGAAATTTCACACGATGTGGTTTGGATATTTTAATTATCTTCACTCTGCTTAAGAGTTGACAATTGACAAGTGAGATGTTTGGAGAAAATATGGAGTATGGTACTCCCCCATGTTTCGGTGAAGAGTCCTCCATGTATTGGTTATAGGTACTCCATGAAGATATACAAAAGATAGGGCACAATCCTCCACATATATATAGAGTTCAAGTACTTTCACTTGTTTTGGGGTAGGTTCCTCTATTTCATTGTAGAGGCATTTGTACCAGGATTTTTTTTATAAAACCCACACAATGCTACTTGATTAATTAAAATATAATATTAGGCAAGTTAGAGATCGAACCCATAAAGATGATGAATATGAATAAAGAATGGATGAATGCCAATCGGTTGATAGAAGAGTATGAAGATGGCGTGAAAGAGTTTATCATGTTTGCAATAGATCATTCATGTGACCCTTATCAAATCCTTTGTCCATGTTTACGCTGTTGTTATTCAAGACAAATTATTCCAGAGGAGTTGGGAGAACACCCGATCTATCACGGAATAGATCGAAGTTATACATGATGGAATAAACACGAGGAATAATGAATGTAGGTAGTGGCTCGGATAACACGACGTTTTACAGAAGATCAGATATGATTACAAGAGTGAATAGTGAAGATGGTCGTATGGAGGGTATGATTACATATGTGAATGATGATGAAGACCGTATTGAGGATATGGCAAGGATAGTTGAAGATGAACTTCGTGATTGCCCAAAATTGTTTGAGAAGTTAAAGATTGGTGCAAAAATGCCATTGTATGCTGGTTGCATTAAATATACAGCATTGTCAGCCGTACTGAAGCTGTATAATTTGAAAGCTGGCAACGGATGGAGTGATTCCCTTTTTAAGGAACTACTTCCTCTCCTGAATGACATGCTCCCAGAAGATAATGAACTCCCAATCTG
Source organism: Viscum album (assembly GCA_963277665.1). NCBI lineage: Eukaryota > Viridiplantae > Streptophyta > Magnoliopsida > Santalales > Viscaceae > Viscum > Viscum album. Next base: position 1,577,860,239 of record OY728152.1, read on the forward strand.
AATATACGATGACAAACGAATGCTACGATCGATGGGTATGATCTCTAAAAGAATAAACACCTACCCGAATGATGGTATATTGTTTCGCAAGGACCACAAATCACTTAAATAATTCCCAAAGTGTGGTGCTTCTCGATACATGAAAGATGATTCTAGTCCTAAGAAATTTGTATGGTACATTCCAATCATTCCAAGGTTTAGGCACCTATATATAAGTGAGGAGACTGCAAGACAATTGACATGGCATGCAGATACAAGAATTAAATATGGGAAACTATGTCACATAGAAGACTCTCCTCATTAGAAGAGAATTGATCAGGAGTATCATGAATTTGTAAATGAGCTGAGAAACCTTCATTTGGAGTTATCTACAGATGGGGTGAATGTTTTTGGTTTTCAAAGCAGCAGTCATAGTACATGGCCGGTCATGTTGGTAAATTATAACATAACACCGGGGTTATGGATAAAACAAAATGACATCATGTTATCTATTCTTATATCATGTCCAAAACAACCAGGTATTGATATTGATGGTAATTTGGCTCCATTGACCGAGGATTTGAAAATATTGTGGGATTCAGGTGTTACACTGTATGATGCTTACAAAAAAGAATATTTCAATTTGAAAGCCTTGTTGTACGGGACGATAAATGACTTTATCGCTTATGTAAATTTTGTAAGGATATAGAATTAAACGAACTCAAGGGTGTCCCATTTGTGAACAAGGTACACAGCCAATTAGGTTGAAACATTCATCAAAAACCGTGTTTTTAGGACATCATAGATTTCTACCCCGACGGATTAAGTACCGATCTTGGACAATGACATTTTAAGGCTGTTTAGAAGAACGTACAACACCGTATCCACTAACAGGTGATCAATTGTTTGAGAAGGTAAAAGATTTGGACACTAATTTTGGTAAACCGTTTTCAAAAAATATTATGAAAATTGGTTGGAAAAGGAGATCAGTTTTTTTGTATTACCATACTGGAATTGTCTATATGTCAGACATTTTCTTGATGTTATGCATATTGGAAAAAAAATGTATGTGATAGTGTCATCAGCACGTTTCTAAATTTACCTGGAAAAACGAAGGATGGAATTAAGGCTAGATTGGACATGGTTGAGATAGTAATATGAGAAGAGTTGGCACCAGTGAAGGGTGAAAAATGAACATTTCTTCCTCCATCTGCTTACACTCTTTCTAGGCAAGAGATATATCTGTTTTGCAACTTCTTTAATGATGTAAAGGTTCTATAGGGGTATTCATCAAATATCAAGAACATCGTGTTAATGATCGATTTAAAATTAAAGGGTCTGAAATCACATGACTACCATGTTTTGATGAAAGATCAAATTCCTATAGCTTTACATTGCATTTTTCCCAAGAATGTCTACCATACATTAATGAAGCTCTGTTTCTTTTTCAAATATATATGTAGCAATGTTATAAACCCAGTGAAATTTCCAACTATGGAAAGAGAAATTGGCGTCATATTATGTGAATTTGAAATGTTTTTCCCGCAGATATTTTTCGATATGATGGTTCATTTGGTGAGAGAGACTCGACTATGTGGTCCTATACATTATAGATGGATGTAACCCAATGAATGGTATATGAATATTTTGAAAGGGTATGTCAAAAATCAAAGTCGGCCAGAGGGTTTTATTGCCGAGCAATATATTGTCGAGGAAGCCGTTGAATTTTGTACCGAATACCTGCCTGGTGTGGAAAACGTTGGCCTACAAAACTATCGTCACACTGAGCAGCTTGAGGGTGGAGGAATTTCTGGAAGAGAGGTTGTCACAATCAATATTACAGATTGGGAGCAGGATCACCTTTATGTTTTTCATAACAGTTTCAATGTTGATCCATATGTTCAAACCCACAAAGAGATTATTAGGCATTTGAATCAATATAGGGATGAAAATGGATATCAGATACAAATAATTGAAAGTTTATATGTAACAACCCAAGCTTCCACGATACACTTCTCTTTGAATAATATAGTAGCATGTGTTGTACGCAACTTCGAGTTCTAACACACACCACAACCAATCAAAGTAGCCGTTATGAATAGTAATACCTACGTTTTGAAATTTTATAAATTTTATCTTTCAAAATGGATTTCATTTTTGGATTCGGAATATCTAATTTATCCTAAGGTGAAATTTTGGAACTTTTCGGATAACTTTTATATTTTGATGAATAGAGAAAATTACTAAATTTTAATTAAAAAAAACATTTATAATAAAAATAATTAATAGTGATAAATTATACTATTGAGTGGTTTTAAAGTATAATTAGAATATAATTTTACCATTTTATCCAATGGTGGTCATTATAATTAATTTCACTTTGAAATTGGACATAAACAATTGTCAATCTTTTGATATATATTGTTTCTTAAAAACACGCTATTTGTTGTGATAGCAGAAATTAATTATTAAATTAAATAATGAAACTTATATGATTGGAATATTGTAAAATATACACCATTTTTTAATTCTGAATATCAATTATAGCATAGGGTGATTTTTTGGTATTTTTCTGAAAAACTACAATTTTTATGAATAGTGAAACCACTAAGTGGTACTTAAAAAACTGATTTTTCATTTAAATTAAACATTACAGATTCTGTTAATTGAATTTCAAAAATCCAATATTCATCATTTTCATTAGGAAGTAAAATGTGGTTCAATGGGATTAAAATAATTTTTGGTGAATAGTAAGTTTTAAGTTTTATTAATCGTGATGAAATGTAATTAGTGAAATTTAAGGTAAAAATGATATTATTAAAATATAAAAATAACTTGAAACTTTTCCTAACCTTATTGGATGAGTCATGGCCGAACAAAACAATCCATGGGTAAACTTGGGGACCCCATAGAGCCACTTGGGTAACAAAATGACATTAATAACTTTTTATTTAAAGTAAAAATAAAATTGTCACAAACATGTGTTGTTTTACTTAAACAATAATTACATGGGGTTATATAAGTTAACTTTTCGACAATAAATATTCATTGGAAAGATAAAAATATTTCATACATCATGATATTTTATTTTATAATTTTTAGACATTAAATAAATTAAATATTTTATGACACCATGATGATGCAGCGATTACCTCATTAACTAACGATTTAAATAAAATGAAATGATAATGTAAAATATAAGACATAAACTTGTCAAAAACCTATTGGATGAGTATATTTCGAACCCTTATAACCTTATCCTAGAAATATATACTTGTGGGACCTTTGAAATCAGAAAATCACTTCATAATAATGTAACATTTCTTGACTTTCCAAGAGTGCCCCTCCTCTCCTCTTATAACAGTCCCCCACCTCTACCACCTTATTCACACCATCAAAGCCATTTGGCTCGGCCAAAATCTACCCAAATACTCTCTTAAATTCTCTCTCTTACTCCTAGAATCCTCAATGTGGGCAGAAGTCTTCCCAAGGAAGCTTTTGGCTCAAATCAAAAAGAGTTACCTGATTTTAAGGTAATGTCTTCTCTTATGTTCTTTTGTTTTATTTTGCTTCTACAACCCCTTAAAATATTTTAATTACTTTATTTTGTAACAAAACAAGTATATAAAATATACTAGGATGTTTTTATGATATGTATTTGATTTACACTTACACACACCTCCGTCTAAAGGTTAAATAAAACACTGTTTCTGTGGGTGGTGAAATACTGCCTCACGAAACGATGATTGTTCAATCTTCTTTTAACACCTCTCATGGTGGAAATGATGATGAAACTATTTCTATATATTATATATATTATTTTTATGTTTTCATTATTCTTATGTATTTTTAATTTATGTCATAACTTTATGATTCCCATTATGGGTAAACGCGATAATTTCATTTTAGGATGTGCGGACTACCGCCCCCTCAAAGTGATCTAAATCATTAATGACATATGTGGGACATGTAAAGGATGGAGTAAATGATATTATATATTATATTATACTGGAATTATAATACACCTTTATATCATTATGATTTCATTCCATTAAATATGAAATAGAAATGAAAGTAGTGTTCATGCGTATGTACGACTTACCGTCTCCATGAACGGTGCATTTTATTTCTTACCTCTAAATGTTACGAAATATTATGAATGAATGTATATACTGGATATATATGATATATATGATATCTACATCATGAATATAATTCCGAATATAAGGGATATTTTACCACATGAACAACTTGTAATTACAAGAAATTTATTTTTGACTCAAGCACCAATGATCGACAAGACGACCGTTATTAACTTAAATAATTACATAATCTTCATAACATGGTAATAAGTGATATAATAGGAATAATGAACTTGAAAAATTCTCTTAAAAAAGTATAAATTAACTCTAGTTTATTATTCAGGAGGTTAAATAATGATCGAGTCAAGTTGGATACGAGGTAAGGGAACTTCTTAATCCAATTTCTGTTCTTTGGGTTAATCTCCTAATTTCAAATTATGTCATGATAGTATTATGTCCTATCTTTTATTTGTACTTCATTTTTGTGTAATTATAGTGAATACACATAATTGGTCTATTTTATTTAAAAAATGATCTTTGTAAGGGACTTCATCTTAATCTCCTTTCATTGAGTCATATTTTGTTTTATACACAACTTTATTGTATACGGTGTATAAACCCCTTTGACTTTTATGTTTATTCAAAAGGAATATTTTTATATGAAGAGTTTTACTAAATGAAAAAAAGGAATGTTATTTTCTGCCGTACGTATGCGGCGACAATGACTTCTCCGCCGCCGTGACCATTATTTGAGTTTCGGCTTCCTCTACAAGCCATAACTTTTTTAAAATGAAAAATAAATACCAAAATTTAATTTTCTTTTATTTTGGTATTGAAAATTGTTTTGAATGTGTTTTTATTATATCAATGTGTTGTATTGATATCTTGTGATTTAAATGTGGAAATGTTATGTTTCCTTTATGCATGTTTTATGTGATATGATTATGTTATGGTTTATGATATGTTTAAACCTATTCATATGAGGAATGCATTGGACTTAATAAGTGACGGGTGGAGCCTGCTATAGCTCCTCGATGCATCAGTAGGTCTCATGTGACAAACTAGTATCTTGGCACGAGGCCTTGAAAAAATCTTTTTTGTAGTATTGGCACGAGGCCTTGGCTACGTGGTTATGATAGTCTAGCATTATGAATTCCATCATTATGAAAGTGTTTATTGATATTGCATGTGATTATTAGACTAGTAGAATATCCATGTGAATAAGTAAATGACATTATTTCATTTTATTTTTTCCATATTATTCTGAAGTTCAAGTTTAAAAGTCTTTTGTTTTAGTTATACATTGCCTTAAATGTTTATGTTTATTTATGAATGTTTTCGCTATATTGTTATCCTTACTAATCATCTAAGCTCACCCCTTTCAATGTTTTAATTTTTCTAGGATGTGATGATGTATATTATGAATAACCTACAGGGATAGTATGAGGAGATATGAAGACAAGATATATTTTTTTTACTTTTGATTTACTTTATGATTAATGTGATACTTATGAATGTATCTAGTGTTTCTAAGACTACTAAACTAATCGGTCTTTAGAGACATGATCTTTTATGATCATGCCAATGTTACGCAATAATGCACCAACTCTGGGTAACTGGGGTCGGGGCATTAGAGTTGGTATGAGAGGCAGTTTAGTAGTAAACTTGGAAGTTAGATTTAGAAAAAACACTAATTAGAGCACATAGCCATAAGATATACTTTGAGGATTAGTATAGAAGAATTTCCTAGAATTTTGGTATTATAGAGATTTTGTGAGTTTTCCAAGCAATACATCCCTGTCTGGATACGAGCAGGTAGAGACGGCTCTGGCATAGATGTACCTAGGGGTAAAACCCGAAAACACCACTTTGAGCTAGACTCGAACGGGAACTGGTGCACAACAACGAGCCTTACTGCGCTCTTGGTTACGACACTCCTGGGGGATATGCTTAGGATAATTCTCACTTTCTTTACAAACCATTATGAAGGGTTTATGAGTATATACTTCCTCAAAAAAACATTTTTATGATTATAGTTCAATTTATTTTAAGTGTTTTACAAGTATGGATTTATGTATTTTGATTCATAAACTAATCTAGTTTATGCCATTGTATAGAAATGGCGCCTAGTGGGAGGAATGGAAACCGTATCATTGCACGCACTCCATGTAGGGATTGTACTCATGCTCAAGATAATTATAATGGAGCTAGAGATACAACTGGTGCTGATCAAATTATCACCATACAGGGAAAACTCACTCAGGTTATGAATAATAACCTTACTCATATGGAGAACCCTGATCCGCAATGTAGAGGATCAATGTTAGACCACTTCATGAGGGAAAAAATGCCAACATTTAATGGGGGTACAAATCCATTAGTAGCTGAGCAATGGATAAACACCCTAGAGAAAATATTCCATGCCTTGGGGAGTAGTGAAAGGGAGAAGGTCATCATGGCAGTTTACCGCCTCACTAGAGATGCCGATCAATGGTGGTCGTTGATTCAAAACACAAAGGAAGATAAATAAGTATCAAGTATGGAATGGAGGGAGTTCAAAGAGATTTTCTTGGAAAAATACATTCCTCATGACCATCGAGCATATATGGAAAGGAAATTTCTGATTCTGAGGCAAAAGGAGGATGAGAATGTCGCAAAGTATGAGTCTAACTTTACACAGTTTGTGAGGCATGATACAGATTATATACGTAACCCAAGAAGTAAGACCGATCATTTCTTTGATGGGTTAAAACCATTTCTCTGTCGAGCATTAGTCTCAAAAACCTTCTCATCATATGAAGATACTATCTCATGTGCTATCAAGACAGAAAATAAATTCTCTAAGTCTTATGAATTTAAAGCAAAGAAAGAGAAGAAGAGATCTTATGATAAATCTAGAAAAGGAAATAAGGGGAAGAAGGGTAAATTTTAATATCAGTCCTACATTAAATGTGTGAAGAAACACCCCAGTACTTGCTTGAAGGGAATGGGAGTCTATTACAAGTGTGGTGAAAAAGGACACCAAGCTCATGATTCCAAGGGAAAGAAAGTTGTTGTCAATGTGGAACGATATAATTGTAGAGAGATGGGACATTATGCAAATGAATTTCTTAAGAGTCAGGGTAACTTACCTCAGAAGAGGCCAAGGGATCAAGGCCAAGCTTATGAAATCACTACTGCTGAGGTTGAAGCTCCGAAAGACGTGGTGGAAGGTAATTTAATGTTTCCTCAAGTTTAGAAAATGCATTATTTGATTCTGGATCATCGCATTGTTTCATATCTTCCCAGCTTTCTAAGGAAATTAGATATTTTCAATTTGATTTAACAAGAGAATTGTCAGTAAAAACTCCTAAAGGATGTATCATTGCAACAAAGTTTTTTGAATCAGTCCCCATTAGAGCACACAAATGTTCTTTATTCGCTAATCTCATTGTCATACCTATGATTGAGTTTGATATAATCCTCGGTATGGATTGGATTTCAGACTATGATGGAAGGATTTATTGTAAGAATAAGGAGGTTATGATTTTTGATGATGATGATAAGGAACACCTTATCTTTAGAGCAGAATAATCACCACCTAATTCATATTTAGATCCACCCCTGTAGCTCAACTAAATTCAATTATTGGGGAGGAAGAGAATTAAATGACTGAGGGTGAGGAAAGTAATGTTCAAGTAGAGGATGTACCTATTGTGAAAGAATATGTATATTTGTTTCTGGAATATTTACCTGGACATGCTCCAGAACGAGAAGTTAAACTTTCCATTAATTTAATTCCTGGAGAAAGGCCTATATCGAAGACCCCTTATAGAATGGCCAACGTGGAATTAGTTGAACTAAAGAAACAACTAGAGGAATTGAGTAATAAGGGATTTATTCGCCCTAGTGTTTCTCCATGGGGAGCCCCTGTCCTTTTTGTTAAGAAGAAAGATGGATCTATGAGGTTGTGTGTTGACTACAGAGAGATCAATGCTATAACAATAAAGAACAAGTATCCCCTACCTCGCATTGATGATTTATTTGACCAACTACATGGAGCTCAATACTTTTCAAAGATTGACCTTCGATATGGATACCATCAGTTGTGTGTGAAGAAGGAATACATTCTGAAGATAGCATTTCGAACAAGGTACGTGCATTACGAGTTTATAGTAATTCCTTTTGGATTGACTAATTCACCCTCTATATTCATGGATCTAATGAATAGAGTTTTCAAGGAATATCTTGATGATTTTGTGGTGGTATTTACTGATGATATCTTGGTATACTCCAAAATCTATGAAGATCATGAAAATCACTTGCACATTATCTTAAAGACTCTTAGAAGGCATGAATTATATGGGAAGTTTAGCAAGTGTGAATTCTGGCTACCTGAGATTTCTTTTCTTGGCCATATTGTCTCTATGGATGGAATTTCCATTGATCCTTCTAAGACCAAGGCAATCCAAGAATGGTCGGCATCGACGTCTATAACTGAAGTATGCAGTTTTATTGGGTTGGCAGGTTATTATCGACGTTTTGTCCCGAATTTTTCCCGATTGGCTAAACCATTAACAAAGCTCACACCTAAAGGGGTTAAATTTGTCTGGAAAAAAGAGTCTGAAGAATGTTTTGAAGAACTGAAGAGAAGATTAGTCAATGATCCTATATTTAATCTACCATCGGGAAATGATGGGTTCGTTATTTATAGTGATGCATCAATGAAAGGACTTGGTTGTGTCCTTATGCAGAATGATAGGGTTATTTCCTATGCATCACAACAACTAAAAATTCATGAGCAGAACTATCCTACTCATGATCTTGAGTTAGATGCTGTAATCTTTTCCATGAAGATATGGAGACATTATCTCTATGGTGAAAAATATGAGCTATATACCTATCACAAGAGCTTGAAATATATTTTCTCACAAAATGAACTCAACATGAGGCAAAGGCAATGGCTTTAACTAATGAAGGATTATGATTGCATAATACACTACCACCCGAGGAAGGCAAATAAGGTTGCAGAAGCTTTGATTAGAAAAGATCATGGAGTTTTGAACATGATGAGAGTGGAAAGGGATCCTATTTTCATGGATCCAGTAAAGATGGATATGGGAATCACCATGGAGGGTGAAACATCAAAACTTTTTCAAATGGTTTCCAAAAAATCATTGCTAGAAAGGATAAAGTGTTCTTAGGCCGATTATGAAAAGTTGAAAAAGAAGATTAAAGATGTGAATGATGGGTGATTGAGTGACTTTGTGTATGAATATGGAATTTTGAAATTTGGGAGGAGACTTTGTGTTCCCGATATACCTGATTTAAAGATGGAATTGTTGCATGATTCTCATAGTTCCAATTTCTCTATACACCCTAGGAGCACCAAAATGTATAGAGATTTAAAGGGACATTTTTGGTGGGACAACATGAAGAGGTAGATTGTTGATTTTGTGTCAAGATGTATGGTTTGTCTCAAGTGAAAGCTGGAAGGAAACTGCCTGGTGGAGTATTACAACCTCTTCCCATACCTAAGTGGAAATGGGATAATATTACGATGGAATTTTTCATGGGAATACCAATGACTCCTAGAAAGAATGGCGCAATATGGGTAATTATTGATCGTCTCACAAAGTCAGCACATTTTCTTGATATAAGAGAAGATCCACCACTTGAACGTCTAGAACGACTATATATTAATGAAGTAGTGAGACTTCATGGAGTACCCCTATTGACTGTCTCAAATCATGATCCCCGTTTTACATCAAGATTCATGAAAAGTCTTCAGAAGGCCTTGGATACTTAACTTCGTTTGAGCACTGCTTACCATCCTCAGACAAATGGACAATCAGAATGAACTATTCAAACCTTAGAAGACATGTTCAGATCATGCTCACTTGACTTTCAGGGAATGTGGGATCAATATTTACCTATAGTAAAATTTTTCTTTAACAATAGCTACAATTCATGTATTCAGATGGTACCATATGAAGCGTTATACGGAAAGGGATGTCGCACACCAACCTGTTGGGATGATGTTGGTGAAAGAAAACTTTTAGGCCCAGAACTGGTGGAGGAAATGATGGAAAAGGTGAAAGTAATCCAAAACCACATCAAAGCAGCTCAAAGTAGGCATAAGAGCTATGCCGAAAACCGATGTAAGGATTTGGAATTTTAGGTAAGAGATCATGTTTTCTTGAAGTTATCTCCATGGAAGGGATTTATACATTTTGGTAAGAATGGTAAATTGAGTCCCATTTACATCGGACTCTTCAAAATTCTAGAACGAATTGGGGCTATAGCTTACCGTTTGGAAATGCTGCCAAGTCTCTCCAAAGTTCATGATGTATTCCATGTATCACTGTTGAGAAGATACATGCCTGACCCAACGCATGTACTCACCTATGAAGAATTAGAACTGGAACCCAATCTGTCTTATTGCGAAGAGCCCGTCAGGATTCTTGATACAAGAGAACAAGTGCTGAGAAACCGGACGACTCGTCTGGTAATAGTTCTATTGAGAAACCATAAGATGGAGGAGGTAACATGGGAACCTGAGGAACTTATGATGAAGAATCACCTGATTCTTTTTATACAGTGATATTATATGAAATATCTAGGACAAAATTATTTGGAGGGGAGAATGTAACACCCCATGTTTCCACAGTACAGTTCTCTTTGAATAATACAGTAGCGTGTGTTGTACGCAACTTTGAGTTCTAACACACACAATAACCAATCAAAGTAGCCGTTATGAATAGTAATACCTAATTTTTGAAATTTTATAAATTTTATGTTTCATAATGTTGTGCATTTTTGGATTCGGAATATCGAATTTAGCCTAAGGTTAAATTTTGGAACTTTTTGGATAACTTTTATATTTTGATGAATAGTGAAAATTACTAAATTTTAATTGAAAAACCTTTTTAATTCAAAATAATTAATAGTGATAAATTATACTATTGAGTGGTTTTAAAGTATAATTAGAATATAATTTTACAATTTTATCCAACGGTGGTCATTAGAATTAATTTCACTTTGAAATTGGACATAAAGAATTGCCAATCTTTTGATATATATTGTTTCTTAAAAACACGCTATTTGTTGTGAAAGCAGGAATTAATTATTAAATTAATTAATGCAACTTATATGTTTGGAATTTTTTAAAATAGAAATCATTTTTGAATTCGAAATATCAATTATAGATTAGGGTGAATTTTTGGTATTTTTCTGAAAAACTTCAATTTTTTGATGAATAGTGAAACCACTAAGTGGTAGTTAAAAACTCATTTTTTGTTTAAATGAAACATTACCTCTTCTGTGAACTGAATTTCAAAAATTCGACATTCATAATTGTCCATAGTAAGTAAAATGTGGTTCAATGAGATTAAAATATTTTTTGGTGAATAGTAACATTTAAGTTTTATTAATCGTGATTAAAGGTAATTAGTGAAATTTAAGGTAAAAATGAAATTATAAAAATATAAAAAAACCATGAAACTTGTCCTACCATTATTGGATGAGTCATGGACGACCAATACAATCCATGGGTAAACTTGGGGACCCCATGAAGACAATTGGGTAAGAAAATGACATTAATAACTTTTTATTTAAAGTAAAAATAAAATTGTCACAAACATGTGTTGTTTTACTAAAACAATTATTACATGGGGTTATATAAGTTAAGTTTTAGACTATAAATATTAATTGGAAATATAAAAATATTTCCTACATAATGATATTTTTTTATAATTTTTAGACATTAAATACATTAAATTTTGTTATGACACCATGATGATGCAATGATTACCTCATTAACTAACGATTTAAATAAAATGAAAAGATAATGTAAAATATAATACTTACACTTATCAAAAACCTATTTTATGAGTATATTTCGAACCCTTATCACCTTATCCTAGAAATATATAATTTTGGGACCTTTGAAATCAGAAAACCACTTCATAATAATGTAACATTTCATGACTTTGCAAGAGTGCCCCTCCTCTCCTCTTATAAAAGGACCCCAACTCTACCACCTTATTCTCACCATAAAATCCATTTGGCTCGGCCCACCTCTTCCCAAAAACTCTCTAAACTTCCCTCTCTTACTCCTAGAAGCCTTACTTTGGGCAGAAGGCTTCCCAAGGAAGCCTTTGCCTCAAATCAAAAAGAGTTACCCAATTATAAGGTAATGTCTTCTCTTATGTTCTTTTGTTTTATTTTGCTTCTCCAACCCCTTAAAATATTTTTATTCATTTATTTTGTAACAACACCAGTATATAAAATATACTAGTATTTTTTTTATGAGAAGGATTTATTTACACTTACACACACCACCGTCGAATGGTTAAAGAACTTACTGTTTCTGTGGGTGGCGAAATACTGCCTCACAAAACGATGATTGTTCAATATTATTTTAACACCTCCCATGGTGGCCATTATGATGAAAATATTTCTATATATGATATATATAATGTTTATGTTTTCCATATACTTTTTTATTTTTCATTTATGTCATAACTTTATGATTCCCATTATGGGTAAACACGATAATTTCATTTTAGGAAGTGCCGACTATCGCCCCCTCAAAGTGATTTGAATCATTAATTCCATATGTGGGACATGTAAAGGATGGAGTAAATGATATTATATATTATATTATACAATAATTATAATAAACCTTTATATCATTATTATTTCATTCAATTATATACAAAATAGAAATAAAAGTAGCGTTCATGCGTACGTACGGCTTACCGTCTCCATGAATGGTGCATTTCATTTATTACCTCTAAATGTTATGTAATGTTATGAATGGATGTATATACTGGATATATATTATATATATGATATCTATATCATGAATATAATTCCGGATATAATGGATATTTTACCACATGAACAACTTTTAATTATAAGAAATTTATTTTTGACTCAAGCACCAAAGATCAACAAAACGACCATTATTAACTTAAATAATTAAATAATGTTCATAACATGGTAATAAGTGATATAAAAGGAATAATGAACTTGAAAAATGCTCTTAAGAAAGTATATATTAACTCTAGTTTATTATTCGGGAGTTTAAAGAACGATCGAGTCAAGTTGGATATGAGGTAAGGGAACTTCTTAACCCAATTTATGTTCTTTGGGTTAATCTCTTACTTTTAAAATTATGTCATGATATTATTATGTCCTATCTTGTATTTGTACTTCCTTTTTGTGTACTTATAGTGAATACACATAATTGGTCTATTTTATTTAAAAAATGATCTTTTTAAGGGACTTCATCTCAATCTCCTTTCATTGAGGCATATTTTGTTTTATACACAACTTTATTGTATACGGTGTATAAAACCTTTTAAATTTTACATTTATTCAAAAGGAATATTTTTTTATGAAGTGTTTTACTAAACGACAATAAGGAATGGTTTTTTCTGTCGTATTTATGTGGTGACAATGACTTCTCCACCGCCGTGACCATTATTTGAGTTTCGGCTTCCTCTACAAGCCATAACTTTTTTAAATGAAAAATAAATACCAAGATTTATTTTTCATTTATTTTGGTATTGAAAATGGTTTTGAAAGTGTTTTCATTATATCAATGTGTTTTATTGATATCTTGTGATTGAAATGTGGAAATTTTATGTTTTCTTTATGCATGTTTTATGTGATATGATTATGTTATGGTTTATGATATGTTTAAACCTATTAATATGAGGAATGAATTGGACTTAATAAGTGATGGGTGGAGCCCGCTATAGCTACTCGTTGCATCGGTAGGTCTCATGAGACAAACTAGTGTCTTGGAACGAGGTCTTGACAAAATCTTATTTGTAGTCTTGGAACGAGGCCTTGGCTACGTGGTTATGATAGTCTGGAATTATGCATTACATCATTATGAAAGTGGTTATTGATATTGCAAGTGATTATTAGACAAGTAGAATATCCATGTGAATAAGTAAGTGGAATTATTTCATTTTATTTTTTTCCATATTATGATGAAGTTCAAGTTTAAAAGGCTTTTGTTTTAGTTATACATGGACTTAAATGTTTATGTTTATTTATGAAAGTTTCTGCTGTATTGTTATCCTTACTGAGCATCTGAGATCACCCCTTTCAATGTTTTAATTTTTCCAGGATGCAATGAAGTATATTATGAATGACCTGCAGGGATAGTATGAGGGGATATGAAGACATGATGTTTTTTTAGTTTTTTTACTTTATGATGTAATTTAAGAATTATGAATGTATCTAGTGTTTCCAAGACTACTAAAATAATCGGTCTTTAGAGAATTGATCTTTTGTGATCATGCCAATGTTATGCAATAATTCCCTGACTCTGGGTAACTGGGGTCGGGGCGTTACATTATAGGATGGTTTCGGGACCATATTTTGAAGTAGTTAGATGAAAATCCAGACTCAATTTCATAACGACTTCGATGGATAGCCAGAGGAGCAAGTGTGTTTGTATTATTCCACAATGATTATGCAGTTAATGGTTACATTATATACTAATGAACATGATGAAGATAGTACCATGCAGAATAGTGGGGTTACACTTGTGGCTGAGGTGATGCATGTTTCTGGTGATAAGGAAAAAAATCCAATTTATGCGAATATGTTATACTTTGGCATCATCAAACAAATATGGGAGTTGGATTATACGAAATTCATAGTGACTATTTTTCAATGAAAGTGGGTTGATAATAAGAGTGCTATTAAAATAGATGAATTAGGATGCGTGAAAGTTGATTTCAGTAAGGAAGGGGAGAAAGATGAACCATTTATAATGGCATCACAGGCAGTACATGTATTTTATGTTCCAGAACCTGCAAACCAAAATTGGTCAATTATTCTGTAATCGATAAAAACAACTGAAGGGTCAGATGAATGTTCAATGGAGGATGACTCTTTTATATGGACTTCACAATCATTTTGCAACAGTCCCAATGTAGACAACGTTTTTTATGTCAGAGGAGACCACAGTGAAGGGATTTACATAGTCTATAGAGGAGTTAAATATCTTCAGCCTTTAAAGAAAACAAGAGAGTACAATAATCACATTATTTGTTTATTGTAATATACATTGTGTTACGTTATGTTATATTCTGTCTGTTGCTACTTTTATGTAATCTAAATTAAATGTTAAACCACTTCTAAAGATAATGACTTCTGCACATTCTGGTTCTAGTGCTGATGCTAGTGCTCCAGAGAAACATATTGATGATGCTTCTGAGGAAATGGTAGGGAATGAAACCCTGAAAGTGAAAAAAAACAAGAGCCTTATAGTTTGACAGTGTTTTCCAAAATCCATAAGGCAAATGCAAAAAGCATCAAATTTGAGGTGGGATGGAATAAGTGAGGCCAACATGTTAACCCAAACAAATACATCTATAGTATCTACATTGGAATCGTCACTCGGCAACACATGAGGATTGATATAGAGTCATGGCACCATGTTGTCACCGGTCTTAAGGCACTAATGTGCGAAGAGATTACAGAAACATTATGATATAATTTTTTTAGTTTATTAAAATAAAACACCAAAACATTGGATTACTCTTCATCATCGATTTTAGAGTGCATTTATAGTAGATGCCTCGCTCAAGGAATATGTATTAAGAGTTGCAGGAATGATTCATAGAGGTTTCCACACAATTTTAATGAAATATCATCTTAAAGATGCTGAAGGGAAAATCAAGCCGCACCCACCTCCTCTTTATGCACACTTGATATCCCAAAGAGCATGGGATACGTTTAGCAACCATCGTGGGGAGCAGAATTTTCAGGTACATTGTGTGGGGTAATACATTGTTTGATGTTTCTTGTATTCATCACTTTTATTGACAATTTTTTTTTATGAAACTTCAACTGAGTGATGAAAATAAAAAATGCATAGAAGAACCAGCGTACCCTTACTGTAAATCAAGGATGGGGTACACTTCACTTGAGAAAAAAATGTTACGTCTTTTAAATATACCGTACTACCTATATGTGACATAAAAAAACACCATAACCATGTTTCTCTATTTATATTCATACTGATGAATCGAAATCGAAAGACATATCCATCCCATGCCATGTACTATGGATGGAGGCTCGTGTAAATAAAGAGGGGATAAAGATAGATGAAAACACACAAAAAGTGTGGGAAACATGTGTAAGTATGACATAATATAAATTTGATTTGTTTTACATCACTATTACATTAAAATGACTACTTATTTTTCTATATTTCAAATCTGACATTGTCACAAGAATCAAAAACACCCGCACCAGATACAGACAGACTTTCAGTAGCCTTGAAGCAGCCAGACCAGTATGGCTGTGTTAGAGGTGCAGGTTTTGGGGTGAACCCCCGAACATATTTTCAAAAAAAACAAATAAGACGAGGATCAAAATGAAAAAAATGGAAAAGATGCAATAATAATTCGATATTTTTTAAGAATAATTACAATACTAGAGAGAGATGTTAGAAAAATTGATGGGGAAGAGGCAAAGAGAAGAAAAAACTCAGCAACAACCCGTGCATGACGATCCCGCCCCACCCCCCACCCGCTTTGAGGCCATCCAGTCCCCTAATAAACCTAACTTAGTTGAGGTAATCAATGTTTTAATAATTGTTTCTGTGAAATTTGATTCACATAGACACTGATACCTTTCCTATACTAATATTATATAGGGTTAAAATTATTGTGATTTATATCTATCAACTCCCACCTATCGCCTTGTAGCGAGGTCTATGGTGTTTAACACGCAGAATGACATGCTGCACAACAGACAACTTCCAACAGATCATTTCATAGTGTCAATTAACATAGATAATGAGCCAAGTGCCGAGATACCTATTCCAAATTATGAGGACGACATTTATACGGTTGAAAAATCTATTGGAACATTCATCGCATGTCCGCAAGTTCTTGTAAAAAATCATGTCGACAAGGAGGTATCCATTTTCAATTTAATTTTCAAGCTGGACCATTAACATTTTATGAAAAAAGGTCTGAACCGATGAATGTTATTACAGAACGACAAAGTGAAGGGGTGAAACAATTTATCAGCTCAAAACTATCTCAAGGATCAACCAACCGATTAAAACGATCTATTGAGAGAACTTTCACCCTGCTCGTTCTATATACACAGCTAATATCATTACAGGATCAGGTGGATATAGAGTTGGTAGAAAATAATGCTCACATAGTTCATTTTGAAAAAATATGTTTGGAGAGGAAACATAAGATTTCATCTGAAAATGTAAATGAAATCCTCAAGTATGAATGGCTAGGTGACTGAGTTGTAAATGTATACATGAAGTATATTTTCATGATTTGATTTTACAAAAGCTGATATACTCTGATAATTATGACTAAATATATTTTATATTTTTCACATGCATATATATAAAAAACAATTGAAGGGATTTCCCCATGAATTTTTTTTGGACTCGTTAGTCCTCACACCACCTCTTCAAAAGAAGAAATAGATTTTGATAAATAGGTTGCAATAATGTCATCCCTACTCAAATCATTTAAAAACAAAATTACGGATGACAAAATCTTTTTAATACCAACGATTCAGGGGTAAAACTCTACAATTTAATCATATCAACTATATTTTCATTTCTTTCTTCAATTATTTCTTTTTTGTATTTTTTGGGAACATTGGATGCTGATTGCAGTCAATTTGGATACTCCAAAGATTTATTTTCTGGATTCAATGCATGGATATCCAACAAACCGACCATGCATGATGGAATTTGTTAATTTGTAATACACTAGATCCAACATTTTAAAACTAAACATCTAGTTATATAATTTATGTTATATTTTAATCAGGTTTCTGTTATGATAGGGCGGTGCATCAATATCATCTAATGCATGGAATGAATCTAGGGCATAAGGATTAGCAAGCCTAAAAGTTCTACAACTGGAAAATTATCTGGGTATATATAATAACATTGCATAATCCAAACACATATCAAAACAAATTACTTATTTTTGTTAATGTTTCTGTAGTGTCCAAAACAAACAAATGAAAGGACTGTGGTTATTATGTTTGTAAATTTATGGAAGAGATCGTATTTCATCAACAAACTAGCATCCCTGATGAGGTATTTTCGAAAATAATTATGATTTAATTTAAAATATTTATTAATCCTTTTTGTATTTATATATTTTCAGTAATACCATGACTGTTGCAAAAAATCATATTCAGAAGATGATATAAATGTGTTTAGAGACGAATGGGCAACATACCTGATGAAAGATTGTACAAAAATAGGATGATGGTGAATTACAACTAATAATATCCATATATGTTCATTTATATCTCCCTTGTTTGGTTATTAAGAATGGTTTTAGATATGATTTTTCTTTCTAGTAAAACATAATTCATTGGACAACACTGGTCGATAGTGTGGAATTCAACTGATGCATAGTCATTCAGTCTACTCACAAACATATTAAAATCTTCATGGGAACCAATATCTTTAATTCTCAATTTTTTAACTTTAGTTTCCCTTATATGTGGGTGGGGGTGTCCATGAGGGAGGGGGTGTCTAGGAGTGGGGGGGGGGGGGGTCCAGGAGGGGGTGTGTCTAAGAGGGGGGGGTCTAGGTGTGAGGGTGTCCAGGAGGGGAGGAAGGGGGTGTGTCCATGGGGGCGTCCCTGAGTGAGGTTTCCATGAGGGGGTGTGTCCAAGAGGGAGGGTTGTCCAGGTGTGAGGGTGTCCAGGAGGGGAGGGAGGGGGTGTTTCCATGGGGGTGTACATGAGTGGGGTGTCCAGGAGGGGAGGGAGATCTCTTAATCCTATTATAAGGATGAAATCATCTATGTCACACTTCACCAATCCCTATATGGAATATTCTACTAATCACATGCACCATGACTCTTATATATCCTTAATAGGGTGTTCCCCATCATATGTGATATATAAAACTATATTATCCATCTCCTTTAGGCCACAAAATCTAATACCTACTCAAATATCCTTAGAAAACCAAACTAGGCCATAAAAATCTCATACCAAACCTGATTCTCTAAAAAAACAACTAGAAACCTCACCTCCATGGAGACATAATCTATGGATGATCACAACATCCCAAAAATTCAATAGAACCCTCACTCTATCTATTGGTGGCTAAGAAACACACTAATTATTTACCTAGGTTGCTCTTGATTTCTATCCCTTTCACCGGAACAGATATAGTCATGAATGAATGCACAATAATGCATAAATTAGAATATGGTTTTGTATTATAGGGTCCACCTACCTCAAAAAATAAATTAACCCCCTCACCAAGATCAACTCATCCTCAACCAAGACTATACATGCCTTATCTAATCTTGTACCAATGATTGAGATCCAATCTCAAGGCACAATTCCCAAATAATTAAATATAGAAACATATAATTAATTAGTCAACTTAATATAATTAGGAATAATCTTTTAAAAACTCACTGGGAAACACAACACCACCTATACCACACAAAACATGGTGTGTTCGTCATACGTGGATAACCTCTAGCCAATACAAAAACAATCTACATCATATGAATTGATTTGAAGATGATATAGTGAAATAATCACCCAAATCCTAGTTAAAATCATCCAAAATCATAGGGAAATAAACTATAATAGTAATGGAGGATGCATGAGGGAAGAAATCACTAAAAACTATAAAAAAACTCCCAAGAACCACCCCTCACCAGGGGGGATCGAAGAGAGGGATAGAATATATGAATCCCAAGAACCACCCAAGATTTTCTATTAATGATCATGCCCCCACCATTTTTGAATTATCTAGTTTTTAATCTAAATTATACTCATATTACTTCTCCCCTAACCAATATAACCATCATTTGGATTTGAAATAGGATGAATATATATAAAGAATGTATGAATGCTAATTGGTTGACAAAAGAGTATGAAGAAGGCACGAGAGAGTTTATCAAGTTTGAAAAAGATCTTGTAAGTGCGTTCAAATTGTTTTAATACTTTAGGACAATGATCCATGAGTTATTTGTGATGTGTAAGAATTGGACTCACCTCAATCCAATGCACGGTGTGACTGGTATGGATAAAAGTGTCTGATATTAGTTTGAAATAGACATTAACTTTAGAAAACAACACTAATGACATACGGAATACCGAGAAAATGCATTCGGATTGTTTTGATACTTGAGGAAAACAATCCACGAGTCATTTGGGACGTGTATGAATCAATAACACCTCAATCCGACGCATGGTGTGACCAATATGGCTAAAAGTGTCTGATATTAGTTTGAAATTTACATTAACTTTAGAAAACAACACAAGTGACATATGGAAAATAGAGAAAACACGTTCAGAATGTTTTGTTACTTTTGGAAAATGAACCATGAGTCATTTTTTGTGGTTTAAAAATTGACCACACCTCAATCCGACTCACAGTGTGACCGGTATGGATAAAAGTGTCTGATATCAGTTTCAAATTGACATTAACTTTAGAAAACAACACAAGTGACATACGAAAAATGGAGAAAACATATTCAGATTGTTTTTATACTTTAGGAAAAAAATCCATGAGTCATTTGTGATGTGTACAAATCAATCTCACCTCAATCCGATGGACAGTGTGACCGGTATGGATAAACGTTTCTGATATCAGTTTGAAATTGACATTAACTTTTGAAAACAACACAAGTGACATATGAAAAACCAAGAAAACGAGTTCGGATTGTTCGGATACTTTAGGATAACAATATATGAGTCATTTTTGAAGATTATGAATCGAACGCACCTCAATCCGATGCACGGTGAAACCGATATGGAAAAAGTGTCTGATATCAGTTTTAAATTGACCTTAACTTTAGAAAACAACACAAGTGACATACGAAAAATGAAGAAAACACGTTCACATTGTTTTGATACTTTTTTACAATGATCCATGGTCATTTTTTAAGTGTAATAATCGACCGCACCTCAATCCGATGCATGGTGTGACCGGTATAGCTAAAACTGCATGATATCAGTTTCTAATTGACATTACAATTAGAAAACAACACAAGTGACATACGTAAAACTGATAAAACGCATTTGGATTGTTTTGATACTTTAGTAAAACGACCCATGAGTCATTTATGATGTATACGAATCAACCGCAACTCAATTCGATGCATGGTGTGACTGGTATGGCTAAAAGTGTCTGATATCAGTTTCAAATTGACATAAACTTTAGAAAGAAACACAAGTGACATACGGGAAACCAAGAAAATGCATTCCGGTTGTTTTGATACTTTAGGAAAATGATCCATGAGTCATTTCTGCGGTGTAAGAATCGACCAAACCTCAATATAACTCACAGTGTGACTGGTATGGCTAAAAGTTTCTAATATGAGTTTGAAATTGACATTAACATTAGAAAACAACACAAGTGGCATATGACAAACCAAGCAAACATGTTCGGATTGTTTTGATAATTCAGGATGATGATCCACGAGCCATTTTTGAGGTGTATGAATTGAATGCACCTCAATCCAATGCACGATGTGACCAGTATGGATAAAAGTGTCTGATATCAGTTTCAAATTGACATAAACTTTAGAAAACAACACAAGTGACAAATGGAAAACTGATAAAACACGTTTGGATTGTTTTGATACTTTAAGAAAACGATCCATGAGTGATTTGTGACGTGTAAGAATCAACCTCACCACAATCTGATGCACAGTGTGACCGGTATGGCTAAAAGTGTCTGATATCAGTTTCAAATTGACATAAACATTAGGAAACAACAAAAGTGACATATGGATAACCAATAAAACACTTTCGGATTGTTTTGATAATTTAGTAAAACGATCCATGAGTCATTTGTGACGTGTAAGAATCAATATCTCCTTAATACGATGCACAGTGTGACCAGTATGGCTAAATGTGTCTGATATCAGTTTCAAATTGACATAAACATTAGAAAACAACATTACTAACATACGTAAAACTGAGAAAACACATTCGGATTGTTTTGATACTTTAGGAAAATGATCCATGAGTCATTTGTGATTTTTAAAAATTAACCTCACCTCAATCCAATGCACGTTGGGACCAGTAGAGCTAAAAGTGTCTGATATCAGTTTGAAATTGACATTAACTTTATAAAACAACACTACTGACATACATAATACTGAGAAAAAACATTCAGATTGTTTTGATACTTTTGGACAATGATCCATGAGTCATTTTTGATGTGTAAAAATCATCCGCACCTCAATCTGATGCATGGTTTGACTGGTATGGCTAAAAGTGTCTGATATTAGTTTGGAATTGACATTAACTTTAGAAAAAAAACACAAGTGACATATGAAAAACAAATAAAATGCATTCGGATTGTTTTTATAATTTAGGAGAACAATCCAAGAGTTATTTTTGAGGTGTATGAATCGACTGCACCTCAATCCGATGCACGGTGTGACCGGTATGGCTAAAAGTGTCAGATATCATTTTCAAATTGATATAAACTTTAGAAAACAACACAATTGACATATGGAAAACCGATAAAATGAATTCGAATTGTTTTGATACTTTATGAAAATGATACATGAGTCATTTGTGATGTGTATGAATCCACCGCACCTCAATCCGACGCACGGTGTGACCGGTAAAGCTTTTCATTAGATAAAGAATGAGTATTTATTAAATGTGATAAATCATCCAAAAACATATTGATTTTACATTATTCCCTTTCATTGTTATTAGAATGAAAAAATTTGAGTTTATCATTTCCATATTTTAGTTTCACATTTCCATATTAATGTATTCTTTAATATTAATGTTTAAATTTATTTCATTGTTGTATTACTAACATAATATTTTTTTTCTTATATAGGTGAATTTGTTTCCTTGAGTTCAGATGCTTTGTTCGACAACAAATACCGTGGATGACAATTTTTGAGAGAGGATCATAGATGTAAAGGATAAAACATTAATGTCTATAACTTTTGTTTGATAATTGTAATTGTAACCATGTAAAACATTGTTTCAAATGTATATAATAGTGTTTTTTTGTATTCATGATGTTAAGTAAATTTATATAGAATTTTTTGTCAAAATATTTTGTTCTGGTGCTATTTCGTACAAGTGTGCACGTACTATTTTGTGCAGGTGTGCAGGTGGTGTTTTGTGTAGGTGTGCAGGTGCTGGTTCTATAGGTGCAGGGGAAGGTGCCTTTATCAGTGCTTTTTTGAGTGCTGATAAAGGACACCTTTAACAGTGCAAAAATATCACTGATAAAGGGCCCTATTATCAGTGCTCAAGATAGCGCTGATAAAGGAACCCCTTTATCAGTGCTAGAAAAGTGCTTTTAGTTATGGAATCAATAAAGGGGACCCCCCCCCTTTATCTTCGCCGGCATTAACAGTGTTTTTCTAGCGCTGTTAATGTAGATTTTTAGTGCTGATAAAAGGCCAAGTAGTAGTAGTGTGAATTCATGGAAATTTGGATATTCCTTGTACATGGGGTAGCTACTCCAAGGCAAAACTAAATTTAAAATTCTATTTCCTTTATATCATCACCAAACAGTATATAAAATAAGAAAATAAATCTTATGATACCACTTCGTAACGTCTCGGATCTGGATGCCACTCAACTGGTGCCCCATTCTCAATTGGCCACATGGAATCCAATGCATTTCCCTAAATGCCAGAGGCTGTTGACTAGAAGTGAGGAATTGGGGTGTTATAGTGGGGAAAGTATTCCCTCATTGGAAGAGTGTAACACATTGTAATATATAATAATACAATAGTAGAAGTAGTAAACCCCATACATCTGAAATAAATAGCGGAAGACTGATATGATAAATAACCCCGCATTATTCCATACAAAAGATGACGCTGCATGTTATGTTTTAAGAAAACATCCAAAATAGTTACATAGTAGAAATCCACAATATATGTTCTAAAATAAAATAAGTAAACAAAGGAGATAAGAAGCATCGCAAGCCTCGTCTCAGTCCCATGCTCTCCTCCTCCTAAATAGCATCTCAAGTACCTATAGAAGGGATCTTTCCCTTATCGATGCTGGCAACAATATAATCTGTTTGTTCCCAAAAGAATGACCAAAATATGGTGTGAGAAAAAAAATCCCAGTAGGCAACCACCTGAGATATGTGTCTATCTACAATTGAGTATATGAAACAGGTAGTGTACAAAAAAGCAAAAGCAGTAAAATGAGAAGTACCCAAAAGTAAGCAATCCTAAAAGTCTTATTTTCCATTTTGATTCATTAGGTTAATTTCAACCATTCCAATACATTGAATTGTATAAGTCTCAATATACTGACTAATCCCACCAATATCTTGTATCAGAATAATCATCAGATACCTTATAAGGAAATCTAAATAAATAATGTCAAGTCCAAATCCAATCTTGGGATTTGGCTTGTAAGATACGTCATAAATCATTCCATTTCAATATTCAACTCAAAAACTTTCCCACAGGCATAGAAAATCCCCACCCACATGCTTAACCACTCATCCGACACAAGCATAACAAATCCTTACCCTCAGGCATATGATTCCTCGCTCACAAGTATAACAGTTTACCAGGTCGGGTTCAATATATGAACATTTCAACATTAAATAAAACCCATTTAAATTATTCTATTAAATAGTTAACATAAAAAAATCATGTCATAATCATACTAAACTGGAGACAAGTGAATTAAACTATCACAAGTATTAAAAAGTTATACTCACATGGGAATTTCATATCACAAGTCTTAAACAGTTATACTCACATGAGAATTTCATATCAGAAGCCTAATATAATCTAACAATTACAAGGCTTAACAAATATACTCACATGTATAATAAGAAAACATGTGAATTAAACCATCACAAGGATTAAATTTCATGACCCATACCCTAGGGCCCATTCTATGACTACCCCAAGCCCTTCTTCAAAAGGCCAGGGGCTGACGACTATCACCAAGTAGGTATATCCAACAAATGGGAGGTAGTTTCCCATCAACCTATACACACACACACCCAACTGAATGCCACAGGACTGGAGAGTGAAAAAAAAGTAAGCAAAATGCATGCATACCACCAAAACCCAAAAATAGAGTGTGATAGAATGTAACGTAGTAAAGTACAATCAGGCTAGAATACAAGACCACTAAATGAAAGACAACTAAAAATTCTGACCCATAAACAAGGTTACTGAAGCTGATGTAGGAAGTTTCCGAAAACACATTGGCTCATCTGATATCACAAGGCACCGCCTGATCCTATTCTGGGTCTGACTCCCTCTAAGGATCCACCAAATCATCAGTAGTCTATACATGATACAACACTTGCAGGCAAGGCCAGTGCAGGGGTGACTAAAACAATACTCAATAGGGGACCCCGATAACAACAAAGAAAAAATACCACAAAGCAAAACACCACCAACAAGGTTCAATCAGCTCAAACTAGGAATATTTCATCAATAAATATAATAAAAACATTCAATTATACTTGTAAAATATTCCAGGATGAAATGTCTCATCCAATACCATCCATATGGTTTCGTTCATAGAATGCTTGATTTCAAGAGATCCCACTCCTCAAGCTATCTAATAGTAGACAGGTAGTGAAATCCATCCAAATTTATTCTGGAGAACAGATGGTCTCGATAAATCATGATGTTTCCCTGATATTTTAGGCCTCTTTGAGACAAGAAGTCTCAATATCACAACCAATCCTTTGTCACATGATTCTAATCAAGCCATGGTCATCCCGGGAGGACTCACTCCATGGGACATGAAGTAATCAGAGACCTAAAAAAATAGGTACTACTTAATTGGGGGAACTCCAAAAGAGAAAACACTCATAACTACCCAAATTACACAAATTCAGTCATAATGCTTAACATCTTGTACTTATATGGGACTCACCAACGATGAGTTATTGAGGATAGTCATTTACCATGCCACTGAGGTCCACTCGGATAATGCTTGTCTGTCAGAACACTAGAGTCTACTTAGCTATTGCCTGTCTACCAGGCCACGAAGGTCTGCTCGGCTACTGCTTGTCGTCCGGGCCACTGAGGTCCTCTTAGCTACTGCTTTTCTATCGGGCCGAAAAAGTCCGTTGGGCTACTCGTCTTCCTGGATGCACAAGTCCCCACAACTACTAATTTTTCGATTCACACAGGTCCTCAAGGCTACTAATATATTAGTCCACATAACTCCGCAAGACGACTCTTCTACAGGCCCTCATAGGTCCGCATGGTTACTCATCTGTCGGGTCACACAGGTCCACTCAAAAATTCCTTCTAGTCACAATAAGCCGTTGGATTTTCGCTCATAGAGAACTTGATTATAGGATAATCTACTTCTCAATACATTAGTTATATCTCAATCTCCATGGAAACTCACTTTGAGTATGTCAAAAGGACCATAACCTCACTGGGCTTTCAATACCGTAAATAGCTCGTTAATGGGACGTACGATTTACAAGTTATCACCGTTTTACTGAAAAGGGGTCGGTGGGGTCCAAGTCCTATTTGAACTAGTATGTCCGACCCAAAACGACGCCACTCGAGGTCCACAGACTTGGGCCAGTCCACTTGGCCTTGTCCGGACCAGTGGGGCCCTGCCCGTCGGGGTGGCCCGACCCGATGGGGCAGCCCGGGCTGATGGGCAGCCCGACACGACAGTCAGCCTGTCCTATAGGGTGGCCCAACCTAATGGGTGACCCAACCTACCTTCTCCCACCTGACCCTCTATGAGCGGGCTGGCTCACCACACCCAGACGCGCTGGCAGTCACCACATCCTATCTTAGTCAATGTGGTGAGTTGGCCACATGACTGCCCCATGGGTTGTCGCGGGGAAAACCTATCATGGTCCTTCTAGACCGCAGCCCTTTCAGTTTACATGATGTAGCTTTGTGTAGCTTCTGTAGTGGTCCCACCATCAGCTATTGCTGGTGGTCCTTGTCGCCACCCCACAGCCGGCGCCAAGGGGTTCTCCACTGCCACAGTGCGCCGCTGGTGCACCACCCTCCGATCCTCCATGGCCTACTAGCCATATTCTTCTTCACTCGACAAGGCACCATGCCGACACTAAGATCTTGTACCCCCATGGACCACTGTCGATGACCTCATCTGTTACGGTGCACCACTAGCCCGCACTGCCTTCCTTATGCGGCCACTACATGATGCCACTACTATCCATCGAGTTCGCATCCCTATGTTGTAATAGATGTCCCATTCCTTCATCATTGTACTACTCTGGTGTCATCACAAGGATGGATCTTCAGTCTCAGGTTGTTTCTCCATGGATCAAAGGCACAATGACCGTACATTCATAAGACATGAAGACTCGATGAAAAATAGTGGGGTAGAAGAACGCAATGGAAAAGAAAGAAAGTTTAATCATATTTTTTGTTCATGTCGGGAAGGATTTTTCCTTGTTAGATGGTTTAATAAGGAAGAACAAATCACATGAATCCCACTCCCTTAAATTTCCTTAATTCAAATCCCATCCCGTAAGAACAAACAACCTGCGGATCAACCTGTTAGTGGGTTGATCTACATTAATTGTTTAGAAATAAAAAATGGGGAAACCAAATCATAAAGAACAAAACCCCTATGTAGAAAATAAGATTGGTTGACATCGGGGTTCGATCATCATTGGCGGTCTATTAAGAGACATCACGATCCACCGTCTTATCGACCCTCCATATGTGATCCATCATTGTTGGCAATTCTTCATTCATTTCCATTTATCAATCACTAATGGGATTCCTCCATAGCCTCAGATCAATATCCAAGGTCATTAATAGACCCCATAGTTCTATTTATCTATTAATGGAGGAAACACATTTTAGCATTTCTATTATGCTGAGTTTTCACATCGTTATATTGTTTCATTTATGGAACATTGTTTCTATTATGCATGTGTTGCAACATTGTTACCCTATTTTATTTATGAATTTTAACAGATCAATCGATATTTCATTTCATCGAAACACACTTTTTGAACAAAATTAACTTTCTTAAGTTGATTATTATTTTTTTAAATGACCAAAAATTAACTTTTACCCTTGTCCTGCACCAGTCGATGTTAGGCCCCTCTTAATGAAAGAACACCCTCACTAGCTCAATGGTAATCTCAGACTTCCAATCTGAGTTATCTTTTATGAGTTATTGGAAATAATATAATCTTTTTTTAATTATTTTATTTATGGTCACATCCCAAAAACTACTTTACACAGTTGGCCTACACCAGCTAATGTTAGGCTTCACCTATGGAAAGAATACCCTCATGAGCCCAACTGCGGTCTTAGATTTTAAATTTGAGTCACCTTTTATGAGTTATAAGGATTTTAAAAATAAAAAAAATTTATTTAATTATTTTTTTATAGTTATGAATTTTTTTTGTTTTCTCACTACAGGCCTGCACCGACTAAACATTAGTCAAGCCTAGGGTAAATATGTCATCATGAAAACAATATTGCCCTCAAAATTCTGATTTGGGAACCCTTTTATGTGTTATTATACTTTTTCAAGAAAACCACTCAAGCACGGTATTTAATACAAAAAATTTTTAATAGACCATTCTGGGTACACCGAACCTTGAAATCGCACGTTGTCTTAGTGTCTGGTCTCATAATAATCCCTTATAATTTTAAAAAAATCATGGAATTTTGGGACATTTCATTACCCCCACCTTTAGGGATTTACATCCTCGTAATCCAAAATAAGGGATAAACAAACAAATGAGGGTACTGAACATGGATTTGAGCCTCCCACTCCCAAGTTCTCTCCTAGAGATTCCCATTCTACCACCAAATGTTCCATAGAGGAATCGACCATCCATGAAGTATCAGCTCATGTTGATCCTCAATATCTATCAGAGAATCTGTAAAAGTCATCCCATTTTCAACTTCCAGCTCAATTTAGTAAATGACATGTGATGGGTCATCTACGTATCTTCTACACACAACAGTATCTCAAGACCTCTGCTAAAATATTCTCCTAGGTAGTTAAGAGGTGGGTCGATTCAGTGAGTTGATTAATGATCACCCAGATTGTATCGTGTCTCTAGGACATATGTGGTAAACCTATCACAAATTTGATCAATATCCCTTGACACTTCATTCTCAGTACCCCAAGAAGGAAAAAATAAAAACCCAAGAATATGATTCAAACAAGTGTTCAACTTTTTGTATCAATAGGTATGCCTAGCTTTAACCCATTCTGTCATCCTGGATGTCCACATTAACACCCTAACACATTCCCTGATGCACCACACCACTCTAGGTGTCGCTGCTACAACTTCACATCCATTAAAAAGAACAACATGCTCCCTACCTTTTGAATATCCATCAGGGATATTCCCTATGGAAAACTGTGCACATAAAGGCTCACAATCGTTTTCACTGAGTTGTGCACACCTGACTCATTTAAGAGTGGATGGGCAACAACCAATGACTGGAGGTAAGCTGCTTGATCCCCATCCATGAAGGATAACTATAATGAGGCGAGATGATATATTTCCTCATTCAGAAACTGTGAACCAGATCTCCTACTGATAGAATCCTCTACCATGTTCCCATTACCAAGAGTATAGACTAATTCTAGGTCATAGTCCTCGAGTAACTCCAACCATAAAAAATTTCTCATGTTCAAATTCTTCTGAGAGAAGATATACTTGAGACTCTTCTGGTTAGAGTAGATGGTAAACCGTTCGCCCATGGCGGTAGTGTCTCCCCATCCTAAAAGTGAACACTACTACTTCAAAACCATGATCAGGGTGCTCTTTAAGCCCTGTTTTAACTGTTTAAAACCTATGGGCACCTTTCTATCCAAGAGAAAGGCTACCCCATTTCAACCTATTGATGCATTCATCGTCTCTTTGGTAGTGGGTACTAGTTCTCCATTACCACTTAGTTAAAGGGCCGTTAATCCAAAAATTAACTTGAACACTAGGTCTTAATAATACCTTCCTCTCCAAGTCCCCCACCTACAACCTCATCCCACAAATCCCTATGAAAGACATATGATATACTGATGCTGATATTTTAGAGTTTTTGTCCTAATAACCAACTGTTTGTACTTTTATTACATGAATATACACTTATTATATATAGTTCATTGTTCTGTATGACTATAACATAATAATGTCTCAAAATATTTGTTTCATTAATAAGGTCATGGTAGATCCCCACTGTGATGAGAACATAAAATTCCATAATAATATTCTTAATTAAATTTATATAGTTGGATGACATACTATGATAAGACACATAGTATACAGACCATCATTTGTGAGTACTCGTAAGAAGACGAGACTCTCTAACATAGAGTTTGCACTTGGTAATCTTCAAGATAAGAGATTATGAGAACAGAACCTCCAGTAGTAATTCTGCATGTGTTGGTGTCATCGGACATTGCTATCTATGAGTGTGTGTAATGGTCCTTAGACTGGAGGATTATCATTAACTCGTGTCATGACTCACACACTTAGATTTACTGATGAAAACCGTCAAAAAGACAGTTGGTGGGAAGTAGAGTACGTTGGTTGTGTCACGAATGACATTTTGTTAATGGATATGTAGAGGAAGGATTTTTCCCTTCCATATTTATGGAAGTAGATATCTCGGGCACTATGATTGACATAGAACTGTCACCCAAATTCCATGGACATGGTGTAACAACGAGTTAATTTCTGGAAGTCGATGAATAATAGATCAAGCATATAGGTTCATGACACAGCCATGAAACCTACTGGATGATATATTGAGACAAAGAGATTAAATTAAATGGTAAGTGTTTGTATGAGGTGACACATCAATGCAGTGTCAACTTCTTTCTCTTGGGTGCCTTGACCCGTTGCTAGATATTAATCATGGAATTTAGGCAAGACCACCTAATGCCAATGAGAAAGAGGCCCAGAGGGTCACACACTAAGTTTATTCAAGTATCTCAAGTAGAATAAAGATTATTCCCATATGTGGTTTAATAATTATTCAAGGAATCCTAAATAGTTTTAATATTAGAGGAAGAATAAAATGAAAACAAGTACCCCCCATGTATTAATGATTACACACCGTGTAATTTTTATATTGAAAACAATTACACACTATGTATTAATGATTAAATGCCGTGTAGTTTTTATTTTGGAAAGGAAATAAAAAACAAGTACATGTCGTGTATTAATGATTACATGCCATGTAGTTTTTTTATGAAAAACAAGTACACTCCGTGTATTAATGATTACACGCCATGTTGTTTTTCCAGTCGGGATTTGGAGGATATTATATTGTTTTATTAACTAATATTTATTATAATCAGTTTAGGTGCATGTCAAGGAATTAATTATTCGACATGGGAGTTTTCAATATGCGTTAATGAAATAAATAAAATGTGTAACATGTTTATTTAATGTCATAACTCTATAACCTCAAACCTGATTATAAATATCCTCACAACCCAACACTTTTCCCCAATCGTTGTGCACAAAAAATCTGGAGAATTCATTCAAAGCTGAAAGAACTACTTCCTCCAATAACACTCTCAAGACTAAGAGAGACCCTCCTCCATCTGATCAGGATGATCTAAGGCAGACAATTCAAGAAACAACTTTTCCATGTTAGCACCCAGAGATTTCTTTGCCGACGTCCAAAGATACGTGATGCACGCGTGGATCACCGCTAGAGGAAGACTACATTTGTCTTCTGTGAAATAATGACAAATCACATTAGAACGTGATCGGAAATAACAACAATTAAATAATTCCATAAAAGGTACTTATTTTC
This sequence comes from Viscum album, assembly GCA_963277665.1. Taxonomy (NCBI): domain Eukaryota; kingdom Viridiplantae; phylum Streptophyta; class Magnoliopsida; order Santalales; family Viscaceae; genus Viscum; species Viscum album. The sequence continues at coordinate 1,577,892,067 of OY728152.1, forward strand.
AATTAATTAAATTAATTATAATCAACCTGTGACGATCCTCATTTGTTGTTCCAGGACTGTTCTTCTTCTTTTTCTATTTATGTGATTCGATCCATGGAGTCTAGAGTTTATCATCGTATTGATCCTGGATTGATCATTTTTAATAACAAAAGGCCAAGTGGGCACATCCACCCACGAGATTTCTCTGTGCCCGGAACCTTCAAATGTTATCTGAGTGAGGTTATAATGTTCATTATAGTTATCTAATTTTCATTGATAATTTATGCATTTATATATGATTCAATTCAAGATAAATCGTTCTATAAATCGAAATGAATGAGATATGTTCTTACTCCTACATTTCTTGATTCACATCATAGAAATAAACTTTTAATTTTAATTTTGATTAAAATAAAAATGAGGAACTCATCCGAAGGATCCACTATTTCTGTTTGTACAACACAAGAATACACGGCGTGTTGTGAAAAATACATGACATGTACTTAGGTTCAACAAACCGGTACTGGTCTGCCAAACCACACCATGTGAATTGAATATACCTAAGTATTTATTACACCATGTTGACCAGAAATGAAAGGTGCATAGAAATCAGAATACACGACGTGTATGTTGAATCAACACGCTGTGTAGTCTGATCTGGCCCAGGTGAAACCGTGTACAAAGGAGAAGCCGCATACCGCATACATGGGATTGCCAGGCCAGTAACCGCGTAACAAGTAAGTAAACGTCATGATATATTAATCTAAATGCCGTGTACTCCGAAATTTAAAAAGTATAGAAAACATGCCAAATCCCTAGTGTGTACTTTGGATAAAGGGTGAAAACAAATACAAGCCATGTAATATAGCCTACACACCGTGTACTTTCCAAAAATTTAATTTCACCAGGTTTCCTCCAAATTTACAAAGACACCGTACATGGAATATGGATGAGAAGAATCTCAGGGAAATTTAGAAAGGAATTTATGATAAATAATTGATTAATTATAAGATCATAATTAATTGAATTAAATCACGACTTATCATTAATAATAGAACAATAAAAAAACATGAATACTAAATATGTGTAAATGTTGTTGCATGCTATGGATAATCATGAGCTAGAACAAAGACCCTTTGTGTGTATATGGTTTCATTTAAATTTATTTAATTTAAATTCATTGGCCTATGAGCCTTCTTCCAATAATATGTAGGGTCTGCGTGCCCATGGTTTCTTTAATGTAAACCCCATGTAATGGAGGATCTCCCAAGCTAGAGGAAACAATTCATAATCTGAAGCTGTGGCAAAACCAACCTAAGAAGATACAAATGTGGACAGTTGGGAGCTTCAAAACACAAACCATCAAGATCATGTTGTTTTTCCCTAGGTCAGGGTTAGCTTATCAAAACTGGTAGATAATATAACCAATAGAAGCTCATGATCATGCCATCTTATTTTATTTCTGTCTGATTGCATATTTTATTTATTATGCATGTGTTGTTGCGATCATATAATTAATGAAATAAAAAAGCATGCAGGGATGAAATAAAATAAAAACCGAAATATGTGTAAAAATTATCAAAACATGGTTAATCACTTAAGTAAGCATCACTTAACATTAACAGGCATGTGATAATGAAAAACTATGCATGAAGAATAAAATACCTCAAATACCATATTAATTCAGACCAAGCCTTCAGTTACTTGATTAAGGGAAAGACTCAATAAATCTATATGTTTGACCAACCCTTATTGGGACACATACTTTTATAATGGAAGTTCCTATGAATGTTTTGGGTTGACTTAAACATTTTACATCAAGAGGAGTATCCCTTGCTAGACTTGTTATAAAATGGAGGAAAGTGTCGAGGAAATCCAAGTAAGGATTTCCGGATTGGGGGGTCCACTCAATAGATCATGGAACTGTAAGCTCAAAGTTTTCAAAGACCTTCCTACCTAAATACCTTCTAATAGCTTGACCAACCCTTGTTGGGGTTATGTGAAGGGGAATATGGATCCTTGCCACTAGAATTTCAATGCAGCTGGACATTCCGAGTTCAATGGTGTGGGACATTGGGACTTGATGAAATAGTGTTAGACTTAATAAAATTTGTTATTTCTCATACAATGTAATCAAGAAAGTACTGATAAATCTGATCTTTTAATTTGTAGAATCAATATGATAAACTCTTCAACCACATTTTTTTCTATGATCAATTATGGATAAAGAAAATAACCTCACTGGTAGTAACTTTCAGGAATGGTTTAGGCACCTTTGGGTTATCCTATGCCATGAACAAAAGTTTTACATGCTAGAGTCCTCACTTCCTGATTCTCCTGCCCAAGGGGCGAGTGATGAATATTTCCTAGTCTATGATCAACATTTGAGAAATGCACTCGACATTAAATATTTGATGCTGTCATCAATGTATAGTGAGATAATGAAGTCTCATGAAAACATGGATGAATATAGCATGCTTGAGCACCTCCGTTGTCTATACCAGGAGAGAGAAAGACATGAAAGTTTTGAGATCTCCAAGTCCATATTTCAGAGAAAACGTGGAGAGGGTGCCTCATCTAGGCCTCATGTAGTCAAGATAATTTGATACATTGAGCGTTTGGAGGTTCTAGGGTCTAAAATCCACGAAGAACTGGGTACCAATCTCATTCTTGCATGACTCCCCCAGAGCTTCTCTAACTTTGTTGTAAATTTCAACATGAACAACATTGATAAGTCTCTATCTGATCTTCTCATCTTCATTCGCCAAGTGGGAAATGATATGAAGCATGAATAGCCTTCTATATTTATAGTGAATAAAAGTAAAGGGAAGGCAGTGAGATTTAAGCCCAAAGCTTCTCCACTGCCTTCCATGAAAAGGAATATCAAAGGGGAGGCAAGAGAATAGGAAGTTTTTTGTTTCGAATGTGGCAAGAAGGGCCACTGGGAGAAAAATTTCACCTATCCAAGGAAGAAAGGGGAAGCTTCAGGTTCTTTGTTATCGAATGAAATATATCTTTTTCTACTAATTGGGTATTTGATACTACTTTTGATGCTCACCTTTGTATCCAAATACAAGAACCATGTATATTCAGAATGATTGACCGAGGTGAGGTGGATCTGGGAGCAGCCAACGGAGGTAGACACACTACTGTAGCTGTCGAAGACTACCACCTCACATTGCCTACTGGGATGGTCTTGGTATTGAAAGGATGTAATTATGTACCCTATGTAACAAAAAAATTATTTCAGTATCCATATTAGATACTGATGGATTTATATTCATGTTTGGAAATGAATTTTGCCACTTTTATAAATATAACATTTGTTTTGGTAGATCACATTTATATAATGACCTTTATGTGTTAGACTACGCAAACCAAGTCATGTAAATCTATGAAAATTTTAATTCATATGACTCATACGACAAAAAAATTTGGCATCACCGGCTAGGTCATGTCAAAGAGAAACATTTGACAAAATTACATCAAGATGGGTATTTAGATTCTTTTGAACTAAAAGCACTTGGGGTATTTCATGCGTGTCTATAAAGAAATATGACCAAAGCCCCATTTAGTGGGAAATGTGAAAGGGCTAAAGAGATTCTATAATTTGTTCACACAGATGTGTGTGACCCATTTCCAGTTGAATAAAGGGGTGGTTTCTTGTACTTCATAACTTTTATAGATGATTTTAGTAGATATGGATATATTTACTTAATGAGGTATAAGTCAGATTCTTTTGACCGGTTCAAAGAATACAAGAATGAATTTGAGAACCAGCTTGATAAGAAGATTAATAAACTCCGCTCAGACAGAGGAGGAGAATATATTAATTAGGACTTCATTGATTTGTTATGGGAGTTTTGGATTCTATCTCAACTCACACCTCCTTACATGCCTCGGTGGAATGGTGTAAGTGAAAGGAGGAACTACACCCTATCGGAAATGGTGAGATCAATGATGTGTCATGCAAGTCTTCTATTATCCTTTTGGGGATATGAATTACAAACATTATCACACATACAAAACTAGGTACCAACTAAATCGATAAATGGTATTACAGATGAGTTATGAAGTGGATGAGAATCCATGTTATCAAATTTACATGTGTGGGGTAGCGAAGCATTTTTTAAGGCCTCTTCAGGTAAAAAACATGTACCCTGAGGCACAAAGTGTATCATTATAGGATATCCCAAGTAAACAAGGGGATATTACCTATACATCCCCTTAGATAAAAAGGTTACAGTAGAAAGACACACCATATTCCTTGAGAGGGAGCACATATCCAAAAGTGATAGTGGGAGCAAGATAGACTTCAATGAAGTCAAGGCTCAAGATATATAGGAGTTGGTACAAGGACAGATTCCACAAAGCCCTATGGAAGAACAATCTGTTCCAGAGACATAAGAACTACATATGAGCACGAGATAGGTGAGAGAACCAGAACGATATGGTTTCTTGTCACTGTATGGTGACTCATTATTGGTTGACAATGATGATCCTATTACCTACAAGGAAGCAGCTGAAGGCACATATGTTTCCAAGTGGCAAGAATCCATGAATTCTGAAATGGATTCCATGTACCAAAACCAAGTTTGGATTTTGGTAGATCCTCCAGTTGATATAAAGGCTATTGGTAATAATTGGGTATTCCAGAAGAAACTAGACATTGATGGAAAAGTCAACACCTAAAAGGAACGACTGGTTGCAAAAGGTTTTAGACATCGTCAAGGAATTGTCTATGATGAAACCCTTTCACCGATTGTGATGCTGAAATCCATCAGAATCCTATTGGCCATTACTGCTTACCATGACTATGAAATTTGGAAAATGGATGTCAAAACAACATTCCTTAATGGAAACCTCTAGGAAGATTTCTACATGACACAACCTGAAGGGTTTGTGTCTCTAAAGGATGCCAACAAGGTATTCAAGTTGTAGAAATCCATTTATGGATTAAAGCAAGCATCATGGTCATGGAACATTAATTTTGATGAATCCGTAATAGAATTTGGATTTTTTTAGAACGAATGTGAGCCTTGTGTCTATAAAAGGTTTAGTGGAAGTGTGGTCATTTTCAAAATAGTATATGATGATGACATATTACTAATTGTAAACAAATTACTTGTCTTACAATCAGTTAAGGCACGGTTGGATAAATGCTTCCCTATGAAAGACTTGGGCAAGGCAGCATATATTCTTGGGACCCAAATCCACCGTGATTGATCCAGTAGAATGTTGGTCCTGAGTCAAAGTACATACATTGACATGATATTGAAGAGATTCAGTATGGAACAGTTCAAGAGGGTATTTTTGCTAGTGTCACATGGCATTCATCATTCCAAGAAAATGTGTTCTCAAACACATGAGGAAAGAAATAAAATGGAAAGGATCCCTTACACATATTCAATTGGGTCAGTCATGTATGCTATTCTATGTACAGGTTTAAATGTTGCTTATGCATTAAGTGTAGTAGGAAGATATCAAGATGATCTAGGAGATCTCCATTTGATGATAGTGAAGAATATCCTTAAGTATCTGAGGCATACTAATGATATGTTCATGGTTTATGGAGGAGATGTGAAACTAGTCATCAGAGGACACATAGATGAAAGTTTCTAGACTGATCAAGATGAAATGAAGTCATATAATGGATACATATTCAATTTGAATAGAGGTGCAGTGAGCTGGAAGAGCTCAAAGAAAGGTGTGGTCGCAGATTCTATAGTAGAGTCTGAGTATATCGTAACTTCTGAGGCAGCTAAAGAAGTAGTATGGATGTGATAATTCATCCAAGAGTTGGATGTAGTACCTAGCAGTAAAGATCCTATCACACTCTATTGTGATAATACTGCAATGGTGGCACTTGAAAAATAGCCAAGGTCACATCAGCGGACAATGAACATACTTCAAAAGTATCATCTCCTAAGGGATTTTTCTCAGAGAGGTGAAGTTGCAGTGAGTAGTGTTTCCATGAAAGACAACGTGGTAGACCCCTTGACTAAAGACATGACTTAGTAAAAACATGATCATCATGTGAGGTCTAGTGGACTAAAAGTCATAGGCAGTTGTCTCTAGTCCAAGTGGGAGTTTCTTAGAGTTGGTGTCCTGAGAACCAACTGTTTGTAATTTGATTACATGAATGTACACTTATTATATATTGTTCATTGTTCTGCATGAATATAATATAATAATGTCATGGAATATTTTTTGCATTAATAAGGTCACGGAATATCCCCAATATGTTGAGAACCTTAAAATTCAATAACAATATTCTTAAATAAAGTTCTATATTTGGATGACATACTATGATAGGACACGCAATATACAGAACATCATGTGCGAGTACTCGTAAGAAGATGAGACTCTCTCTCATGGAGTTCACACTTGGTAATCTCTAAGATGGGAGATTATTAGAACAAACTCTCCATTAGTAATTCTGCATGTCTTGGTGTCATCAGACATTATTATCTACGAGCATGTGTAACGGTCCTTAAAATTGAAGATTATCATTAACTCATGTCATGACTCGCGCACTTAGATTTATTGACGAAAACGGTCATGAAGATAGTTGGAGAGAAGTAGGGTACGTTGGGTGTGTCACTAATGACATGTTTTTAATTGATAAGTAGAGGAAGGATTTGTCCCTTACATAGTTATAGAAGTAGATATCTCAGGACCGTTGATTGAAATAGAACTCTCGCCCAAATTCCATGGCCATGGTGTAACAACGATTTTATTTCTGGAAGTCTAAGAATGACAGATCAAGCATATAGGTTTATGAAACTTCCATGAAACCTAATTGATGTGATATTGAGACAAAGGGATTAAATTACATGCTAAGCATTTTTATGAGTTGACACATCAATGTGGCGTCACCTTCTTTCTCTTGGGTTCCTTGACCCATTGCTAGGCATTAATCTTGGACTTTAGGAAAGCCTGCCTAAAGCCAATGAGAAAGAGGACTATATGGTCACACACAAAGGGTATTCAAGTATCTCAAGTAGAATATCTCCAAAATTGGTTTTGGGGTGGTCAGGGCTTGGGGGGGTGAGGGGCATGTCGCGGGGCCAAGTCCCTGGACTGGCAATTTGCTTGTAATTTTCTTCCTTACGTGTGTGCCGCTTTCGCGGTTGTACCCAATTTTTTTAAAAAAAGTTTTTCAAGTAGAATAATGATTATTCCCATATGTGGTTTAATAGTCATTCAAGGAAGCCTAAATCATTTTAATGTTATAGGAAGAATAAAATGAAAACAAGTACACGCCATGCATTAATGACTACACGCCTTGTAGTTTTTATTTTGAAAACAATTACACACCGTGTATTAATTATTACACACCGTATGGTTTTCATTTTGGAAAGGAAATAAAAAACACATACATGCCATTTATTAATGATTACATTCCGTGTAGTTTTTTATGAAAAAAGTACATGTCGTGTATTAATGATTACAATCCGTGTAGTTTTTCCAGTCCGTATTTTGAGGATATAATAGTGTTTTATTAATGATATTTATTATAATTAGGGTGGGCGCATGTCAAGGAATTAATTATTAGACATGGGGGCTTTCAATAATATTTAATGAAATAAATAAAATGTGTAACACATTTATTTATTGTCATAAATCTATAACCTCAAACCTGATTATAAATATCCTCAAAACCCCAACACTTTTCCCCAATCACTGTGCACAACAATTCTGGAGAATTCTTTCCAAGCCGAAAGAACTACTTCCTCCTAGAACGCTCTCATGTCCGACAGAGATCTGCCTCCATCTGATCAAGATGATCTAAGGTGGACCACACAAGAAAAAGATTCTCTATGTTAGCACCCAGATATTCCTTTGGCGATGTCCAGAGATACATGGTGCATGTGTGCATCACTACTAGAGGAAGTCTACAGATGGATTCTATGATGCAAAAACGAATCACATTGAAATGTGATCAGAAATATAAACGAAGAATAACAACCATATAAGTTACTTCTTGTCAATTAATTAGATTAATTATAATCAACATGTGATGATACCCATTTGTGGTTCTGAGACTGTTGTTCTTCTTTGTCTATTTCTATGATTCCATCCATGGGGTCTTGCATTTATCGTCATATTGATCCTGGATTGATCATTGTTAATAACAAAAGGCCTAGTGGGAACATCCACCCATGTGCTTCTGTTGCAACCGAAACCTTCATGACATCAGCGCCATATCGAGGTGTAGAATGATTCAAAGGTCAATTTTCTTATAGGGAGGTAAACTAGAAATAACTTTTGGAAAGACAACCCCGTACTCTACCACTACTGATGGGAACTGAAAACTAAAAACATCCTCTTCCACGTGGGTAAGGATGGCCACATGAAGCTACCACTTCCTTGTTCCCCTGCTCCCTAGGCCTGGTGTGGACCACATTGGGGGGGGGGGTATTTGTAACATGTTGAAACATATACCACCTCCTACTACTCTCCCAGCTCCTCTACCACATCTTCCACCCTGCAGATTAATATGTTCATACCACTGTCTCTACCTTGGTGGCCCATCCACCATTTCCATGTCATCATTATAGGATAGAAAATCCTTAGAGATATGTCCCATGTCATCTGTTGAAAATCAATAACTATTTTTGGGATGAATAGAATCACCCTATGAGCCTTTAACTATAGATTCATTGTCTTGGGACCTCTTCTCAGAATGTTTCACAAATCCATGTTTTTGAGACTAACGCCTACTTCCATCTTCCCACTACAAACATCCATAGGATGTATATGCTCAACCAAATGACTTTCAACAAAAAATGTTCTCTCTAGAACCATAGCATAAGTTGGAATTCATAGAGAAATAATGTTGGCTCAGACGTCCCCAAACATATCTTTCTCCGAGGTCTGAGACCTAAAGCACTGGTCCTATCGTATTCATTGAGTATGTGCAAAGGTTGGTATGCCTCAATTAATAATTATCTACAAGTATGTCATTCTACAGAAATTGTACAAGCTATTGGGAATGCATAGACATAACATTTTATGGAAATATCCCCTTCTCTGAGAAAGGTTATTATGCTCTGTCCACAGAGAAGTCACCAAATCAAAAGATCAGAGAAACTAAACCCCACCATCGCCCTACTGATCCATGTAGATGGCTCACTTCCCATACCACCATATGATCTAATGGTGCCCTAACTATAATGAAAACTTATTCACCACCTCATGCCAGTACTTAGCCACCTATGATTTGGGATCACCTTAGTTCCTAAGGGGTCTCTGTCATTGAAACTCATGAAGTGCTCTCAGCCCATGCATCTCATTCGTTAGTACTACATGTACCATGTGCTACTCCAATGGTTTTGGTATAGATGGTACACCACCCAGTGGTGTTATCTCTGGTAAGAACCACTATACCCATCTTTTCACCTCACAGATCATCCTCATGACCATGTGGTGGAATCCTAGCTGGATGTCTATGTGGAAGCACTTTGAAAAAAAAAACAATATGTACCACGATTAATAGCATATACCTAGTGAGTTGACTCAAGATGGACCTGGAAAACTCAACCCATTCTTATAAGATTCACATACCATCATTTTTTCCTACAAATAGTGTTTTCATGTACCAACTCAAAAAATAGAATTCAGGGTCTCGGTGTATGGATACATCGGCCACCGCACCAATACTTGATTCCCTGGCCTAAAAGCTAAACTCAAAAAACATAACATTGTTGCCTCAAACAAAACTCATATAGTTTGGGTTCTTAAGGTATAAATGACCTCCTCTTATAACACTCTGTCACAACCCATCCCATAGGGCCCATGTCGTGACTACCCCAAGCCCGCCTCCGATTGGCCCGAGGCAAGAGACTAGCACTAAGATGGAATATCCCACAAATGGGAGGCATTTTCCCAATAACCTATACACACATTCACAACTAAATGCCACAGGTTTGAAGAGTGAAAACACTAATTAAAGAAAATGTATACATATCACTAAAACCCAACAATACAGTGTGGTAGAAATTAAAGTAATAAAGTTCAACTAGGCAAGAATACAAGCCCACTAAAAGATAGACTACTAAAAAGCACAACCCGCAAACAAGGGTACTGAAGGTACTATAAGAAGCTGCCGAAAACACATCGACTCGTCTGATTTCACAAGGTAATACCTTGTCCCGATCCTAGCCTTTATATGTCTAAGACTCCATCAAATTGTCCATAGTCTGCACAAGACACAACATGTGTGGGCAAGGCCCGAGCATGGGTGGGTAAAACAATACTCAGTAGAGGACCTCAAAAACCACAAATAAAAAAGACCAAAAAAGAAAACACCAAAAAGAAGGTAAAGTAATCTCCGCATAGGTATATGTCATGAAAACATATAACATAACATCCAAGAATACTCATAATGGATTCCAAGAGGCAACATATCATCTTCTTCCAGCCATATGGTTGTGTGCATAGTACACTTGAGTTCGGGAGATCCCACTCCACGAGCAATCTTATAGTAGCTAGGTAGATCATGTCTACCAAAAGTACCCAAGAAAACATTTGATCTCCATACATCAAGATGTTTCTTTGAGACACTAGGTATCATTAAGATAATATGTCTTGATATCACTACCAATCCTTTTCATAGGATTATTCTCAAGGAACGCTCATCTTGGGAGGAATCTCTCCTTGAGCCATCAATTCATCATAGAACTACGCAAATAGGTCCCTCTTCTTTGGGCCCTACACAAAGAGAACACACTGAGAAATACCCAAAGTATAATTATTCAGTCATAATGCCCAAAATCTTGTACTGATGAGGGACTCATCTCTAATGAGTCACTGAGGTCTACTCGTCTGATGGGCCACATATCTCCACTCAGCTACTACTCATCTACTAGGACACTGAGGTCCACTTGGATAATACTTGTTTGTCTAGACACTGAGGTCCAGTTGGCTACTATTGGTCTAACAAACAACTGAGGTACACTCGTCTACTGCTCGTCTACTAGGCCACACAAATCCTCAAGGCTACTCATCGGTTGGGCCACATAAGTCTACACGACAACATGTCTGCTGGGCCACACATGTCCGCATGACTATTCATCTTCCAGGCCAAATGGGTTCGCACAAATACTCGCCTTTTGGGCCACATAGGTCCGCATGGATAATTTTCTGTCAGGACATATTGTACCACATGGATACTCATCTACCGTGCCACATAGGTCACGCCGACACTTCCTTCTCATCATAACAAGCCATAGGATTTTTCTCATAGCATTCCTGATTCTGGGATAATATACTCCTCAAGCCATTGGACAAATCTCAATCTATAAAGAAAAAAACATAGAGTATGTGACAAGGACCGTTTTGTCACAAGGGTCCCAACACCAAAAATAGCTCGTTAATCGGACGTATGGTTTGCATGTTATGACCATTTTACCGAAAAGGGACCAGTTGGGTCTGGGTCTGGTCTGACCCAGGTAGGCTGACATTACCTGACCAGACCCATGGTCCGAAAACCTCACCTGGTCTTCTGGTCCTATACTAGTGGGTGGTCTGACCTGCCTTCTCCCGCTCGACCCACTATGAGTGGGCCGGCTCGCCACACCCTGACGCAGCAATGGTCGCTGTATCCAATCCCATTTAACATGGTAGGTTTATCACTTGACTGCCCCACGGGTCTCCACGGGCCCTACCTACTTCAATCCTGTTGGACTGTGGCCCCTCTGGCATGTGTGACACGACTCGGTGCTATATTAGCCATGCTCTCACTACGGGCTGTTGCCGGAAGCACCTGTCACCACCACACGACAAGTGCCGCAGGGTTCTCCACCACCATGACGCACAACCGGCACGCCGCCCTCCACCCCAGCATGACCTGCTGGTTGTGGAATTTTTCACCCAACAAGGATTCCTACTATTGTCGGGATACCATACCAACAAGGCCTGCTGGCCGCAACCTTCTCCACTGCGGCGTGCCGCCTTCCACATATGGCCGTCGTTGCATGCCGTCATCGACCATCGAGCTGGTGGCCCCATGTAACCACGAATATCCCATTCCTTTGTTGTCACACCACTCTGATGTCGTCACAAGATCATATTTGTGATCCTGATTTGTTGCGCCATGAATCGAAGGTGAAACAACTAATAATTCCTAAGCCAAAAAGACACGAAGAAAAATAGCAGGGGAGAAGAACACACAAGAAAAGAACGAAGGACCGTTCATAGAAATTATTTGTGCCGGCATGGATTCTTACTTGTTATATGGTTTAATGATGAAGAATAAATCACATGAATCCCACTACCTTATGTTTCTACAAGTCAAATCACCTCCCGCAAGAAAAACGACCCATGGATGAACCTATTAGAGGGTTGATCAATGTTATTTGATTAGAAAGAAAGAATAGGGAAACCAAATCATAAAGAGCAACACCCCAACCTAGAAAATAGGATTGGTTGGTAACCTATTAAGAGATGTCATGATCTATCATCTCATCGACCCTCGATCCATGATCCATCATCATTGTTGATTCATCATCATTCATTGCACGCCAATGGGATTCCTCTAGAGCCTCATAGAAATTTCTCAAGTTGTTCTCAAATCCCATAGATTCTTTTATCCACTAAAGGGGGAAACACATTTATTCATTTCTATTACATGATTCATCACATTGTTACATTGTTACATTTATGAAATAGAATTTTTGTTACGCTTGAGTTAAAACATTGTTATCCTCTTTCATTTTTTATTTTAAATAGCTAACATGACCTTGCTTTACAGTGAGACACTCTTTTTGAATAAAATAAACTTTCTTATGTTTATTATTTTTTTAATGCCCAAAATTTAACTTTTACCCTCAACCTGCACCAGTCGAGGTTAGGCCCCGCATAAGAAAATCACACCCTCACACACTCAATGGTACCCTCAGATTTCCAATATGAGTTACCATTTATGAGTTATCAAAAATAAAATAATCTTTATTTTATTATTTTATTTATAGTCATGTCCCAAAACAATCTTTCCACAGATGGCCCGCACCGACTAATGTTAGGCTCCACCTAAGGAAAGAATGACCTCACAAGTTCAACAGTGGTCTCAAATTTTCAATCTGAGTCACTGTTCATGAGTTATCAGGATTTGAAAAGTAAAATAATTTTATTTAATAATTTTATTTATGGTTATGCCATTTTTAGGTTTTCTCACTAGAGGCCCATGCCAATTAAACTTAAGTTACACCTAGGGTATACCTGCCATCCTAAACTCAATGGTGCCCTTAAATTTCTGATTCGGGCTACCATATGAGAGTAATCTTACTTTTTCAGGAAAAACATTCACATGCACTATTTAAAACATAACATTTTTTAATGGACCATTCCGAGCACATTGTGCCTCGGAATCGCATGTAGTCTTAGCGTCTGGTTTCGAAATAATACCTTATAACTTAAAACAAATGATGGAATTCTGGAACATTATAATAAAAAAATTTCATCTCACATAGGAAACATTCAATTATCCAATTAAATCGTAAACAACCCCCCAAAGGGGAAACAAAAGGCATGCCAATAGACATCCTAGGACAAATTTCCAAACAGTGGTCATCCAAGGGAAACACACCCATAGGGTGGCCCTTAATAAAACCAACAAGCTCCAACATGCTTAAATTTATTTAGTTCATGACATAATCATTATTAGAAAATATCAAGGGTCAATTTCCACTCATGTATAAACCCTAAACATTTGTGAATGGCACTACGACACATATAAAAAACTCAACATTGAGAAAAAGGCACAAGACCACCAACCTCATCGAAGTACAACTCTCCTTGTACAACCTCACCCATCAATTCAAGCTAAAGGACATAGATCTACAAAACTATGATAAACAGTCAACCATAAATAACTTCACCAAGAGAAAAAATCATGAAGAATGTCTCTAGAGGAATCCATATCATACAGATTAGGTTAAAAGGCAACTAATGAAGAAGGAATCGAGGTTCAGATGATCCATCAGGATGAAAAATGGCATTCAGCACAGCTTGTTCATCAACCTGGGAGAGCCTCAGTCCATTTCACTAAAACAACACTACTTCCAGATTTAATCAATAAAAATTAGTACACGATGTGTACTTGAGACTACATGCCATGTCCAAAAAGTTTTCTGTCTAGACCATTATATGGTCATGTACTAGGATTACATGGCATGTCACCGAAAATACACAACATGTACCTATAAGTACACATCTTGTAGTTCTCAGTCACATCATGTAACAGGAATCTGACCATCCTTTGACCTCTTTTCCCCCATTTTTCTTAAGTATAAACTGAAAAGGAAAGATACATACCTCAAATGAAGATCCAGGTTCTTATAAATTCCCAATTATTAAAGGTAGATTATATTTATTTCTTGTTTAATTTATAAAATTTCATCAAATGTTAAATATATTAGTTTTATTTTTTAAACCAAAACATATATTATAACTACTATTTAAAATTGTTTTTTTATAGTTGTTTATAATTTACTAATTATTTAAGTTTAAATAAAACTACTGGATTTTTATTAACATTTACTTTTGATTTTTTTTATTTTCTCAATATCATTTTATATATCATTGATAATGTCTGTATTCCTTAAACATGATTATCTATAGAAGAATAAGATAGAGAAAAGTATTAGAATTTTTTTAACATTTATATTTACAAAAATAACGAATATAATAAATATTTCCTTTTTTAGAATTATTCTTTTTATCATTTAAAAGAATTTATTTAATTTTTTTATATAAAAGTTAGCCTTATTTATTTATTCATATAATTTCATCTATCATTAATGTTGTTAGTATTTTATCTAACTAATTTAAAATTTATGAATAAAAATTCGTTTGGTTTAGTTTATTTTCTGGACCATTTTACATTTTTAATTTAATTTTATATGTAATAGTTGGATTTATATATTTTTTTAATACTTATTTGTTACTTTTATTTGTTACTTTGATTTACAAGATAATGTGATATCAAACATATGAGTAACACAGAGCTTCCAGAGGGAAATTTATTTATACTTCTACTGAGGATCCTCCTTACACTTATACAAAAGATCAATCTAATTCTATTAGGTAAGATAATTATTCCATGTTTGGTAAATGTGGTAGGAGAAATATTTGTTTCCCATAGCTGAGACCAAAGGATACAAGAAAATTTTTATGATAATGATATTCATTGGGGTATAAATTCAAAATCAAGTTAGGACTTTTATTGTAGTGTAAGATCAATCCAAATTTTTTATTTTGATTTGTGATAGGAGGAGGTTAACCAAAGTAATAATATATCAATTATGAGAGGCAATTTTGGTAAGCTCATTTGTTACTATTTTATATATCATGAAATGCTTGTGCTAATATAAGTTTTTTTCATTTATTATTTGAGAACATATGATATCCATAACACTGGAGAAGTTAGGAATATAAAATTAACTTTGTACTCTAGGAGAAAAAGTGATTTCATATCAACCCTCACATAAGATTTCGTTTTTGGTGAAAGGAAAAATTAAAATTAATGTTTAATATATCATATTCTTGATAAGTTTATAAGGAATCAGTTTTTGGCAAGTAGATGACAAGAATCATTTTGGGTAAGTGAAATGTAAGCTTTTAGAAGTTTTTTTATATTACGATCATATTAACGATATATTTTTTCATAAGTTATATAAAAGAGTATATATCATCATGATATTAAATCCAAATATGTATACCCTCATACATTACCTCATGGAAGGTATAAGTTATTGGATGACTAAATTATGGCTGAAAAGTTTCCAAATATGAGAGAAGAGTCTTCATGATCTATAGTGGTTGACACAACTTCCTCCTGGCTGGACTTGTAAAATTGAAGAGGTACCAAACTATAAAAAAGAATAATATTTTTTGTAATAGTTAATGGTTATAGTTGATTGAATTATAAGACATTTTTTAATTGATTTATGTTATTTAATAAAATAAATATTATTATATTTTGTTGATCACTAATGATTTTTTTGTACAGTAATCCATTAGGAAGCATGGAGCACATGTGACCTTCATACCTGATTTTAGGAAGTATATTTTAGTGTATGCATTAGGAAATCCCTAATACCTAGGTCAAATATGGGGATATGTGTTAAATTTACTAACAAAAAAGTGTTTTTTCATTCTATATATTTTTTAACGGTGCATATAAATTGAAAAAATAATCTTCAGAAACTACTATTCTAGAGATGGGTGAGATTCTAAAGGATAGTATCAAAGATTCAATATAGTAGATGTTTGATGACATGAAAAAATATTTTCAGGTTGTAGATCCCTCTTTTCCACCTCTGCATACAGATCCCACTCTTCCACTACCTCATGTTTATCCAACTCTAACTCATCCTCCTCCATAGCTTCCCATATATGGTGAGTTATATGATAACGATCAACAATATCATATTTATTCATTTGGGATTATATATTATTTTGGGTATAGTATACATCATCAAGATATATATATATATATTATCTTTGGGTCATCATGCAAGATATTATAGAAAAATGTTTTGGTGAATCGTTTCTTACATGTTATTTTTTATTGTTGTCACCTATACTTGTCTAAAAACATTATATTGAGGTATTTATATATTATATACTTTATTTAAATTGGATGAAAATTTGTATAAATTTTTTAAAATTTATATATTTATCTATTTTTTATATGAATACTTTAATGGTAATGATATACTATATAGAAAACAATAAGTACATGCTATTATGGCATTAGAGACTATATATTATAGACATAATAGATTATCAACATATCCAATTTTTTTGTTGAATGTTTTTCATCTTCCAATGGCTTTTTAATGAACATACATTAAAAATTTTAAAGAGAGATATCCTGGAGCTTGTAAGTTGAGATTTTTTTTGTATCAGTGCGATGCACATATCATCCATGTAATTAAAATATCATATATAATTTAGTTATTTAAATTTATTTAAATTCAAAAGTTATGTTTTCCCTCATTAGTTATCTTTATAAAAATTTTATGCATTATGATTCGACATCAGTATATGAAAAATATTCACCCACAATATCTTTCACCAATAGAGATGAGAATGTAAAATAGTGAATGAATCGTATATATTGCTGAAATATTTTAAAACAATAAAATTCAGTGTTGGATATTTTTTATCTTGAAGTATCAGGAACATATATTACTTATAATATTATTTTTCATTATTTAATGAACACTGAAATTATATTTTAGTAATATCAATGGCCATCAGATGTTGTGTGTGTTGTTTCAAGAGGGAAGAAAATTTATTGTTTATTCTATATACATTGTGATGTGTGAGAAAATATTCATAATGTGTTGAACATGTAAGTTTGATTATTTTAATTCAAATATTGTTGGTGCCAAAATATGTTCGTGGGATAGATGAGAAAAGGATTCAGCGGGGAAAAATGGGATTTCTTTTTGAAGCACCATCATAAAACCATCAGCCCCGTGGCCGGAAAAAATCCAAGATTTTCTCTACCCCACTATGAATGATGGATGAATGTCGACTCCAAGGTTATGATGAATTGGACGGAAGTATTAATGCCGCAGAGGGAAGACAATCAGTTCTATGATTCTTTTGAAATTGATAGAATCCTTTGCGACCGCTACAGAGGGAAAGAAGGGATCCTCTACACTATGGAAGGGATGGCAGGCAAATCTATGGTTACAACAAACATGAATCAATCCATCTCTAATAGAGAAGCAAAAATTGGATTCACAGCGAGCCATTAGTTCTTTGTGCCCCTTGGTGACTATAAACACCCAACTCCCCGACTCCAAAAAGATTGACACCCTGAACCTTCGCCTTCCAAGCTCCCAAATCACAAAACACCCTTTTCTCTGTGAACCATCATAAAATTGAATCGTCTGAGGTACATGATAAATGTTAAGTCCCTTTCTCTTTACTCAAGTTTATCACCTATTTAGGGAGGGATTACCTTCACAAAGCCTATGGGCCATTTCCAAGGAAGGATACCCATTTTGGTATTCAGGACTTCACGAAGCACCCAATCATCATAGAGCACCCTCCCAAAACATGTGTGCTCAGTGATAAGGTTGAGATTCTAGTATTTGAAAATTCATACTCTTTGAAAATTCATATATTATGTGATCCTTTATTCCATGTGAAGCCCTGTGCTCTAAAAATCCAAGTGCTCTGTGAGCCCTTATGCTTTACATGCCCATGATCTCTATGAATCCCTAATCTTGGCAAAGCTCTGAGCTTTACAACCATTTCAGATTTCCAAATACCATTTCTATGAGGGATTTTTCTTCACAAACCCTTTTTCCATGTGGCCCTCTATGATTGTAAAATTTATTTCAAGGTCCCTTGGGTGGTGTTTCATGTTGTATTTCTTTTCCTCAAGCTCCTTCGCAAAGGAATACTAACAATGTTTTATTCTTCGCATAGCCATGATAACATGATCCCCTCAATAGATCACTCCACAACCCTTCCTTACCATGACATTGTCGACGACTTCCCTTTAACAAGGGTTGAAGTACAATGATTATGTAAGTCCTATGGGTGACAAGAGAATCCTCACCATCCAAGAAATAGGATTTCAAACTAAAAGAAGCCATATCATCGAAAGAAGTTATTAAACGGGGAGGGCTGCATGTGTGGTAGGTCCATAGGACCAATGGAGGGATCGAAATAGTTTCCCTCCCGCTCTCTCTTTCCCTTTGAGCTTTGTCACCATGTGCACCTCAGGCAGTCTCTACGTAAGCCCCGAAACCCTCTAGTATCATGATTCAGGTATGATGTTCATATTCTCCTCATACATATAAAACCATCATTGAGCCTCCCTCATAGAGTAACTCCCAATCTTTATATCCCTAGTCTACTAACCATGCATAATCCCCACTCCATTACTCATAGACGCACCCTTCACGACATGATCATATGGTCTTTGCTTCCTCTTGTTTCTCACACCGTGCACGACCCACGTAGACTTAGAGTAAGCATCAACCATGACATTCTATTTGGTCTACCTTATTTTTCAAGCCCTATCCCCCATAATTCTGAACTACGTGGTCTTTGATCATTTCCCTTTCCAAGGAAGGTACGTAGGAATCCTCTTTAAGGTTCATTCCTATTACCCATTGTTCCCGACTACTTCAAGTAGTCCTAACCTATCCCAAAAGACATTAAAATATATTCTTCTTAACTATGTGGAATTTGATCCTTTCCCTTTACATGAAGGGTATATTGGAATCCTCTCTGTGGTTCAAGCCCATCACCCATTGGTCCCTACCACTTCATGTCAGTTTACCCTCATCTCGGATGACATTAAACTGCTTGACCCTTTCATCCTTCATGACACTAAACAATATTCTTTCAAACTATGTGGGTTTTGATGTATGTATCCTAGACATGGTACATATGAATCCACCCTGAGGTTCACCCCCAACACTGGTAAACTTTGGCATCACATTTATTTGTACCTACATCCTTGGTCTTCCCCTTAGCGGTTTCATACCATTCTGAGGAAGATAACCAAGAATATGACCTTCCATCAATCCATACACTTATAAAAAACAGTGTACCTCTTACGATGGGGTGCTAACCATGCATAAGCCCCAGTATATCTTCGGGTCACCATCCTTTGTGTACACCCCGATTCTATGCCCAATCATGAAGTACATGGACTTTGATTCCCTACCACAGAGATATGTAGGAATCCTCCATGAAGTTCAATCCCATCATTCAAGTCCCATACTGGTCTCTCCCTTGACCCATTATGTTTGGGTAAGGTCATGACCCAACCCATAGGTTATACTTCTTTTGGGTCCTATCCATGCTTCCATTCTCATGGGCCACCTCCTCAGGTGTCCCATTTCACACCGAACTACATGGACTTTGATTACACATCATGTGGATATGTAGGAAGACTCTTAGAGGTTCAAGTCCAACGTCACCATTATTTTCACGTTTCTTCCATCCCATTCCTCCCATCCACTTCATTCAACCTTATATCATCTATCATGATTCTTACCCGAGCTGCCACATCCTTGTGAGATCATGTCATCCACCCCATTGCCACTACTTGCGGCCACTAGGCAGATAACCGTGTATAATCCCCACACAATACATAACCATCCAACCAAGTGTGTCCCTATTGTGATGGGACATTATCAATGCATAAGCCCCAACATGTCTCTGAGTCACTGTCCTTTATGTACACCCTAATTTCAAGACTCAACCATTCAAACTACAAGGTATTTGATCCCTGTATCCAAAATAGGGTACATAGGAAGCCTCCATGAGGTTCGATCCCAACCAATGGTAAGACATGGTGTCCCTATTTCTGGGGTGCACTCTCCCTGATCCGCCCTCCAGGGTGGCTGAATCACCTTTGAAGGTGTGAAATATTCTCTCTATGGGACACACGCCCCTGGGTTTGATCTCGTTGGGTGTTTTATTCCTTCGTTCCGGTATACTGTACATGTGATCCATATTGGGGACTTACCCATCTTATCCAATTCCATCAGTGTTAAGATTATTATGATCTGTCTCCTCTAAATGTTAAACTTAAAGAATACCCTGTGTTAAACATGGGATGTTTAAGAAAACCTTTGGGACATGCCTATGGAATACAATTCCCCACACATTACGTGGTATTCCTTGGGCTTCTACACCCTCAAGAAGCGCAGTCGTAAGGGTATGAAATCTAGGTGTACCTGTGTTTCAGCATCCAGACCCACCAGTGATGGCCAACGTGACTACTCCCCTAACCAAAGTTTTCTTCCCAGACTTGACCCCTTAGAATGTCTTGACAAAAGTAGTGTAATTAACTGGAATCCAAGAAGATGTGGCATAGAGAAGAGTTTCAAAAACCATGAATCAAATCTATGAGGGAGACCTAGATTAGCCGACGAGTTTTGAGGAGGAATCCATAGAAGGAGAGAATGAAATCCCATCATCCGGTTTCAATCAAGAACAAAACTTCCCTGAATAAGAGATGGATGCTGCCCAGCCTTTGGAAAGTGGGAATGCGGGGAAACAACCAACAAATTTCCCCATAGATGGATGCACAACCCATAAAAAGCATCAGAAACCAAAATTGTGAACCCAATGTGAATCTTGTAGTCAATATAGAGATTAGAGGTGTTTGATACATCAATAGATAATCATGTCACCAGATCTAGCTATCCGGAACAAGGTACCACTAAGAAAATAATGTGTTTGGCGTGAAACTCACCAATGTTTGGGGTAGTTAATTATTGGGTATTTTGATCTATGATGTTTTCAGCGTGAATTTTCTATCCAGCTATAGAATACTGAATCATGAAGGGGAGTTATGCATCTCTTTCCTATTGTCTTTACTAATGAGCGAATTTTCTTTCTTTGTCAGACCAAAGCTCAAGCCTAAGAAACCGATCATCTCTCCCTGCAGAAGTAGGGGTAGGGGAAGTATGAATGCTAAAATTCCACATGGATTCATCTCCTTAGTGATGGCTCCTTCTCCCATAGCTACTAGGCACCCACCCCCCTCTCACCCTTATAATTTATTCAGATAAGGATGATTGATCAACTTTTTTGATGATATCAACAGGAAGGGTCATCCCGACAAGGGACATGGAACTCCAAGACATGGATACCTCAACACCCTACTAATGTCATTACCGCCAAGGGTCGTGCAGGGAGACACTTCTCCCCACTATGACTTTCAATAGCTTCAGAAGCCTATCTCTAGAGCGATCCTATGACTCACTCCCTTAAACTGATGATGTAAGGGATTTCCGAGTCCACCCAGTTGGAAATTAAGCTAGGGAGACACCAAGTAGGGAACCCACCTAGCCGTTTAAGCATCTCCATTTGGTTCTATAGAACAAAGAGCAGGTGGTCCATCCTCTTGCACATCCAACTCTAGTTTGGATGACCTGGCGTCAACGCCGGGTGCACGCTCAGGAGTATGCCCTCGAGGGGAATCATTGTCTCTAGCTTGAGTGGCTTGAGTCACCACCAAAAAGTGATATAAACCCACCATAATCATTGGGTAGTGGTACCTCCCAGTTACAGAGTAGGGGAACATCCATGCCCGACCAAAGTTGAAGAACCAGTTACCCTGTGAGCAGGCTAAACTAGCTCTCCCGATTACCAGGGTAAGTAGCAGCTGTCTCGGGCCAACCCACAATGATGAAATCTAGTACAGAGTTCCTCCCCATACAATTATAAGATAGTGTGGAGGTCCTCCCCACTCCTTCATTCAGTATGGAGGTCCTCCCCATGCTACCATCATCTTCTCTAGCGGAGCCCCTCTCTACTTCATCGACACTTAATACAGAGGCACTCCCCATGATCCTGGCCTCAATAATGAGAATTTATCTCACATACCAAGTTGTCAACGTGAGGGTCTCCTCTTCCCCATTACCAAACAAAATTGAGGCCCTACCCTTGTGCTCATCGATTCCAGTAGGGATCCAAAACTTGCCAGTAATCCCCAAAGTGGTGGTCCTCCCCGATTCATCAATGACAAATACAGAATTCCTTCTCATGTACAGTATAATCAGTACGAAGGACCTCTTTATACCATTGCTACCAGGTTTGGACGACACAAATAACCTCATGTTTCCCGAACTATTAAACACATAGGTCCTCCCTGGGTCCCATTCGAGAATTTTTTGGGTTACCCTCGCACCCCAACTCATCAGAGTGGATGTTATACCTACTTCAATAATATCCAATATGAAGGACCTCCTCATATCCCATCCAGTGTGGGTGGAGGTCTACCCCAATCTATCACCGATCTGCACGGAGGAACACCTCATTTCAAAAACCTACCCTATCCAGATTGACCATCCCAGGGTAGGATGGAGGGTTGTTGCACCCAAAGGAAGAATACATAGAAGATTTAAACTGCAATCCAACCTGTCTACTTTTTAGATTCTAAGGAGGAGTGTGATTCAGTGATGGAACCCATACCCTGATATTTTGTGTTAAGGGATGGGGCAGGAATAATGCATATAAGCCTCATCCTTCTAGAAAGTGAGTTCCACCAGATCCATGCATCCCTTCGAAGATACATACAATAGGAGGAAGGATTGTTCCCTTTTAAGTGTCTAGTAATGAAATTATCCTTATCGTCATCTGCATCATTCTCCACCTCAACAAGAGATCACATAGAGTTGTTCCAAGGACTAATGGAGGAGGATAAACAGTTTGAACCACCACCAACGACCGCATACCCTGCATGTGAAGTAGTGGCCGTTAGTCCATCATTTCAGGTTTTGGTGGTGCAATCGTTGCATTCTTCGGAAAACATCTCAAGATGTGATGGCTTGTTAGCACGCGCGATGTACTCTCAACCGGCTAGTCTACCATCACAATAGTCATCTTCAGTGCCATTACTTGTCTCGCAATCACCTCCACTCAAAGAGTAGGTTATCCTAAGATTAGATCCCGAGTATGAGCCAATAAGTTTGTGGAACATTCTCGACATGGATCACCTACCTAAGATGTTCTGGCCCATTACAATAATAAATTCTAGTATTCTGAAATCTCTCACCCATGAAGACTTTACGTGCTTTTGTCAAAATCTTTGGAAAATGCACTTCTGTCATCGTCATTGACAAGTGGCTTACCCCAAGAGTTAGAAACACTTTGACGAGATCATCCATTAGTGCCATATGGTTGACTTGGTTGTTCTCCCTATGACACAATGACTTGATTCTCCCAATCATCATCAGAACCTCCAACAATGATGCATTTATAGCACTATAGTGCTCCGTAGAATTATTATGAAGGCTTCTTTCCACTTCTAGATCTGAATTTGGGGGCAGTATGTTGCCTTTTATTTCAGTCCTATATGGTGCCAACCAAATTTTCCAAGTGATATTGAAGATAAACCTCTAGGAAGAGTCATAGTTAGCATGTACGATCTATCATAGGAAGAAACCAAGCATGGAATAATTTAAGAGAAATTACCCCCAGGGTGGTTCCACACATGTTGGATCCTTTGGGTATGGTTTCTCACCAGTAGAGAAATTTACTGGGCCTTCCTTCACATTCCAAGTCATTATACTTCATTCAGGACCCCAATAAGGGTAAAGAGTATGCTAGGGCCATTAAACCTTCTAAACTGTCTAGAATAGTTCAAATGATTGAATATGACCCCGAAAAGGATGCATTGCATCAATATCTTGCAAAAAATAAAAAGACAGTCTATGAACTTCTCACCAAACATGCTGTAGAATGACGGCCGGATCATGTTAATCCTCAACCGGGGCAGTAGGGTAGGTACATACACCCCTGGTGAGTTGCCTCTGGGAGACCTTGACCATCCTTCCCATATATATAGTGTAAAGGATGAGGTTTGTAACAAGAACACATGATATGCATCACTAAATCCATCTATGTTGTGTGATAAACCTCCTCAGGACCCAGCTTAGTATCCCCCAGCCTCTCAATAGGTTATCCCTCTAGTAGCCTCGCAAGTCATCCCACCAACCACTATATATACTGTTGGGCCTACTTACCATGTTGAAAATCCTTCCAATGCACTAGTGTTCATAGATCCTTGACAAGACTGGAATCCCCACCAGGATCATCTGATGGACGCTCTAATTTCCCACCTCGAGGATTTTGAAACTTGACAAGTGGAGATCCTACCTGACATCAATCCATATTCGGCATGGGTGGATGATATTCTAGCTCCCATGGGTTTTGGAAATCATAATTTTTCAACCTTTAAAAGGACATGCGACCCATTGAAACATCTGACCCACTTCATTTAATAATGTGGACGCATGTTGGGAACTCCAACGCTGCATGGGGCTGCCAGAATCAATTTTTTTCTATAGACACTGGAAGGAATCCTATTTGTCTGGTTCAACCAATTACACATTGGGTCAATAACCAAGTGGGAGGACCTTCATAGTAATTTTTTCTTCCATTTTAGATCCACCACCTAGAAGATAAGATTTTCTGACCTCTTCATGTTCAACTAAAGGCTTGATGAGCACAACACATACTTTGTCGCTAGGTGGAAGGGCCACACGTATTCCCATGATATGCCAGTAACCCAGGAACAATTGATAACAATGTGCGTGCGGAATGTGAAGACCGAACTGGTCCCTTCTATCATTACTCAGATTTAACTGAGGGGTTTTCCGAATTTCTATGAAAATGCCATGCATCAAGAAGAATCATTACAATAATCCAAAAGAGAATTTCTATAGCCCCCATATTTCCAGTAAGAAGAGACGCTAAGGCCAAGACAGCCACAATAACACAAATAGGGACCCCCAGGAAGCTGGAGTTATTACTAGTGGAACCACCTCCACAGCTTCGTTGAGGTCCACTACCTCAGGCGTAGCCCCCCATCCCAGAAGCACCCACCTCATAATTGGTAGCCTCCCCCACATAACGCACGACTACCATCAAGGTGATACAATCATGTTTTTCCTCCTTGTCAAGCTACTCTAGCCCCTAATTAAGGATAGACTCCTAGATCCCCATTCCTAGACAAATGGAATCAGACATACTCATTTGATGAGGCTCAAGTCTGCAGTTATTTCAAAATTACGTTGGAATAGGTAATCCTACGGTTACTAGAACAGAAGAAGCCTGAAGAGGCGAGTCTTACTGATCTACTCAATTACTGCCCTAATCACTGGATCCTTGGGAACAGCCTCAAGTAGTTCTATATGTTTAAAGACTGGAACTATGACCAGGTTGATAACAACATAGTCAAGTTAGGTGTAGCCCTAACACAGGTGGCATGTGTGTTCATAAATCCTAATAGAGATAGCTATAATGAAGGTGAATACCAATAGGTTTCTAACAACAGGACATAGAAATCCGATGAACAGATGTCTCAAAGGGTAATCACCCTTGTCCATGGTAATTATCCATTTATGTTTGAATCTTCATGAGCCTTCATAAGATGCCACATTCATTACAGCCACAACTTTTCCGTCGATATATTAGCCTTCCTCTTCTCAGAAGGTCAAGCATCAATGAAGCAGAGGAATGAAAATTCCCCCAATGATTAAATATTCATCTTGTATTCTTAATGATTTAATTCCCTCATAGATGATGATTTACCATAGAATCTACCCAGCGATGGAGGATTCCTCAAGTGATTATCAAGGGTATGCTTTAGTCAATAATGTGGAGCTGGTAAATCCTTATATGTTCCTAATGAAGAAGACCACTAGAAAAAACCTCCCAACATCCCCAACTGATGATAGCATTGACAGAGCTGTGGGTAAAATATTTTCTAAAATGCATTGGTATTTTCTTTCAGCCAAGCTATGCACACCACTGAAACAAGATAATATGCCCAACTCATGGTTCATCACATGAAACCTTCTCATATCGTTTCATCAAATCTTCATCCACCACCGTTTGGGCTATTTGATTAGGAAGATCCACCATTACCATGAAATTTTTAGTCATGTTATATCCTGGATAGACCCCAGTCATCTGGCCCTCAGCCGATAGTCACTCAACATGGCTCGACTAGTGAGAAGCAGAACATTCCCAGCACCAGCCAGAATTTTACGATTTAGCCAGTAGTGCCTGTCAAACCTCCTAGAACAGAGAGAGCTCCTATCACTAGAAGTGTACACCTAACAAAGAAGTATGACATCATAAAGAATATTTCCATCATTCATGTGAATCTCTCTATCCTCTAGGATCTTATCATATCAGAGGATATGCGTGAAGCCCTTGCCGATGTGTTAAAATCCCCCTCAAGTTTGAGATGGAGGTAGCAACCATAAAGCCTTCCATGATGAGACAATCGAGCATGAAAAATGTTAGGCCATCATCTCTTTCTCTAGAGAAGATGAAGGTTATCCTATATAGGGGTAGATCCACATACTATACATCACTGGACATTTCAACGGCATGGATGTTCTTCGTTGTCTGGTCAACAAAAGCTCAGTGATCAACCTTATCCCAACTCAGAAACTCTAAAATATGGGACAGTATGAGGTTGATATGAGTCCCTCTAACCTAAAAAATAAATGTTAGGATAGGAATTAGCAAAGAAAAGTTGTAAATTTTTTCCTTAATAATAGTTTAATGGCCTTTTTTCCAGCACTAAATTCATGGTTATCTCACAACACACCACTTACAATGCATTGATGGGTAGTCCATGGATTCACATGCATGTAGAAGTCCCTTGAACATATCACTAATTCCTTATGTACTCCTTTAATGCTATAGTAGGCGTACTCCAAGGTGATGCGTCCCCCTTTGCCTCTTGTGAAGCCCGCTACTTGGACGCTGACTATTACAAGAAAAAAGAAAAGAAGATTCTGGCTAATGATTTTGAACACGCAATGACTATGATAGACTCGTGGATAGAATTGGATGACACCAACATTTTCCAAATTCCCCAATTGGTGGCCATGAACCTAGACTTGGGGTAATGCTTCATTGTATCTGGAATAAAGAGGAGGTGCATTCTCAAGTCTAAGGAACACTATGAGATCACCTTTTATTCCAACACAAATCAGACTTGATTGATCCAAGAGACCCTTACTCCTATAAGGTATCAAGATTTATGACCCATTGAAACAATAATACGTTAAACTTTCTTATTTCTTTGGTTTAGGATAAACTGAATCAAGCCTACACTCTACTATTGTTTTGATATCATCAAATGTGGCCCCTTTGGTTGATGGCCATATGGGATCAGGTTGATAGCTTTCATCACTATGGTTTTAGAAGTGCATGATCCCCCTAATGAAGTTTTCACTACTGACTAGGCTGGAAACAGTGTCCCATTAGGATCTATCAACTCAGAAGAGTTTCTTCCTACCGATTATCCTCGAACTGTGGATGAAGAAGAGGATCTGGAAGATACCCCTCCTGTATTCGATGTCGGTGTCTCTGATTTGTTCAATGAATTGGTACAAGTGAACCTCGGTAATGAGACTGATCTAAAATGAACATTTGTCAGCACTTCTATGCTTTCATAAGAGCAACCACAACACCTATATTTTCTAAATAATCATCATGATGTATTCACCTAGAGTTATAATGAGATTTTGGGGATGGATCCCCAGATCTTCGTCCTCTATCATGGTCTCCCAACAAATCATTGTGGATTTAAACAACCTCCCAGAATGATGCACCCTTCTAATGGTGCTAGGGTTGAGGCTGAGGTTGATAATCTCTTAAAATATAACTTCATCGAGGAGGTCCTGCACTATCGGTGGTTACCCAACATTGTGCCAGTCAGGAATAAAAACAGACAGATCATTGACTTATGGGATCTCAATAGTCATTATCCAAATGATTATTTTCCCTCCCGATGAAATAATTGTTGATCAAAGCCACCAATGGATTCTAGGCTCTCTCCTTCATGGATGGATATCCCGGGTACACTAAAATTCAAATGGTCATAGAGGAAGAATATTTTAATGCCTTTAGGGTACCCGAAGTTACTTTGTGATACCAGTTATTGAATTTAAGTCTAAAGAATTCAGGTTCCACCTATTAGGGTGTCATGCACCACAAATTCAAGCCAATCCTTGGGACATTGGTGGAATGATATGTGGATGACATGGTGGTTAAATCATGCTAGTGTTAAGACCAACTTAGGGATCTTGAGAATTTTTTTATCAATCTCTATTCCCACCATATAAAGATGAAACCCTTGATGTGTGCCTATGGGGTCACCTCTGGAAGGTTTCTTGGATTTGTTGTTAGATACAGAGGAATAAATATTGATCCGGAAAAGAGTGAGTCCATTAGCCAGATGTCTCCAGTAAGAAATATTTGGGAGCTCTAAGGATTTCAAGGCCACTTAGTCTACATACACCGATTCATCATAAATATGAATGGAAATTTTAATACCTTTATCCATATCATGATGAAAGGTGTAGAGTATCAGTGGGATCATGAGTATTGGACTACCATTGAGGAAATCAAGAATTACCTACCACATCCACTTGTGCTGATGGATCCTATTTATGGAAATCTACTGATCCTCTATGTGAATACTCTGGAATAGTCCCTTAGTTCCCTTCTCACCCAAATTAACAATAATGTAATAGATAAAATATATACTACCTTAGCTACATGATCCTCTATAGGGAAAATAGAAACTCCTTTATCGAGAAGAGCTGCCTTACACTGGTATTCGAAGTATAGAAATTGCTGCATTACAAACAGGACCATGAGATATATCTAGTGTCCCAGGTGGAAATGCTAAATTATATTCTGAACTACCCCTATTGATAGGAAATTTGGCTCGGTGGGTGGTGATCCTTCAAAAGCTCGACATCAAGTTTATCCCCTGAAAGGCTGTCAATGGACCAACACTTGATGAATTTATTTCCACCCATCCATCCCATGCAGAGCAGGGTTTGGATCTTGATTTTCTAGATGAGGGAATCCTTTTAGTAGATCAAGACATTTTGTGTTGGCAGATGTACTTTGATGGCACTTCCTGAAGCCTTACCAACAGAAGACTCAATGATCCTAGGCTCAATAGAGTAGGCATGGGTATCATATTCATCACGCCTACACAAGGTGTCCTTCCCAATTCATTCCTATTGTTATAAGGTTGTATCAACAATGAGGTAAAGTACTAGTATCTCATCACTAGTCTCAAGATGTCTCTCAAGATTGGCGTTCCCCAACTGCATGTGAAGGGGGACCCTGAACTGGTCATCAAGTTTATCAACAGTCACCGTGTCATCAGGAAACTGGAGCTCGTACCACTGTTAGAGTATACTCGCCAGCTACTGGCATAGTTCCCTTCTCTTCCAGAAGTTACTCATGTCCCTTAATTAGAGAATAGTTGAGCTAATGCCTTGGTTTTCCTTGCTACATTTCTTGTAGAGCCTGACCAGGATGTTTTTATTATCCATGTGGCGCATCGAAGAGTCATCGCTCTCGTCGCTTAGGATGACTACGATAGCCTACATGTAGGCCATGTTACCACCGGTACCTCCACACCGAGACCTATAGGTCCCCATTCTATGGTGTTGGAAGGTAACCTTGACTTGAAGACTCCCTTTATCTAGTATCTCCAACATGATAATCTCCCAACAGACTAAATCGATCGTGAGAAGATCCGATGACGCGTAGTGCATTTCACCATCAAGAGTGGCCCCAATCATGAAAATATCCACTACATATGTGGTTTTGATGGTATTCTACTATTTTTCATTTAAAGAGGTGAGATTTATTAGGTCATGCAGGAATTTCATGTCGGTTTCTATAGGGCTCATCAGATAGGGTCGAAACTCTCTCCTCATATCTAGAGATTGGGGAATTTGTTCTCCACCATGATCTGTGATTGTATTGAGTTTTCCAAGAGGTTCTATGCATTCCAAATACGTGATAGTTTTTTATCTGGAACCCAGAACCTATCCACACTACCAAGAACTCTTGGCCATTTTTGGTTTGGGGTCTTGATGTCATGAGACCATATACACCTGTAACAGCTTGCCAGTGCAGGTTCAACCTGACCGCTACATATTTCTTTTCCAAGTGGGCAAAAATAATTCCTCTTAGGGAAGTCAAGGATAGTTCTATAATCTAATTCTAGAGCTCAAATGTCATCCATTGATTCAGTGTCCCCCACATTGTCCTTAAAGATAATGACACGAACTTCTGGGTAGCCAAGGTGAAGAAACTATATGCGAAGTACAACATTCGTTCTAATCATACCTTCTACTATCATGCGTAAGAAAATGGGTAGATCAAGGAATTCAATAAATCCATCTCTAACATATTTTTGAAGATATTTGGTTAGAATAAGAAGAGTTTTCAAGACAAACTCCCAAGTTCTCTCCGGGCGTATCAGATGACGAATCATAATTATACTCAGGAGACTCCATATTCCCTAGTGTATGGAATAGAGGTAGTCCTTCCCATCAATATCCAGTTACCCTCATTATACACATCCATCTAAGATTAGCAGGAATTGAAAAAATTAGCAGAAATCCATCTGGATGAATTAGAGGCCCTTGATGAGAACAAAATTTGTTCCTTGCACAATTTGGAGAGGCATCAGAACAAGCCAACCCGGGCATTCAACAAGAAATTCTATCTCTAATATTTCCTTCAAGGTGATACAATATTGGCCGTAAAAAATCCAATTACACCCAACAAGAAAATGCCAATTTTGGAGCCTAAATGTTAGGGACCATATACCATTCACATGGTTTACCCCAATGGCCCATAATCCCTTGTCATCCTAGATGGTGAGCGTATTACTCTTCCCACCAATTCTAAATTCCTCATGAATTATTTCTCTTAAGAGGACCTACCCCTTATTCACCGAACGACATTAAACTATGAGATATATCATGGATAAAGGACATAAAACTACCCAACACTCATCCCGCATGATGATAAACTATATCACCATCTGGGTGGATGTTAAACTGCTCATCATTGTCCTATAAGATGATAAAACGTAAATGGTCTGAACTCTACGACCATAAAATAATATCTCCTTCATCCTTACTGTAAGTGGTTAAACTGCACAGGTACCATCATGCTTTAATAATCTCATCATTTGGGTGTCCATCATCTTTCACATCTAGAAGGACCCCCTTTAACGGCCTGGTCTCATGCCACTTTGGCTCACCTACTATTTTGGGCCAACGTCTTGTAGTATCATGGGCAAAAATTTGTTACATGTACCATGTTAAAAATATGGTGAGTGGTTGATGCTCATTTGTTTGATCCCATTCTAGATCACACAAGATGGGTAATATGTTGGGAATACTGTCAGTAGTTATCCCCAATATTTATTTCCATCTCCATGATCTCCCAAATGAAGAGCGCAAAAATGACATATTTCTTCCCTTATGTCCCAAGAACACAACATTAAACTAGCCATATATTGTCCAAGATCTGTGAACATAAATTATGATCTCTTGCATCCTTGTCACATGATGTTAAACTGCATAAAATTTTTAAAACTATGTATGGCTATATTCCCATAATTATTGGATATGTAGGAACACCCAGACCTATTATCCAAGGACCAATCTCAGATTCCTCAACCTCTCTATCCTTTTGGCCCAAGTTATCTCTCCATATTGTGTGATGTGGTGTGGAATCTTTTTACTCCTTCACGTCGGCCTATTTTTCCACACCACACATATCCCCTTGATATAATCCTCTTTTTCCTCATCCTTACCTCATGACGTTAAACTACATGACATTTTCATGAAATACGTATTGATTGATTCCCATCTTCACGGGATATGTAGGAAAGCTCATAGATTTCGTCATTGGGTCCATCCCAACAAATCTCTTCACCCCTAGTTTAGTTATCTTCAACGAATTTTATATGTTGTGGTATGTGGAATTCTTTAATCACCATTCACATTGGGTTTCCAACATCCGCATCATGTGCCCCTCCTTCCAAAAGAACCTTCACCCCATATGTCCTTACCAGACGACGTTAAACTGTACGGTAATTATAGAACTATGTATGGATTGATTTCCTTCCTAATGGGATACATAAGAACACCCAAACATTTTGTTTTCAGGTCCATCTTGGGTTAATCTATCCTTTTTCTCAGCCACTTGGCATGAGTTTTCTCTAGGAATTATGAATGGCGTGGCGTATGTGGACTTATATCCTCATTCATGTGGGGTTATTTTCCACTCCATACAAATTACTATTTGAGATACCCCTTTCCCAATCATCCTTACTGCATGTTGTTAAACTGAACAAATTTCAGAACTACGTGTGGCTAGATTCCTATCCTAATGGGATACATAGGAATTCTCAGACATTTTTTCTTTGGGTCCGACCCTATTTTTTAGAAAAACTTCTATTCATCTGGGAATATTTTCCTAAGTTCTTAGGGGGGTGTTTATGGTGTGTTGTGGTCTTATGTCCTCATTCATCTCTATTTTGTAATATCCATTCCACATACCTCTCTCTTGAGAGCTCTCCATTCCCCTTTCCTCTACCATCTCCTTGAGTCATCTGCTCCGAATTGGGACCCTTGACCCTGTTGGTGCCTCACCAACATACCCAAATGCACTGTGGTTTAGGACCTAGATTGTTTTATTCTGTATGGACATGTTTTCATCTGTTTCCATGCTTTTCATCTCCCTTTATTTAGGGTTTTTATAATCATTCACACATAAAAGTACCCCCAAATGACACAGATTCTAGGACAATGTTATCTCCTACTGTCTTGGGCCAACATCATGGAGGATCTTGAGTGAAAATTTGACACAGATACCATGTTGCGAATAAGTTCAGCAGTCTATGCTCAATTGATTTTTCACATTTCAGGTCACATGGTGTGGATGTTGTGTTTCGAACACAGTCAATGGTTATCATCCATCGTCGTTCCATCCCCATTATGCCCTAAATATTGATCTCATTATTCATTCTAATTTTCACATCATCATGTCCATATATAATTCTGACACCCTTGGTGTTATTCCTCCATGTGAATTTGCACGTCAAGAGGATGAATCAATTTCATGGTGTCATTTATATCTATGCACAATTTATAATTCTGTGTACTCTAGGTGTTGTGAAGATCTTCTCCTCCCTTGTTTCCCACATCAAGCACTGCTCACATGGGCTTAGGGACTAGGTCATGGTTTATGCCTACTTGGGGGAATCTCACTTCATTCGGTCTGAACTCTACGAACATAAACTAATACCCCTTATCATCCTTACCGCATGAAGTTAAATTGCACGGATTGAGATAACTATGTCTAGCTTGATTCCCATACTCATGGGATATGTAGGAATTCCCAGACATTTTGTCTTTAGGTCCAGCCCCATTTCCATTGATCTTTTCTGGCCCCTTATCCCGAGGTCCCCTCCCTCGGGGATTGCATGCGGTGTGGTGTGGACTGATGTCCTCATTCATGTCAATTTTGATTTATCATGCCTTGATCATTCCCTTTAGGACCATGTTCTTTTGTATGCAACCAAGCCATATGCTGTTAAACTATAATTCCAAGTCCCACATGACTTTAAACTATTGTGTCTCTTCAGAACGCCATTAAAAAACATGGGTTGATCTTGTCATTAGACCCTAAACTATGACACTATCATCCTGACCTCATGATAATAAATGGAATGACATTATGGTATCCTTTCTTGAGGGGACATCATGTGTGGTATCATTCATCCACCATGAAATTTTACAAAGCTTACATATGTCTTGATTCCTGTGGTGACACCCTAATTCTCCATCTTTGTTATATTGCTTAAAAAACACATCCACCCTAAAGAACAAACAAGATCCATGAAATGCCACTTCTTTTAGTGAGTGGACCAGACTTTCATGACAATATTTTCCCCCGTATTGGTATCCGACCATTTTGTTTTCTAGAACTCCATATGGCTCGATTCCCCTACTCATGGGACACATTAGAACGCCCAAAAATTTCATCTTTGGGTCCAGCACAAGGTGTATCTAATCCTACCCTCCTACCGGCCGCTTGTCCTAAACTCTGTAGGAAGCACATGGTGTGGTGAGGACCACTTGGGTCCTCATTCATGTTGGGATTATGATAGACATTCCATGTGCTTCCCTTAGAGGATCTTTCTTCTAGTCTCCTATATCCTTGTCACACGATGATAAACTGCTTGACATTTTTGAGAACTATGTATGGATTGATTCCCACACTTGTGGGATACGTAGGGACACCCAGATCTTTTATCTTTGAGTCCATATCTAGGATAATCAACCAATTTCCCCCTTCTGGTCGAGACTTCTCAGCCTCTATTATGCCTCACCAACATTCCTAGATGCACTGTGGTTTAGGACCTAGAGTGTTGGATTCCGTACGGACATGTTTTCATCTATTTCCATGATTCTCATCTCCCTTTAGTTGGGTTTCCATCATCTTACAAATTTAGAAGGACCCATGAATGACATGGATTCTATGCCTCAGTGCTCACCTACTGTCTTGGGCTAACATATTGGAAGATAATGAGTGAAAATTTGACACAAGTCCCATGTTACATATATGGTTAGCGGTCGATGCTCAATTGTTTGTTCCCATTTCAGGTTAAGTGATATGGATGTTGTTTTTCGAACATGGTCAACAGTTATCCTCTATCATTATGCCACCACCATTATGACTTAAACATTGGTCACGTGATTCATGTCCCTTTCCACTCCATCATGTTCAAGTTGAATTTCGACACCCTTGGTGTTCTCCCTCCGTGCTCCCATGCATGTTGATGAGGGAGAATCAATATCATGAGGGTCATCTTTAACTCCCCCAAATCTCCCCCATCTATTTATTCCTTGTGTTGGAAAGATATTATCCTCCGTTGTTTCCCACATCGAGCATAGCTCATCTGGGATTAAGAATATGGGTAAGTGTTGTGAATATATGAAATAAATTCACTTCTTTTAGTCTAAAATCTATTAACATAAACTCAGAGAATCTGTCCCTTAGTTAGGGAATCATGGCATCAAACTGTGTGAATTCATATGGAAATTTATGGTGTGGTGCCAACTATTTTTTCCCCATTCATGTCAGGTCAGCTTATGGAACCACATCACATATTTCCTCTTTCGAGATCTTCCAATATTTTGGTTCGAGATCTATGAACATAAACTAGGATCTATTATATATTTATTATGTGGAGCTAAACTATGTCTTCTGCACCCTATCTGCATAATGTTAAATTACCAAGCCATTCAATGTATTCACTCGAGAAGGCGTTTTCCCTTTTGGTATTGGCATTTTTTGTATACCACCTTCAAGAACTATGGGTGTCTTGATTCCCATACTTATGAGAAATGTAGTGATGCCTAGAATTTTTTCTATGGTCTAGCTATATCATAACGAACACTCTTGTGAAATTTCAACCCAGATACTTTTAAGTATATGGCATTTTCAGACCCATGTCCTCATTTATGTTGGGTTTTCAGTATCTATGACACGTACCTCTCTAGAGAGTTATCCATTTCTCTATCTGTAACACATGATAATAAACTTCATGGGAATGTCCCACATGCATGACCTTAAATTGGGAACCTGATGGTCAAATCTCTGTAATCTGAAACTAATATTCTTACTGTCTATGTTCACATGATGTCAAACTACATAACAATAATGATATTTCTCTTTAAAAGAGGATATCTCTTGATTTTGGTATTCGATGCTTTCTATACCACCTTTAAGAAATATGTGTGTATTGATTTCAATTTTTATTGGATATGCTGTGAGGGAAGCAATTTTTATCTTTGTTCCAGTCACAACCACTTTTTCCTCCTCGTCCCCTTCTGTCCTGTGTTCTCCCATAAGTATATGGGGTGGCATGGACTTCATCAGTTCTCATTAATGAAGGGTTTATAATAATCATGTTGTGTACTTACTTTGGGACTACCACTCTTTGTGATCATACTAAATTATGCTTAAAATTTATGGGTAATGTTCGCACCTCGCACATTACTTAATTTTGGGTTTTAATTATCTTTCACATCAAAAGGGACCCCCTAACGACATGGATAATTGGCCTAAGTTCTCTCCTAGAGTCTTGGTCCAAAAACCCAATGGAATTTGAGCAACATTATGAGACATGTCCCATGTAAAGAATTTGGTCAATGGTAGACCCTCATTTTCCCCATTTTAGGATAACACAAAATAGATGTTGTTTTTTGAACATTGTTAAAATTCATCATTCATAATCATTCCACTCTTATTGCATGCCAAATATTGAATGTTTTTCAATGCCCCTTTCAATTTTATGGATCCTCAACAACACTAATTTAGTCATCCAATAACATATACCTTCCATGAGACTCATCTCTCTTATTTGGAAAATTTTCAGCCATAATTTAGTCATCGAATAACATATACCATCCATGAGATAATTTATGAGGGTATACATATTTGGATTTAATATCATGATGATATCTAATCTTTTATATAACTTACGAAAAAATATATCATTAATATGATCATAATATAAAAAAACTTCTAAAAGCTTTCATTTCACTTACCCAAAATGATTCTTGTCATCTACTTGCCACA
Source organism: Viscum album (assembly GCA_963277665.1). Classification (NCBI taxonomy): domain Eukaryota; kingdom Viridiplantae; phylum Streptophyta; class Magnoliopsida; order Santalales; family Viscaceae; genus Viscum; species Viscum album. The sequence continues at coordinate 1,577,929,051 of OY728152.1, forward strand.
AACTGCTTCCTTATAACTTTATCAATAATATGAAATATTCAACATTAATTTTAATTTTTCCTTTCACCAAAAATGAAATCTTATGTGAGGGTTTATATGAAATCACTTTGTCTCCTAGAGTACAAAGTTAATTTTATATTCCTAACTTCTCCAGTGTTATGGATATCATATGTCCTCAAATAATAAGTGTGAAAAACTTATATTAGCAAAAAAATTTCATGATATGTAAAATAGTAACAAATGAGCTTACCAAAATTGTCTCTCATAATTGATATATTATTACTTTGGTGAACCTCCTCCTATCACAAATCAAAATAAAAAATTTGGATTGATCTTACACTACAATAAAAGTCCTAATTTGTTTTTGAATTTAGACCCCAATGAATATCATTATCATAAAAATTAGCTTGTATCCTTTGGTATCAACTATGGGAAACTAATATTTCTCCTACCACATTTACCAACCATGGAAGAATTATCTTACCTAATAGAAGTAGATTGATCTTTTGTATAAGTGTAAGGAGGATCCTCAGTAGAAGTATAAATAAATTCCCCTCTGGAAGCTCGATGTTACTCATATGTTTGATATGACATTATCTTATAAATCAAAGTAACAAATAAAAGTAACAAATAAGTATTACAAAAATATATAAATCCAACTATTACATATAAAATTAAATTAAAAACGTAAAATGGTCCAAAAAAGTAAACTAAACCAAACACATTTTTATTCATAAATTTTAAAGTAGTTAGATAAAATACTAAAAACATTAACGATAGATGAAATTATATGAATAAATAAATAAGGCTAAATTTTATATAAAAAAATGAATAAGTTCTTTTAAATGATAAAAAGAATAATTCTAAAAAAGGAAATATTTATTATATTCATTATATTTTTGTAAATATAAATGTTAAAAAATACTAATAATTTTATCTATCTTATTCTTCTATAGATAATCATGCTTAAGGAATACAGACATTATCAATGATATATAAAATGATATTGAGAAAATAAAAAAAATCAAAAGTAAATGTTAATAAAAATCCAATAGGCTTATGTAAACATAAATAATTAGTAAATTATAAACAACTATATAAAAACAATTTTAAATAGTAGTTATAATATTTGTTATGTTTTGAAAAATAAAACTAATATATTTAACATTTGATGAATTTTTTTAAATTAAACAAGAAATAAATATAATCTACCTTTAATAATTGGGAATTTAAAAGAACCTGAATCTTCATTTGAGGTATGTCTTATTCCTTTTCAGTTTATAGTTAAGAAAAATGGGGGAAAAGAGGTCAAAGGATGGTCAGATTCCTGTTACATGATGTGACTGAGAACTACACGATGTGTACTTATAGGTACACGTTGTGTATTTTAGGTGACATTCCATGTAATCATAGTACATGACCATATAATGGTCTAGAGAGAAAACTGTTTGGACATGGCATGTAGTCTCAAGTACACATCGTGTACTAATTTTTATTGATTAAATCTGGAAGTAGTTTTTTAGTGAAATGGACTAAGGCTCTCCCAGGTTGATGAACAAGCTCTGCCGAATGCTTTTTTTCTTCCTGATGGATCATCTGAACCCTGATTCCTTCTTCATCAGTTGCCTTTGAACCTGATCTGTATGATATGGATTCCTCTAGAGCCATTCTTCATTATTTTTTCTCTTGGTGAAGTTATTTATGGTTGATCGTTTATCATAGTTTGGTAGATCTATGTCCTTTAGCTTGAATTGATGGGTGAGGTTGTACAAGGAGAGCTGTACTTCGATGAGGTTGGTGGTCTTGTGCCTTTTGCTAAATGTTGAGTATTTTATATGTGTTGTAGTGCCATTCACCCATGTTTAGGGTTTATCCATAAGTAGAAATTGACAATTGATATTTTTTAATGATGATTATGTCATGAACTAAATAAATTTAAGCATGTTGGAGCTTGTTGGTTTTATTAACTTCCACCCTATGGGTGTGTTTCCCTTGGATGACAGCTGTTTTGAAATTTGGCCTAGGATGTCTATTGGCATGCCTTTTGTTTCCCCTTTGGGGGTTGTTTATGATTTAATTGGTTAATTGAATGTTTCCTATTTGAGATTAATTTTTTATTATTATAATGTCCCAGAATTCCATCATTTGTTTTAAGTTATAAGGTATTATTTCAAAACCAGACGCTAAGACTACATGCAATTCCAGGCCACAATGTGCTCGGAATGGTCCATTGAAAAATGTTATGTTTTAAATAATGCATGTGAATTTTTTTCCTGAAAATGTATGATTACTCTCATATGGTAGCCCGAATCAGAAATTTAAGGTAATCATTGCGTTTAGGATGGTGGGTATACCCTAGGTGTAACTTAAGTTTAATTGGCACGAGCCACGAGTGAGAAAACCTAAAAATGGCATAACCATAAATAAAATTATTAAATCAAATTATTTTAATTTTCAAATCCTTATAACTCATGAATAGTGAATCATATTGAAAATTTGAGACCACTATTGAGCTTGTGAGGTCATTCGTTCCTTAGGTGGAGCCTAACATTAGTCGGTGCGGGCCATCTGTGGAAAGATGGTTTTGGGACATGACTGTATATAAAATAGTAAAATAAATATTATTTTATTTTTGATAACTCATAAATGGTAACTCATATTGGAAATATGAGAGTACCATTGAGCTGTGAGCATGTGATTTTCTTATGCGGGGCCTATCCTCGACTGGTGCAGGTTGAGGGTAAGAGTTAAATTTTGGGCATTAAAAAATAATAAACAGAAGAAAGTTTATTTTATTCAAAATGAGTGTCTCACTATAATCCAAGGTCAAGTTAGCTATTTAAAATCAAAAATGAAAGAGGATAACAATGTTGCAACTCAAGCGTAACAAAAATTATATTTCACAAATGTAACAACGTAACAATGTGATGAATCATGTAATATAAATGCATAAATGTGTTTCCCCCTTTAGTGGATAAACAAAGCTATGGGATTTGAGAACTACCTGAGAAATTTCTCTGAGGCTCTGGAGGAATCTCGTTGGCGAGTGACGAATGATGATGAATCAACAACGATGATGGATCATGGATTGAGGGTCGATGAGATGAAAGATCATGACATCTATTAATAGGTCACCAACCAATCCTATTTTCTAGGTTGGGGTGTTGCTCTTTATGTTTTGGTTTCCCTATTCTTTCTTTCTAAACAAATAACGTTGATCCACCCTCTAATAGGTTGATCCATGGGTCTTTTTTCTTTCAGGATGCGATTTGACTTGTAGAACCATAAGGTAGTGGAATTAATGTGATTTATTCTTCATCATTAAACCATATAACAAGGAAGAATCCATTCCGGCACAAATAATGTCTATAAACTGTCCTTCGTTCTTTTTTTGTGTGTTCTTCTCCCCTGATATTTTTCTTCATGTATTTTTGGCTTAGGAATTACTAGTTGTTTCACCTTCGATTCATGGCACAACGACTCAAGATCACAGATCTGATCTTGTGACGACATCAGAGTGGTGCAAAAACAAAGGAATGGGATATCCGTGGTGACATGGGGCCACCAGCTCGATGGCTGATGACGACATGCAGCGATGGCAATATGCGGAAGGTGGCACGCCGCAGTGGAGAAGGTCGCGGCCAGCAGGCCTTGGTGGTATGGTATCTCGGCACTAGTAGGAAGCCATGTTGGGTGAAAAAGGCCACAACCAGCAGGTCATGATGGTGTGGAGGGCGGCGTGCCGGTTGTGCATCGTGGTGGTGGGGAACCCTGCGACACTTGTCGTGGGGTGGTGACAGGTTCCGCCGGCAATAGCCCGTAGTGAGAGCATGGCTAATATAGCACCGAGTCTTGTCACACATGCCGAAGGGGCCACAGTCTAGCAGGATTGAAGTAGGTAGGGCCCGTGGAGACCTGTGGGGAAGCTATGCGATAAACCTACCATGTTGAATGGGACCGGATGCAACAACCATTGCTGCGTCAGGGTGTGGCGAGCCGGCCCACTCATAGTGGGTCGAGCGGGAGAGGGTAGGTCAGACCACCCACTAGTATAGGACCAGAGGACCAGGTGAGGTTTGTGGACCATGGGTCTGGTCAGGTCAGGTCAGCCTGCCTGGGTCAGACCAGACCCAGACCCAACTGGTCCCTTTTCGGTAAAATGGTCATAACATGCAAACCATACGTCCGATTGACGAGCTATTTTTGGTGTTGGGACCCTTGCGACCAAACGGTCCTTGTCACATACTCTAAGTTTTTTGTCTTTATATATTTAGATTTGGCCAATGGATTGAGGAGTAGATTATCCCAGAATCAAGAATGCTATGAGCAGAAATCCTACGGCTGGTTATGATGAGAAGGATGTTTTGGCATGACCTATGTGGCACGGTAGATGAGTATCCATGTGGAACTATATGTCCCTATAGAAAATTATCCATGCGGACCTATGTAGCCCAGAAGGCGAGTAGTCGTGCGAACCTATTTGGCCCGAAAGATGAGTAGTCATGCGGACATGTGTGGCCCAGCAGACATGTTGTCGTGTAGACTTATGTGGCCCAACTGATGAGTAGCCCTGAGGATTTGTGTGGCCTAGTAGATGAGCATTAGACGAGTGGACCTCAGTTTTCTAGTAGACTAATAGTAGCCAAGCGGACCTCAGTGTCCAGACAAAAAAGTATTAGCCGAGCGGACCTCAGTGGCCCAGTAGATGAGTAGTAGCTGAGTGGAGATATTTGGCCCCTCAGACGAGTAGACCTCACTAACTCATTAGAGATGAGTCCCTCATCAGTACAAGATTTTCGGAATTATGACTGAATAATTTTACTTTGGGTAGTTCTCAGTGTGTTCTCTTTGGTTAGGGCCCAAATAAGAGGGACCTATTTGCGTAGTTCTATGATGAATTGATGGCTGAAGGAGAGATTCCTCCCAAGATGAGCATTCCTTGAGAAGAATCCTATGAAAAGGATTGGTAGTGATATGAAGACATATTATCTTATTGATACCTAGTGTCTCAAAGAAACATCTTGATGTATCGAGATCAAATGTTTTCTTGGGTACTTTTGGTAGACATGATCTACCTAGCTACTATAAGATTGCTCGGGGAGTGGGATCTCCCGAAATCAAGTGTACTATGCACACAACCATATGGCTGGAAGAAAATGAGATGTTGCATCTTGGAATCCATTATGAGTATTCCTGGATGTTATGTTATATGTGTTCATGACATATACCTGTGAGGAGATTACTTTACCTTCTTGTTGGTGTTTTCTTTTTTGGTCTTTTTTATTTGTGGTTTTCGAGGTCCCCTACTGAGTATTGTTTTACTCACCCCTGCTCGGGCCTTTCCCACACATGTTGTGTCTTATGCAGACTATGGACAATTTAATGGAGTCTTAGACATAGAAAGGCTAGGATTGGGACAATTTTGGTAAGCTCATTTGTTACTATTTTACATATCATGAATGTTTGTGCTAATATAAGTTTTTTTCACTTATTATTTGAAGACATATGATATCCATAACACTAGAGAAGTTAGGAATATAAAATTATCTTTGTAATCTAGGAGACAAAGTGATTTCATATCAACCCTCACATAAGATTTAATTTTTGGTGAAAGGAAAAATTAAAATTAATGTTGAATATATCATATTCTTGATAAGGTTATAAGGAAGCAGTTTGTGGAAAGTAGATGACAAGAATCATTTTTGGTATGTGAAATGTAAGCTTTTAGAAGTTTTTTATATTATGATCATATTAACGATATTTTTTTGTAAGTTATATAAAAGAGTAGATATAATCATGATATTAAATCCAAATATGTATACCCTCATACATTATCTCATGGAAGGTATATGTTATTGGATGACTAAATTATGGCTGAAAATTTTCCAAATATGAGAGATGAGTCTTTATGATCTATAGTGGTTGACCCAACTTCCTCCTTGCTGGACATGTAAAAGTGAAGAGGCAGCAAACTATAAACAAGAATAATATTTTTTGGAATAGTTAATTGTTATAGTGTATTGAATTATAAGACATTGTTTAATTGATTTATGTTATTTAATAAAATAAATATTATTATATTTTGTGGTTCACTAATGATTTTTTTGTACAGTAATCCATTAAGAAGCATGGAGAACATGTGACCTTCATACCTGAGTTTAGGAAGGATATTTTAGTGTCTGCATTAGGGAATCCCTAATACCTAGGTCACATATGGGGATATGTGTTAAATTTATGAACAAAAAAGTGTTTTTTCATTCTATATATTTTTTAATGTTGTATATAAATGGAAAAAATAATCTTCAGAAACTAATGTTCTAGAGATGGGTGAGATTCTGAAGGATAGTATCAAAGATTCAATATAGTAGATGTTTGATGACATGAAAAAATATTTTCAGGTTGTAGATCCCCCTTTTCCACCACCGCATATAGATCCCACTCCTCCACTACCTCATGTTTATCCAACTCTAACTCATCCTCCTCCATAGCTTCCCATATATGGTGAGTTATGTGATAACGATCCACAATATCATATTATTTCATATGGGATTATATGTTATTTTGGGTATAATATACATCATCAACAGATATATATAGATTATATTTGGGTCATCATGCAAGATATTATAGAAAAATGTTTTGGTGAATCATTTCGTACAGGTTAGTTTTTATTTTTGTCACCTATACTTGTCTAAAAACATTATATTGAGGTATTTATATATTATATACTTTATTTAAATTGGATGAAAATTTGTTTAAACATTTTAAAATTTATATATTTATTTATTTTTTATATGAATACTTTAATGGTAATGATATACTATATAGAAAACAAAAAGTACATGCTATTATGACATTAGATACTATATATTATAGACATAATAGATTATCAACATATCCAATTTCTTTTTGAATATTTTTCATCTTCCAATGGTTTTTTAATGAACATACATTAAAAATTTTAAAGAGAGATATCATGGAGCTTGTAAGTTGAGATTTTTTTTGTATCAGTACGATGCACATATCATCCATGTAAGTCAAATATCATATATAATTTAGTTATTTAGATTTATTTAAATTAAAAAGTTATGTTTTCCCTTATTAGTTATCTTTATAAAAATTTTATTCATTATGATTCGACATCAGTATATGAAAAATATTCACCCACAATATCTTTCACCAATAGAGATGAGAATGTAAAATACTGAATGAATAGTATATATTGCCGAAATATTTCAAAACAATAAAATTCAGTGTTGGATATTTTTTTATCTTAAAGTATCAGGAACATATATTACTTATAATATTAGTTTTCATTATTTAATGAACACTGAAATTATATTTTATTAATATCAATGGCCATCAGATGTTGTGTGTGTTTTTTGAAGAGGGAAGAAAATTTATTGGTTATGCTATATACATTGTGATGTGTGAGAAAATATTCATAATTTTTTGAACATGTAAGTTTGATTATTTTAATTCAAATATTGTTGGTGCCAAAATATGTTCATGGGATAGATGAGAAAAGGATTCAGCGGGGATAAATGGGATTTCTTTCCGAAGCACCATCATAAAACCATCAGCTCCGTGGTTGGAAAAAATCCAAGACTTTCTCTACCCCACTATGAATGAAGGATGAATGTTGACTCCAGGGTTACAATGAATTTTATGGAAGTATTCATGCCACAGAGGGAATACAATCAGTTCTATGATTCTTTTGAAATTGATAGAATCTTCTGCGACTGCTATAGAGGGAAAGAAGGGATCCTCTACGCCGTGGAAGGGATGGCAGGGAAATATATGGTTACAACAAACATGAATCAATCCATCTCTAATAGAGAAGCACAAATTGGATTTACAGTGAGCCATTAGTGATTTGTACCCCTTGGAGACTATAAACACCCAACTCCCCCACTCCAAAAATATTGACACCATGAACCTTCACCTTCCAAGCTCCCAAATCGCAAAACACCATTTTCTATGCAAACCATTAGAAAATTGAATCATCTGAGGTACATGAGAATTGTTAAGTATCTTTCTCTTTACTCAAGTTTATCACCTATTTAGGGAGGGATTCCCTTCTCAAAGCCTATGGGCCATTTCCAAGGAAGGATACCCATTTGGGAACTCGGGACTTCACGAAGCACCCAATCATCACAGAGCACCCTCCAAAAACATGTGTGCTCAGTGATAAGGTTGAGATTATAGGATTTGAAAAGTCATACTCTTTGAAAATTCATATATTATGTGATCCTTTATTATATGTGAAGACCTGTGCTTTAAAAATCCAAGTTCTCTGTGATCCCTTATGCTTTACATGCCCATGATCTCTATGAATCCCTAATCTCGGCGAAGCTCTGAGCTTTGCGACCCCTTCAGCTTTGGTAAGACCCTTTCTATGAGTCATTTTTCTTCATAAACCCTTTTTCCATGTGGCCCTCCATGATTGTAAAATTTATTTCAAGGTCCCTTGGGTGGTGATTCATGTTGCATTTCTTTTCCTCAAGCTCCTTTGCATAGGAATGCTAACAATGTTTGATTCTTCGCATAGCCATGATAACGTGATCCCCTCAATATATCACTCCACAACCCTTCCTTACCATGACATTGTCGACGAATTCCCTTTAACAAGGGTCGAAGTTCACCGATTACGTAAGTCCTATGGGTATCAAGCGAATCCTCACCGTCTAAGAAATAGGACGTCAAACTATAAGAAGCCATATCATCGAAACAAGTTATTAAACGGGGAGGACTGCATGTGTGGTAGGTCTATAGGACCAAAGGATGGATCGACATAGTTTCCCTCCCGCTCTCTCTTTCCCTTTGAGCTTTGTCACCATGTGCACCTCAGGCAGTCTCTACGTAAGCCCCAAAACCCTTTAGTATGATGATTCAGGTATGATGTCCATATTCTCCTCATACATATAAAACCATAATTGAGCCTCCCTAATAGAGTAAGTCCCAATCTTCATATCCCTAGTCTACTGACCATGCATAATCCCCACCCCATTACTCACAGACGCACCCTTGACGACATGATCATATGGTCTTTGCTTCCTCTTGTTTTTCACACCAAGCACGACTCATGTAGACTTAGAGTAAGCATCAACCATGAAATTCTATTTGGTATGCCTTATTGTGAAAGCCCTATCCCCCATAAATCTGAACTACGTGGTCTTTGATCATTTCCCTTTCCAAGGAAGGTACGTAGGAAGCCTCTTTAAGGTTCATTCCTATGACCCATTGTTCCCGACTACTTCATGTTGCGCTACCCTATCCCACAAGACATTAAATTATATTCTTCGTAACTATGTGGACATTGATCCTTTCCCTTTACATGAAGGGTATATGTGAATCCTATCTGTGGTTCAAGCCCATCACCCATTGGTCCCTACCACTTCATGTAAGTTTACCCTCATCTCGGATGACATTAAACTGCCTGACCCTTTCGTCCTTCATGACACTAAACAATATTCATTCAAACTATGTGGGGTTTGATGTATGTCTCCAAGACAGGGTACATATGAATCCACCCTGAGGTTCTCCCCCAACACTGGTAAACTTTGCCATCACATTTATTTGGACCTACATCCTGGGTCTTCCCCTTAGTGGTGTCATACCATTATGAGGAAGATAACCAAGAATATGACCTTCCATCAATCCATACACTAATAAACAACATTGTACCTCTTATGATGGGGTGCTAACCATGCATAAGCCCCAGTATATCTTCGGGTCACCGTCCTTTGTGTACACCCCAATTCTATGCCCAATCATGAACTACATGGACTTTGATTGCCTACCATAGAGATATGTAGGAATCCTCCATGAAGTACAATCCCATCATTCAAGTCGCATACTGGTCTCTCCCTTGACCCATTGTGTTTTGGGAAGGTCATGCCCCAACCCAGAGGTTATACTTCTTTTGGGTCCCATCAATGCATCCATTCTCACGGGCCACCTCCTCCGGTGTCCCATTTCACACCGAACTACATGGACTTTGATTAGCCATCCGGTGGATATGTAGGAATACTCTTAGAGTTTCAAGTCCAAATTCACCATTATTTTTACATTTTTTCCATCCCATTCCTTCCATCCACTTCATTCAACCTTATATCATCTATCATGATTCTTACCTGAGCCGCCACATCCAGGTGAGATCATGTCATCCCCCCCATCGCCACTACTTGCGGAAACTAGGCAGATAACCATGTATAATACCCACACAATACATAACCATCCAACCAAGAGTGTCCCTATTGTGATGGGACATTATCAATGCATAAGCCCCAAAATGTCTCTGAGTCATTGTCCTTTATGTACACCCTGATTTCAAGACTCACCCATTCAAACTACAAGGTATTTGATCCCGATCTCCAAGATAGGGTACATAGGAAGCCTCCATGAGGTTCAATCCCAACAAATGGTAAAACTTGTTGTCCCCATTTCTGGGGTGCACTCTATTGGAATCGGGCATGCAGCGGAAGCCCTAAAAAGGTGGGGTCTTTAAAAAATATCCACCGACGATCGATGCAAACTTTTCGACGTCGGTGAAGAGCAGCCCTATTAAATCCAAGGATCTCGCGTGAAGTGTTTTAAGCACAAAATTGAACCGTAAAATACCTGGTTTAAATCCGAAGGTGCGCACGACATCTGCTCATCATTGGAGATCGCTGCTCAAAGAATCCGAAGTCAAATTCCTCTAGATCGTCCACACACTATTCAAGGAATCTGCGAGAGCATCGTTCGTCGTAATCTGGGTGCTAGCGCGGATTTGCGACGATGCCTTCGACGCTCCAATGACCACCGCATCGCATCACTAGTGATGCCCGAGAGAGAGCTTCATCCGAGCTCCTTGGATCCAGAGCATCTCTCTCTAGAAGGTGGGAGAGAGGAGTGGAGAGATAAACTACATGAATAGTATTTGGCAAAGTCCCCTCCTCTTATATTTATAGTGCTCAATTAAAATACCCGGTATCTCCTCGCCAGCCCCGAATACTTAACGCACTATTAACAACGTTTTTATGACTACTAAACTGAGCCATAAATATTATTATCATTTACTTGTAATATATTAAAATATAATACATGATAATAATTAATTCATTAACCTGACTCGTCGCTCCCATAAATATTAATTGAACCTTGAATAATTTAATATTCGTCAATTAATATTTTTCATGTATTTAATTAAAACTCGTAAATACATTTAATAAATAAATTCAATACTCATTATTCTAAACTCGAATAATATGAAATTATTTTTCGCATTGGTGATCGTTTAACTTTGGACAATTCCCAGACCCCTGTGGCGGGGCCCACTATGTCCAATACTCCTATTCAACTGAATAGGGAAAATTCTTGAATACGCTATTGTGTGTGACCCTCTAGGCCCTTATTTCGACAGCCATGAATAGTATTCACAGACCAAGAGCGGGATCTAGCAACCCATCATGGCCCCTGAAGAAATAATGATTGTCACAGCAACGACAACCAACCTACGAACATGCACTGTGTAATATAATCTCTCTGTCTATAATATCTCATAAAGCAGGACGCACTCTCGTGTCATCACCCTTTTCTTGCTTTATTGTTTGTTGATGTAACTGGACGGATTTACCCTCGACTGCCATGGCCATGGTCTTATAAAGGTACTGCCATCCATATCAACATGGCCAGAGATATATTACTTTCATAACCTGGAAGTGACAAATCCTTTCTTGACCATTCAACCAATGACATGCCACTAATGACGCACCCGACACAAACTACCTCGCCACGACTTCATTGCCATGGTTTTCATCTTGCATCAAAGTACGCAATCAAATGACATACATTGGTAATGATCTCAAGTCAGGAGACCATTACACATGATCACAGATAGGAACATCCAATGACACCTGAAACATGTGGTGTTCCTTTTGGCAGGTCCGTCCTCATGATCTCACTACTAGAGATCACCAAGTGCGAACTTCAAGAGAAGAAGTCTCAATGCTTATGAGCCCCCAGCACCTGATGGTCAGACATCTACTATGTCCAATTAGTAAGATGTATCTAGACCATAGAACATATATATTTAAGATTAATGTCATAGTATCTAGAGGTTCTAATTATAGCCTGGGAACTGCTATAACCTTTCGATACGACAATTAATCTTTGGACATTACCATTTCAATAGTGGATGCAGAAAAGTATACACTATAATGATAAGAAGACACCATGCATACCTTATAGGATATGGTAATCAAAATCACATAATATTTGGGTCTAGGGAACCCACTATTTCAACACACTCCCCATGATCCTCCCTCAGGGGTGGCTGAATCCGCTTTGACGGTGTGAAATATTCTCTCTGCGGGACACACGACCCTGGGTTTGATCTCGTTGGGTGTTCTATTCCTTTGTTCTGGTATACCGTACAAGTGATCCATATTGTGGACATACCCATCTTATCCACTTCCACTAGTGTTAAGATTATTATGATCTTTCTCCTCTAAATGTTAAACTTAGAGAATACCATGTGTTAAACATGGGCTGTTTAGGAAAACCTTTTGGACATGCCTATGGAATACAATTCCCCACACATGGCGTGGTATTCCTTGGGCTTCTACGCCCTCGAGAAACCCAGTCATAAGGTTATGAAATCTAGGTGTACCTGTGTTTCACCATCCAGACCCACCAGTGATGGCCAACGTCACAACTCCCCTAACCAAAGGTTTCTTCCCAGACATGACCCATTAGAATGTCTTGACAAAAGCAGTGTAATTAACTGGAATCCATGAAGATGTGGAACATAGAAGAGTTTCAAAAACCATGACTCAAATCTTTGAGGGAGACCTAGATTAGGCGACGCATTTTGAGGAGGAATCCATATAAGGAGAGAATGAAATCCCATCATCCGGTTTCAATCAAGAAGAAAACTTCCCTGAATATGAGATGGATGCTGCCTTGCCTTTCTAAAGTGGGAATGCGGGGCAAAAACCAACACATCGCCCCACAGATGGATGGACGGCCCATAAAAAGTATCAGAAACCAAAATTGTGAACCCAATGTGAATCTTGTACTCAATATGGAGATTAGAGGTGTTTGATACATCAATAGATAATCATGTTACCAGATCTAGCTATCCGGAACTAGGTACCACTAAGAAAATAATGGGTTTGGTGTGAAAATCACTAAAGTTTGGGGTAGTTAATTATTGGGTATTTTGATCTAGGATGTTCTCAGCATGAATCTTTCTATCCAGCTATAGAATACTGAATCATAAAGGGGAGCTATGCATCTCTTTCCTATTGTCTTTACTAATGAGCGAATTTTCCTGCTTTGTCAGACCCAAGCTCAAGCCTAAGAAACCGATCATCTCTCCCTGCAGAAGTAGGGGTAGGGGAAGTATGAATGCTAAAATTCCACATGGATTCATCTCCTTAGTGATGGCTCCCGCTCCCATAGCTACTAGGCACCCACCCCCCCTCTCACCCTTATAATTTATTCAGATAAGGATGATTGATCAACTTTTTTGACGATATCAACAGGAAGGGTCATCCCAACAAGGGACATGGACCTCCAAGACATGGAGACCTCAACACCCTACTAATGTCATTACCCCCAAGGGCCGGGTAGGGAGATGCTTCTCCCCACTCTGACTTTCAATAGCTTCAAAAGCCTATCTCTAGAGCGATCCTATGACTCACTCCCTTATGTTGATGATGTAAGGGATGTCCGAGTCCACCCGGTTGGAAAATCAGCTAGGGAGCCACCAAGGAGGGAACCCACCTAGCCTTTTAAGAATCTTCATTTGGTTCTATAGACCAAAGAGTAGGTGGTCCATCCTCTTGCACATCCAGCTCTAGTTTGAATTACCTGGCGTCAATGACGGGAGCAAGATCAGTGGTATGCCTTGGAGGGGCATCATTGTCTGTAGCTTGAGTGGCCTGAGTCACCAAAAAAAGTGATATAAACCCACCATAATCATTGGGTAGTGGTACCTTCTAGTTACATAGTAGGAGAACATCCATGCCCGAACAAAGTTGAAGAATCAGTTACCCTGTGAGTAGGCTAAACTGGCTCTCCCTATTACCTGGGTAAGTAGCAGCTATCTCGGGCCAACCCACGATGATGACATCCAGTACAGAGGTCCTCCCCATACAAGTACAGGATAGTGTGGATGTCCTCCCCACTCCTTCATTCAATATGGAGGACCTCCCCATGCTACCATCATCATCTCTGGCGGAGCCCCTCCCTGCTTCATCAACACTTAATACAAAGGCCCTCCCCATGATCCTGGCCTCAAGAATGAGAATTTATCTCACATACCAGGTTGTCAAGGTTAGGGTATCCTCTTCCCCATTACCAAACGAAATTGAGGACCTCCCCATGTGCTCATCGATTCCGGTAGGGATCCACCACTTTCCAGTAATCCCCAAAGTGGTGGTCCTCTCCGATTCATCAATGACGAATACGGAATTCCTTCTCATGTACAGTATAATCAGTACGAAGGACCTCTTTATACCATTGCTACCAGGGTAGGCTGGTACAAAGAACCTCATGTTTCCCACACTGTTAAACACACATGTCCTCCCTGGGTCCCATTCAGCATTTTTTGGTTGCCCCTCGCACCCCAACTCATCAGACCAGATGTTATACCTGCTTCAATAATAGACAATATGAAGGACCTCCTCATATCCCATCTAGTGTGGGTGGAGGTCCACCCCAATCTATCACCGATCTGCATGGAGGAACACCTCGTTTCAAAAACCTACCCTATCCATATTGACCATCCTAGGGAAGGATGGAGGGTCGTTGCACCCAAAGGAAGAATACATAGAAGATTTAAACTGCAATCCAACCTGTCTACTTTTTAGATTCTAAGGAGGAGTGTAATTCAGTGATGGAACCCTCACCCTAATATTTTGGGTCGGGGGATGGGGCGGGAATAATGCATATAAGCCTCATCCTTCTAGAAAGTGAGTTCCACCAGATCCATGCATCCCTTCGAAGATACATACAATAAGAGGAAGGTTTGTTCCCTTTTGACTGTCTAGACATGAAATTATCCTTATCGACAGCTAGATCATTCTCCACCTCAACAAGAGATGACATAGAGTTGTTCCGAGGACCAATGGAGGGTGAGAAACAGTGTGAACCACCACCAATGACCGCATACCCTCAATGTGAATTAGTGGCCATTAGTCCATCTTTTCAGGTTTTGGTGGTGAAATCGTTGCATTCTTCGGAAGACATCTCAAGATGCAACAGCTTGTTAGAACGCACGATGTACTCTCAACCGGCCAGTCTACCATCAAAACAGTCATCTTCAGTGCCATTACGTGTCTCACAATCACCTCCAGTCAAAGAGTAGGTTATCCAAGGATTAGATCCCGAGTCCGAGCCAAGAAGTTTGTGGAACATTCTCGATGTGGATCACCTTCCTAAGATGTTCTGGCTCATTACAATAATAAATTATAGTATTCCAAAATCTCTCACCCATGAAGAGTTTACGTGCTTTTGTCAAAATCTTTTGAAAATGCACTTCTGTCGTCGTCATTGACAGGTGGCTTACCCCAAGAGTTAGAAACACTTTGATGACATCATCCATTAGTGACATATGGTTGACTTGGTTGTTCTCCCTATGGCTCAATGCCTTGATTCTCCCAATCACCTTCAGAACCTCCAACAATGATGCATCGATATCACTATAGTGCTCTGCAGAATTATTAAGAAGGCTTCTTCCCACTTCCAGATCGGAATTTGGGGGTAGTATGTTTCCTTTTATTTCAGTCCTATATGGTGGAAACCAAATTTTCCAAGTTATATTGAAGATAAACCTCTAGGAAGAGTCGTAGTTTACATGTCCGATCTATCATAGGAAGAAACCAAGCATGTAATAATTTAAGAGAAATTACCCCCAGGGTGGTTCCACACATGTTGGATCCTTTGGGTATGGTTTCTCACGAGTAGAGAAATTTACTAGGCCTTCCTTCACATTCCAAGTCATTATACTTCATTCAGGTCCCCAATAAGGGTAAAGAGTATACTGGGGCCATTAAACCTTCTAAACTGTCTAGCATAGTTCAAAAGATTGAAGATGACCCAGAAAAGGATGAATTGCATCAATAGCTTGAAAAAAATAAAAAGATTGTCTATGAACTTCCCACCAAACATGCTGTAGAATGACGGCCAGATCATGTTAATCCTCAACCGGGGTAGTAGGTTAGGTACATACACCCCTGTTGAGTTGCCTTTGGGAGACCTTGACCATCCTTCCCATATATATAGTGTAGAGGATGAGGTTTGTAACAAGAAAACATGATATGCATCACTAAATCCATATATGTTATGTGATAACCCACCTCATGACCCATCTAAGTTTCCCCCAGCCGCTCAATAGGTTATCCCTCTTGTAGCCTCGCAAGTCATCCCACCAACCACTATATATCCTGCTGGGCCTACTTACCATGTTGAAAATCCTTCCAATGCACTGGTGTTCATAGATCCTTGACAAGACTAGAATCCCCACCAGGATCATCTGATGGACGCTCTAATTCCCCACCTCGAGGATTTTGAAACTTGAAAAGTGGAGATCCTGCCTAACATAAATCCATATTCATCATGGGTGGATGATATTCTAGCTCCTCTAGGTTTTGGAAATCATAATTTTAATACCTTTAATAGGACATGCGAACCATTGAAACATCTGAACCACTAAATTTAATAATGTGGACGCATGTTGGGAACTCCAACGCTGCATGAGGCATCCAAAATCCATTGTTTTCTGTAGACACTAGAAGGAATCCTATTTTTCTGGGTCAACCAATTACACATTAGGTCAATAATTGGGTGGGAGGACCTTCATAGTTAGTTTTTCTTCAATTTTAGATCCACCACCTAGAAGAAAAGATTTTCTGACCTCTTCATGTGAAACTAGAGGATTGATTAGCACAACACATACTTTGTCGCCAGGTGGAAGGGCCTCACGTATTCCCATTATATGCCAGTAACCCAGGAATAATTGATAACAATGTGCATAGGGAATGTGAAGACCGAACTGGTCCCTTCTATCATTACTCAGATTTAACTGAGGGGTTTTCAGGATTTCTATGACAATGCCATGCATCAAGAAGAATCATTACATTAAGCCAAACAATCATTTCTATAGCCCCCATAGTTTTAGTAAGAAGAGACACTAAGGCCAAGACAGCCACAATAGCACAAATAGGGACCCCCAGGAAGCTGGATTTATTACTAGTGGAACCACCTCCACAGCTTCGTCGAGGCCCACTACCTCAGGCGTAGCCCCCCATCCCAGAAGCACCCACCTCAGAATTGGTAGCCTCCCCCACATAATGCACGACTACCATTAAGGTGATACAATCATGTTTTCCCTCCTTGTCAAGCGACTCTAGCCCCTCATTTAGTCTAGACTCCTAGATCCCCATTCCCAGACGAATGGAATTGGACATACTCATTTATTGAGTCTCAGGTCCCTAGTTATATCAAAATTACCTTGGAATAGGTAATCCTACGGTTACTAGAATAGAAGAAGCCTGAAGAGGCGAGTCTCACTGATCTCCTCAATTACTGCCCTAATCACTGGATCCTTGGGAACACCCTCAAGTAGTTATATATGTTTAAATATTGGATCTATGACTAGGTTGATAACAAAATAGTCAAGTTAGGTGTAGCCATGACACAGGTGGCATGTGTGTTCATAAATCCTAACAGAGATAGCTATAATGAAGGTGAATACCAATAGGTTTCTAACCACGGGACATAGAAATCTGATGAACAGATGGCTCATAGGGTACTCACCCTTTTCCATGGTAATTATCCATTTATGATTGAATCTTCATGAGCCTTCATAAGATGCCACATTCATTACATCCACAACTTCTACGTCGGCATATCAACATTCCTCTTCTCAGAAGGTCAAGCATCAATAAAGTAGAGGAATGAAAATTCCCACAATGATTAAATATTCATCTTGTATTCTTAATGATTTCATTCCCTCATAGATGATTATTTACCATAGAATCTGCCCAGTGATGGAGGATTCCTCAAGTGATGATCAAGGGTATGCTTTAGTCAATAATGTGGAGCTGGTAAATCCCTATATGTTCCTGATGAAGAAGGGAACTAGACAGAACCTCCCAACATCCCCAACTGACGATAGCATTGACAGAGTTGTGGGTATAAGATTTTCTAAAATGCATTGGTATGTTCTTTTAGCCAGGCTGTGCACACCACTGAAACAAGATAATAGGCCCAACGTATGGCTCATCACGTGAAACCTTCTCATATTGTTTCATCAAGTCTTTATCCACCACCGTTTGGGCTATTTTATTAGGAAGATCCACCATTACCATGAAATATTTAGTCATGTTATATCCTGGATAGACCCCAGTCATCTGGCCCTCAGCTGATAGTCACTCAACATGGCTCGACTAGTGAGAAGCAGAATATTCCCAGCACTAGCCATAATTTTCCGATTTAGCCAGCAGCGCTTGTCAAACCTCTTACAATAGAGAGAGCTCCTACCATCACAAGTGTACACCTGACACAGAAGTATGACATCATAAAGAATATATCCATCATTCATGTGAATCTCTCTATCCTTGAGGCTCTTATCATATCAGAGGATATGCGCGAAGCCCTTGCCGAGGCGTTAAAAGCCCCCTCAAGTTTGAGATGGAGGTAGCAACTACAAATCCTTCTATGATGAGACAATCGAGCACGCAAAATTTTAGGCCATCATCTCTTTCTCTAGATAAGATGATGGTTATCCTATATAGGGGTAGATCCTCATACTATACATCACTGGACATTTCAATGTCAGGGATGTTCTCTGTTGTCTGGTCAACAAAAGCTCAGTGATCAACCTTATCCCAACCCAGAAACTCTAAAATATGGGACTGTGTGAGGTTGATATGTGTCCCTTTAACATCAAAAATAAAGTTTAGGATATGAAGTAGCAAACAAAAGTTGTAAATTATTTCCTTAATACTAGTTTAGTGTCCTTGTTTCCATCACTAAATTCCTGGTTATCTCACAACACACCATGTACAATGCGTTGATGGGTAGACCATGAATTCACATGCATGTAGAAGTACCTTGATCATATCACTAATTCCTTATGTACTCCCTTTGTGGTAGAGTAGGCTTACTCTAAGGTGATGCATCCCCCTTTTCCTCTTGTTAAGCCCGCTACTTGGACGCTGACTATTACAAGAAAAAGGAAAAGAAGATTCAAGCTAATGATTTTGAACATGCAATGACTGTGATAGACTCGTGGACAAAATTTAATGACACCAACATTTACCAAATTCCCCAATTGGTGGCCATAACCCTAGACTTGGGGTAATGCTTCACTGTATCTGGAATGAAGAGTAGGTTCATTCTGAAGTCTAAGGAACACTGTGAGATCACCTTTTATTCCTATACAAATCAAACATGATTGTTCCCAGAGACCCTTACTCCTATAAGGTATCAAGATTTATGCCCCATAGAAACAACAATACATTATACATTCTTATTTCTTTGGGTTAGGATAAACTGAATCAAGCCTACACACTAATATTGTTTTGATATCATCAAATGTGTCCCCTTTGGACGAAGGCCAGATGGGATCACGTTGACAACTTTCATCACTATGGTTTTAGAAGTGAATGATCCACCTAATGAAGTTTTCACTACCGAAAAGGCTAGAAAAAGTGTCCCATTTGGATCTATCAACTCAGAAGAGTTTCTTCCTACCGATTATCCTCGAACTGTGGATGAAGAAGAGGATCTGGAAGATACCCCTCCCGCATTCGATGTCAGTGTCTCTGCTTTGTTCGATGAATTGGTACAAGTGAACCTCGGTAATGATATGGATCTAAAATGAACATTTATCAGCACTTATATGCTTTCATAAGAGCAACCAAAATACCTATATTTTCTAAATAATCATCATGATTTATTCACCTGGAGTTATAATGATATTTTGGGGATGGATCCCCAGATCTCCATCCACCATCATGGTCTCCCAACAAATTATTGTGGATTTAAACAACCTCCCCGAATGATGCACCCTTCTAATGGTTCTAGGTTTGAGGCTGAGGTCGATAAGCTCTTCAAAGATAACTTCATCAAGGAGGTCCTGCACTATCGGTGGTTACCCAACATCGTGCCCGTCAGGAATAAAAACAGACAAATCATTGACTTCGGGGATCTTAATCGTCATTATCCAAATGATTATTTTCCCTTCCGATGACATAACTATTGATCAAATCCACCACTGGATTCTAGGCTCTCTCCTTCATGGATGGATATCCCGGGTTCAATAAAATTAAAATGGTCCCCGAGGAAGAAGATTTTAATGCCTTTAGGGTACCCGAAGTTACTTTGTGAGACCAGTTATTGAATTTATGTCTAAAGAATTCAGGTTCCACCTATTAGTGTGTCATGCACCACATATTCAATCCAATCATTGGGACATTGGTTGAATTCTACGTGGAAGACTTGGTGGTTAAATCATGCTAGTATTAAGACCAACTTAGGGATCATGGGATTTTTTTATCATTCTCTGTTCCCAACATCTAAATATGAAACCCTTGATGTGTGCCTATGGGGTCACCACTGGAATGTTTTTTGGCTTCATTGTCAGATACAGAGGAATAAATATTGATCCGGAAAAGAGTGAGTCCCTTATCCAGATGTCTCCTGTAAGAAATATTTGGGAGCTCTAAGGATTTCAAGGCCACTTAGTCTACATACACCGATTCATCATAAATATGAATGGAAATTTTAATACCTTTATCCAGATCATGATGAAAGGTGTCGAGTATTAGTGGGATCATGAGTATTAGACTACCATTGAAGAAATCAAGAATTACCTACCATATCCACTTGTGCTGATGGATCCTATTTTTGGAATCCACTGATCCTCTATGTGACTGCTCTGGAATAGTCCCTTAGTTCCCTTCTCACCCAAATTAACAATAAGGGAATAGAGAAAATATATACTACCTTAGCTGCATGCTCCTCAATAGAGAAACTAGATAATCCTCTATCGAGATGAGCTGCCTTACACTGGTATTCGAAGTGTAGAAATTGCTGCATTACATACAGGACTATGAGATATATCTAGTGTCCCAGGTGGAAATTATAAATTATATTCTGAACTACCCCTATTGATAGGACATTTGGCTCGGTGGGTGGAGATCCTTCAAAAGCTCGACATCAAGTTTATCCCCTAAAAGGCTGTCAATGGACGAACACTTGACGAATTTCTTGCCACCCATCCATCCCCTGCAGAGCAGGCTTTGGATCTTGATTTTCTAGATAAGGGAATCCTTTTAGTAGATCAAGACATTTTGTGTTGGCAGATGTACTTTGATGGAACTTCCTGAAGCCTTACCAACAGAAGACTCAATGATCCTAGGCTTAATAGAGTAGGCATGGGTATCATATTCATCATGCCTACACAAGCTTTCCTGCCCAATTCATTCCTATTGTTAGAAGGTTGTATCAGCAATGAGGTAAAGTACTAGGCTCTCATCACTGGTATCGGGATGTCTCCCAAGATTGGCGTTCCCAAACTACATGTGAAGGGGGACCGTGAACTGGTCATCAATTTTATCAACAGTCACTATGTCATCAGGAAACTGGAGCTCGTACCACTGTTAGAGTATACTCTCCAGCTACTGGCGTAGTTCCCTTCTCTTCCAGAAGTTACTCATGTCCCTCAATTAGAGAATGGTTGAGCTAATTCCTTGGGTTTCCTTACTACATTTCTTGTAGATCCTGACCAGGATGTTTTTATTATCCATGTGGCGCATCGAAGACTCATCGCTCTCATCGCTTAGGATGAAAACGATAGCCTACATGTAGGCCATGTTACCACTGGTACCTCCACACCGAGACCTATAGGTCCCCCTTCTATGGTGTTGGAAGGTAACCTTGACTTGAAGACTCCCTTTATCTAGTATCTCCAACATGATAATCTCCCAACAGACTAAGCCGAGCATGATAAGATCCGACGGCGCGCAGTGCAGTTCACCCTCAAGAGTGGCCCCAATCCTGAGAATATCCACTACATATGTGGTTTTGATGGTATTCTACTATTTTTCATTCAAAGAGGTGAGATTTATTAGGTCATTCAGGAATTTCTTGTCGGTTTCTATAGGGATCATCAGATAGGGTCGAAACTCTCTCCTTAGATCTAGAGATTGGAGAATTTTTTCTCCACCATGATCTGTGATTGTATTGAGTTTTCCAAGAGGTTCTATGCATTCCAAATACTTGATAATTTTTTTTCTTTGGCGGCAAGAACCTATCCACACTACAAAGAACTCTGGGCCATTTTTGGTTTGGGGTCTCGATGTCATGGGACCATATACACCTGTAACAGCATGCCAGTGTAGTTTCAACCTGACCGCTACATATTTCTTTTCCAAGTGGGAAGAAATAATTCCTCTTAGGGAAGTAAAGTATGGTTCTATAATTGAATTCGAGAGCTCCAATGTCATCCATTGATTCAGTGTCCCTCAGATTGTCCTTAAAGATAATGACACCAACTTCTGGGTAGCCAAGCTGAAGAAACTATACGCAAAGTACAACATTCGTTCTAATCATACCTTCTACTATCATGCGTAGGAAAATGGGTAGATCAAGGAATTCAACAAATCCATCTCTAACATATTTTTGAAGATGGTTTGTTAGAATAAGAAGAGTTTTCAAGACAAACTCCCTAGTTCTCTATGGGCGTATCAGATGACGACTCATAATTCTACTCAGGAGACTGCATATTCCCTAGTGTATGGAATAGAGGCAGTCCTTCCCATCAATATCCAGTTACCCTCATTATACATAGCCATCTAAGATCAGCAGGAATTGGAAAAATTAGCAGAAATCCATCTGGATGAATTAGAGTCCCTCGATGAGAACAAAATTTGTTCCTTGCACAATATGGAGAGGCATCAGAACAATCCAACCCAGGCATTCAACAAGAAATTCTATCTCTATTATTTCCTTCAAGGTGATACGATATTGGCCGTAAAAAATCCAATGATACCCAACAAGAAAATGCCAGTTTTAGAGCCTAAATGTTAGGACCATATATCATTCTCATGGTTTACCCCAATGGCCCATAATCCCTTGTCATCCTAGATGGTGAGCGTATTACTCTTCCCACAAATGCTAAATTCCTCATGAATTATTTTTCTTAAGAGGACCTACCTCATATTCACTAAATGACATTAAACTACAAGATATATCATTGATAAAGGACATAAAACTACCCAGCACTCATCCCGCATGATGTTAAACTGTATCACCATCTGGGTGGATGTTAAACTTCTCATCATCATCCTCTAATATGATAAAATGTAAATGGTCTGAACTCTATGAACTTAAAATAAGATCTCCTTCATCCTTACTGCAAGTGGTTAAACTGCACAGGTACCATCATGCTTTAATAATCTCATCATTTGGGTGTCCATCATCTTTCACATCTGGAAGGACCCCCTTTAACGGCCTGGTCTCATGCCACTTTGGCTCACCTACTATTTTGGGCCAACGTCTTGTAGTATCATGGGAAAAAATTTGTTATAAGTCCCATGTTACAAATATGGTTAGTGGTTGATGCTCATTTGTTTAATCCCATTGTAGATCACACGAGATGGGTACTATGTTGGGAATACTGTCAGTAGTTATCCCTAATAATTATTTCCATCTCCATGATCTTCCAAATGACGAGCACAACAATGAGATATTTCTTGCCTTATTCCCCAAGAACACAACATTAAACTAGCCATATATTGTCCAAGATCTGTGAACATAAATTATGATCTCTTGCATCCTTTTCACATGATTTTAAACTGCATAAAATTTTTAAAACTATGTATGGCTATATTCCCATAATTATTGGATATCTAGGAACACCCAAACCTATCATTCAAGGACCAAGCTCAGATTCCTCAACCTATCTATCCTTTTGGCCCAAGTTATCTCTCTATATTGTGTGATGTGGTGTGGAATCTTTTTACTCCATCACGTCGGCCTATTTTTCCACACCACACATATCCCCTTGAGATAATCCTCTTTTTCCTCATCCTTACCTCATGACATTAAACTACATGACATTTTCATGAAATACATATTGATTGATTCCCATCTTCATGGGATATGTAGGAATGCTCATACATTTCATCGTTGGGTCCATCCCAACAAATATCTTCACCCCTAGTTTAGTTATCTTCAACGGATTTTATATGTTGTGGTATGTGGACTTCTTTCATCACCATTCACATTGGGTTTCCAACATCCACATCATGTGCCCCACCTTCCAAAACAACCTTCACCCCATATGTCCTTACCGCACGACGTTAAACTGTACGATAATTCTAGAACTATGTATGGATTGATTTCCTTCCTAATGGGATACATAAGAACACCCAAACATTTTGTTTTTAGGTCCATCTTGGGTTAATCTATCCTTTCTCTCAGCCACTTGGCATGAGTTTTCTCTAGGAATAATGAATGTTGTGGAGTATGTGGACTTATGTCCTCATTCATGTGGGGTTATTTTCCACTCCATACACATTACTATTTGAGATACCCCTTTCCCAATCATCCTTATTGCATGTTGTTAAACTGCACGAATTTTAGAACTACGTGTGGCTAGATTCCTATCCTAATGGGATACATAGGAATTATCCGGCATTTTTTCTTTGTGTCCAACCCTATTTTTTAGAAAACCATCTAGTCATCTGGGAATCTTTGCCTAAGTTCTTAGGGGGTGTATATGGTGTGTTTTGGCCTTATGTCCTCATTCATCTCTATTTTGTAATATCCATTCCACATACCTCTCTCTTGAGATCTCTCCATTCCCCTTTCCTCCACCATCTCCTCGAGTCATCTGCTCCGAATTGGGACCCTTGGACCTGTTGGTGCCTCACCAACATGCCCAAATGCACTGTGGTTTAGGACCTGGAGTGTTTTACTCTATATGGACATGTTTTCATCGGTTTCCATGCTTTTCATATCCCTTTATTTAGGGTTTTTATAATCATTCACATCTAAAAGTACCCCCAAATGACACAGATTCTAGGCCATAGTTCTCTCCTAATGTCTTGGGCCAACATCATGGAGGATCTTGAGTGAAAATTTGACACAGGTACCATGTTGCGAATATGTTCAGCAGTCTATGCTCAATTGATTTTTCCCATTTCAGGTCACATGGTTTGGATGTTTTGTTTTGAACATAGTAAATGGTTATCATCCATCGTCATGCCATCCCAATTATGCCCTAAATATTTATCTCATTATTCATTCCAGTTTTCACATCATCATGTGCATATAGAATTCTAAAACCCTTGGTGTTATTCCTCCATGTGAATTTGCACGTCAAGAGGATGAATCAATTTCATGGTGTCATTTATATCTCTTCACTATTTCTACTTCTGTGTATTCCAGGTGTTGTGAAGATATTCTCCTCCCTTGTTTTCCACATCAAGCACTGCTCACATGGGCCTAGGGACTAGGTCATGGTTTATGCCTACTTGGGGGAATCTCACTTGATTCGGTATGAACTCTACGAACATAAACTAATACCCCTTACCATCCTTACCACATGAAGTTAAATTGCATGGATTGAGATAACTATGTCTGGCTTGATTACCATACTCATGGGATATATAGGAATGCCCAAACATTTTGTCTTCAGGTCCAGCCCCATTTCCATTGATCTTTTCTGGCCCCTTATCCTGAGGTCCCCTCCCTCGGGGATTTCATGCGGTGTGGTGTCGACTGATGCCCTCATTCATGTCAAGTAAGATTTATCATGCCTTGATCATTCCCTTTAGGACCATGTTCTTTTGTATGAAACCAAGCCATATACTGTTAAACTATAATACCGAGTCCCACATGACTTTAAACTATTGTGTCTTTTCAGAACGCCATTAAAAAACATGGGTTGATCTTGTCATTAGACCCTAAACTATGACACTATCATCCTGACCTCATGATAATAAATGGAATGAAAATATGGTATCCTTTCTGGAGGGGACATCATGTTTGGTATCAGTCATCCACCATG
This sequence comes from Viscum album, assembly GCA_963277665.1. NCBI lineage: Eukaryota > Viridiplantae > Streptophyta > Magnoliopsida > Santalales > Viscaceae > Viscum > Viscum album. The sequence goes on from OY728152.1 coordinate 1,577,955,125, forward strand.
AATTTTTTCAAAGCCTGCATATGGCTTGATTCCTGTGGTGACACCCTAATTCTCCATCTTGGTCTATTGCTTAAAAAACACATCAACCCTAAAGGAAAAACAAGATCCATCAAATGACACTTATTTTGGTTAGTGGGCCAGACTTTCACGAACATATTTTCCCTCATATTGGTATCCGACCATTTAATTTTCTAGAACTATGTATGGCTTGATTCCCCTCCTCCTGGGACACATTAGAACACCCAAACATTTCATCTTTGGGTCCAGCCCAAGGTGTCTCTAATCCTACCCTCCTACCAGCCGCTTGTCATAATCTCTGTAGGAAGAACGTGGTGTGGTGAGGACCACTTGGGTCCTTATTCATGTTGGGTTTATGATAGACATGCCATGTGCTTTCCTTAGAGGATATTTCTTCTAGTCTCCTATATCCTTTTCACACGATGATAAACTGCTTGAAATTTTCGAGAACTATGTATGGATTTATTCTGATACTCTTGGGATACGTAGGGACACCCGTATCTTTTATCTTTGAGTCTATCTCTAGGATAATAAACCAATTTCACCCTTCTGTTCTAGAATTCTCAGCCTCTATTATGCCTCACCAACATTCCTAGTTGCACTGTGGTTTAGGACCTAGAGTGTTGGATTCCGTATGGACATGTTTTCATCTATTTCCATGATTGTCATCTCCCTTTATTTGGGTTTCCATCATCTTACAAATTTAGAAGGACTCCTGAATGACATGGATGCTATGACTCAGTGCTCACCTACTGTCTTGGGCCAACATATTGGAGGATCATGAGTGAAAATTTGACACAAGTCCCTCATTACATATATGGTCAGCAGTCGATGCTCAATTGTTTGTTCCCATTTCAGGTTATGTGATATGGATGCTGTGTTTCGAACATGGTCAACAGTTATCCTCTATCATTATGCCACCACCATTATGCCTTAAACATTGGTCACGTGATTCATGTCCCTTTCCACTCCATCATGTTCAAGTTGAATTTCGACACCCTTGGTGTTCTCCCTCCGTGATCCCATGCATGTTGAAGAGGGAGAATCAATATCATGAGGGTCATCTTTAACTCCCCAAAATCTCCCCAACTATTTATTCCTTGTGTTGGAAAGATATTATCCTCCGTTGTTTCCCACATCGAGCATAGCTCACGTGGGATTAAGAATATGGGTAAGTGTTGTGCATACATGAAAGAAATTCACTTCTTTCAGTCTGAACTATATGTACAAAAACTCGGAGCTTTTGTCCCTTAGTTAGGGAATCATGGCATCAAACTGTGTGAATTGATATAGAAATGTATGGTGTGGTGCCAACTATTTTTTCCCCATTCATGTTGGGTCAGCTTATGGAACCACATCACATATTTCCTCTTTGGAGATCTTCCCATATTTTGGTCCAAGCTCTATGACCATAAACTAGGATCTCATATATATTTATCATGTGGAGCTAAACTATGTCTTCTACACCCTATCTGCATAATGTTAAATTACAAAGCCATTCAATGTATTCACTCGAGAAGACGTTTTCCCTTTTGGTATTTTCATTTTTTGTATACCACCTTCAAGAACTATGGGTGTCTTGATTCCTATACTTATGAGAAATGTAGTGATGCCTATACTTTTTTCTATGGTCTAGTGGTATCATAAGTAACACTCTTGTGCAATTTCGACCCAGGTACTTTTAAGTATGTGGAATTTTTAGAGTTATGTCCTCATTTATGTTGGGTTTTTAGTATCTATGACATGTACCTCTCTAGAGAGTTATCCATTTCTCTATATGTAACACATGATATTAAAATTCATGGGCATGTCCCACATGCATGAAATTAAATTGGGAACCTGATGGTCAAATCTCTGTAACCTGAAACTAATATTCTTACAGTCTTTGTTCACATGATGTTAAACTGCATAACAATAATGATATTTCTCTTTAAAAGAGGATATCTATTGCTTTTGGTATTCGATGCTTTCCATACAACCTTTAAGAACTATGTGTGGCTTGATTTGAATCTTTATGGGATATGCTGTGAGGGAAGCAATTTCTATCTTTATTCCAGTCGCAACCACTTTTTCTTCCCCGTCCCCTTCTGTCCTGTGTTCTCCCATAAGTATGTGGGGTGGCATGGACTTCTTCAGTTCTCAATCATGTAGGGTTTATAATAATCATGTTGTGTACTTACTTTGGGACTACCACACTTTGTGATCATCCTAAATGATGCTTAAAATGTATGGGTAATGTTCGCACCTCGTACATTACTTCATTTTGGGTTTTAATTATCTTTCACATCAAAAAGGACCCCATAACAACATGGATAGTTCTCTCCTAGAATCTTGGGCCAAAAACCCAATGGAATTTGAGAAACATTATGAGACATGTCCCATGTAAATAATTTGGTCAATGTTAGACCCTCATTTTTCCCCATTATTGGATAACAAAAAATTGATGTTGTTTTTTGAACATGGTTAAAATTCATCATTCATCATTATTCCACTCTTATTGCATGCCAAATATTGAATGTTGTTCAATGACCCTTTCAATTTTATGGATCCTCAACATCACTAATTTAGTCATCCTATAACATATACCTTCCATGAGACTGATCTCTAATATTTGGAAAATTTTCAGCCATAATTTAGTCATCCAGTAACATATACCTTCCATGAGATAATGTATGAGGGTATACATATTTGGATTTAATATCATGATGATATCAACTCTTTTATGTAACTTACAAAAAAATATATCGTTAATATGATCATAATATAAAAAAACTTCTAAAAGCTTACATTTCACTTACCCAAAATGATTCTTGTCATCTACTTGCCAAAAACTGCTTCCTTATAACCTTATCAAGAATATGATATATTCCACATTAATTTTAATTTTTTCCTTTCACCAAAAATGAAATCTTATGTGAGGGTTGATATGAAATAACTTTTTCTCCTAGAGTACAAAGTTAATTTTACATTCCTAACTTCTCCAGTGTTATGGATATCATATGTCCTCAAATAATAAGTGAAAAAAACTTATATTAGCACAAACATTTCATGATATATAAAATAGTAACAAATGAGCTTACCAAAATTGTCTCTCATAATTGATATATTATTACTTTGGTGTACCTCCTCCTATCACAAATCAAAATAAAAAATTTGGATTGATCTTACACTATAATAAAAGTCCTAATTTGTTTTTGAATTTAGACCCCATTGAATATCATTATCATAAAAATTAGCTTGTATCCTTTGGTCTCAACTATGGGAAACTAATATTTATCCTACCACATTTACCAACCATGAAAGAATTATCTTACCTAATAGAAGTAGATTGATCTTTTGTATAAGTGTAAGGATGATCCTCAGTAGAAGTATAAATAAATTCCCCTCTATAAGCTCGATGTTACTCATATGTTTGATATGAAATTATCTTATAAATCAATGTAACAAATCAAATTAACAAATAAGTATTACAAAAATATATAAATCCAACTATTTCACGCTCTTGTTAGCTGAGGAAGTCCTGACAATGATCCTTATTTCAATCACCAAGCATGGGACACACAGTCATAGGGGAGATTATAAGTTAGTATCCATATATGAGATAGTGTGACCCCTAGGTCCTTCTATATGACCTTAAACTATGATACTATCATCCTAAACACTTGATGTAAACCTATTGATCATCCTAGGTCATCGCTAGAGAGGTCCCTCCCAAGAGTAGGCATGATCTTGATTGAGACTGATACGCTCACCCAATGCATTTTTTTCATGGTGGAGGAATTCTAAGAGTGTTGGACTCCATTTGAATATCCCATCACTCCAACCCATGCATTATGTGACCCTTATTCATATCCTCACCATCTTTCTCATCTGAAGGGACCCCAAATGGAATGGATGCTCAAATTTTTAGATCTGATACTATTTAAGGAAAAATTTCCAGATGATATTGGAAAAAAGTTTGAGTTTGGGCCCATGTTTCGAATATGGTCAACAAATGACCCATGTTTATTTATCCCCAATTTAGGCTAACTTGATATGGATATTGTGTTTTGAATACGATCAACATTTATACTCCAGCATCGCAACACATCTTACTATGTTCCAAATTTCGTGTATCATAATTCACATTCTTCAATCCCCTTTGTTTGGATTTATTCCAACACCCCTAGAACTATCCCGCTCGTGTGCTAGAGCATGTTAGGAGATGGAAATTTTTCTGTTTTGAGAATCCCTTTCTCCGACCACGCCCCCTTGTTCTTATTAGAAACTTATAGTGGTCATTCAGACCGCAGATTCCCAATTATTGGTTGGAAATATCATATTCAAATGGAATAAAAATGTGGTCATACCTTGTTTCTCACAATAGTAATGGCCCATGTGAGCCAAGCAATCTATCGCTGGATATTTCACAAGTACGATTGAGATGTAGTAATCAAGGAAGATAATGAGAATCATGAACACACCCAAAGTAAACCAGAAAGAATGAAATTATGTTTTTAAGTAAATACAAATTACAACACCCATTGATTGGCCCCTATAATAGATGTTTTGGCCCCCTAAATGGAGCTTCCTAGCATCACTACTCTCTGGCTCATAAAATTCATGATCTGCTGTCGCTTGTTAAGCTTATGCTCCTCCTTGATAGTAATGGGCATAGTTCATCAGCCTTGACTTGGGCCTGATCCTCATAATCTTGAATAGTATCCATATCTTTAGAAGTGTGTTTCATCTGTTCCTCAGCCTCTTCCAACGGTGCCTTCTGTCAAGATATGAGTCCCAATTGTGCGTTGAGGAAATCTGAATGTTCATTTGCCTGATCCCTCAAGCGTTGGATCTCTTTCTCAGCCTCCTAATGTTCCTTAATGTTGACAGATATTATCCACTTCCATCCCACACCTAGGCCAGGTCCATGTTCCCATATTTTCTCTACCATGTATTCTAGAATGAGTATGTGGGCACATTGTGAATCAACACCTCCAGCACATAGTTCATGCACCCGGGAACGAAGCCTACCCATATGGATTATCCATTATGCTTGTGGGGTCTCCTTGATAAAGCACTTGATCAATGTCCATGACTGGAGATAGACAACCTTGTGGTCCAATTCATCAAAAGTAGCCTTGTCTTGGTCATTGGGGTTGACAGGTTTGTATGCAGGGAACACCTCCAAAAATTCATTAGTAGGATCCTCCTAGGGTGTCCGGTCGGTGAGGCCAGGTCCCATATCATTGGATTGATCCTCGTCACCAGAATCTACCTTGATGATATCAGGTTCTATCTTACTATTGGCCTTATCTATAATCATGATAACTGTGGTTTGGTTAGCATTAGTGTCAACTTCCATGACAATCGACATTACCTTGGGAATGGAAGCGCCGAGAGCCACAACCATTCTTACCAATGTGGACCACACCATTTTAAGAATTGTACATATAGAAACACATAGATAATATATGAGCTAGTTTAATAGATAATAGTTATGGATTATATTAAGGAGAGGAATTATGGAGATCGAATAATTCATATCTCCCTTGGGATACTATTGTTGGAACCCCAGGGCGTAGACCCCAATATAGGGTTGGCAAATCTGGAGACTCTGGAAGGACCACCCTGGGTGTCGTAGCCATACTAGATTTGGTACTAGCAGTTGTAATATGTGAAGAAAATGAAGCTACATCGTCTGTTGTATGGGAATGATTTTTACGCATGTTATTATTTTGTATAGAGAAAATGTCAGCTATGAAGGCCTAGGTGACCTGAATGAGGACCAAAACAAAATGGTTTTGGATTTACCTCAAGAGCCTTGGAAAACTATTACAACTCCAAGTTTGCAACAACACCTTCTTTTATGTGGCTCCCTGTGCCATCATATTCCCCCCATGAGGAATCTTCTAGTTCTTTGGGTAAGGGGAAATGCTCCCTCAATCCAGTAGTAGAAAAATGTGGAGGGAATGTTTGATTGAGAAGCACTTTCACCCAATCTATCATAAAAAACAGAGCACCCTAAGAGTGTACAAAGTCCTCTAGATCAGCGATGTACTTCTCCCCTAATTCTTAGGACACTATAAATCCATACATGGCATAGAAAATCTCTAAAAATTCCATCCCACATATGGTTAATATGGTTACACATTTGAGAGGGACTGAGGAATTGTCTTTTAACTTCCCAAGTGTCCCATGCCTTCAAAAAAATAGCATCCTCAGGAATGTCCATGTGGCGGAGATACTTCCCCAAATCCTGAGTGGGTATCTGGTAGAACCCCTTGGGTGGCGTCCCTTCATACAGACTCCTCTCCTCTAGGACCACCAGGTCTACTGTGGAAGTTAGCGTCTCGATCGGTGTAGGTCCTGAGATTATTTGACTCATCACTACTACAACCCCGCCACCATGGCATGTCCCTAGAACTTTTTGGCCCAGACCTTAGGGTTTAGGAGGCACCCAGTCATGATCACGGATGGTCCTCTACTTCAACATCTCCTCTGGGTAGGCTACTTCCAAAATATTGTCATACTATTTTACTATCCCATATATATCTTTTGGTGGAGGCAACTCCTTCCTCATCTCCCCATCCTCCCGTTTGAACATGATCCACATCTGCCTCATCACACGTGGGTGGTCCTCATGGCGTACACCCATGTAGACCCGTAGGGTCAACCTCTAGACACACCGAAGCTGGTTGAAATTCTGACCCTAGAGGGGAAAAGGGGTTAGAGTATTCATAAATCCCCATATACACCGTTATCCATCCATACATAATATGAAGTGACATGGACACCCTATGTGGCCTTTTCCCTTCACTAATATTCCACAATACCTTGTATAGCTTGGCCTACATCAGGATCCCTAGATTGAACCACTCCCCCATCATAATCATGGAAATCATGATGAATGTTTTTGATCCCAAACTCCTGTCTGTGTCCCACACCAGTAGCATCCAGATGCAGATTATTTTATAAATAATCCCAACCATCCAAACTATCTGCTACTACTCAGTGTTGACACTATAACCCCACAACATCCATTTGTATCTTCTCCAAGGTTCACTAATAAGAATTCACTTTACTACCCTGGTCTTTATTTGGAATGTTCGCAGGCTTGACTGATAGCTTCCTGGGTGTTTTCCCCCTTCAATAGAGCACCTCAAAGAGAATTTTAGGAAGCGCTTGAACCACAAATTGAAGTGGATTTCCCTTACCAACTACTTGTCTTCACCCTAAACCAGATCCATTAATGCATTTGTTAGCCGCGAAATCATCTCCAAATCCCCCATGTGTTATTAGTGGGTATGAACTCGTCATACATCACCCCCAATATCGGAATCCCTAAAATATTGTTAAGGTCCTAGAGGATAATGCCGACCTCCCTGTAGTGAAGATGAAATGTATTGGTCCTTGATGATAACTGACTTATAAATTCTTCCATCTGGTGTTTCGACTAATAAATATAGAATTGGGAGGCCCACACAGCTTCATACAGTCCTACTCGCTTCAGCACTGTCCCTAATTCCTAGAAGGATGCACAGACCCAGTAAGAACAGGCCCAATCGTCCTCAAAATTTATTCCTTGGAATAAGTCACAATAATTAGTCCATACCATCTCCGGGTTCCCCAAAGCCACCTTTAGGATGATGTGGTAATGTGGGGGAGATTTCTATGGCTCCAACTCCTTAAAATTAACATTGTTGACATGATTATACGTGCAGTTAGCATTGACATGTGTGTGATCTTCACATGCATGACTATCGGCATCCCTGAACCACTGGCGTTAGCATGACATACACCTAAACTAATAGGCTAGTTCATCCCTACTTGCCTCAGGGATGCAAACATCATCTTTCATAATAAATATATATAGAGGTAATATTTCACATAGATGACATTTCTTCTATATTTCTGAAAAGATATCCACCAGGGATTCATGGTCTGAATGGATCCAAATAGATTCCCCAATTCCTAGATTACCCACCATCTCTTCCCTTCATGAAACATCCACAAGGACCCCCCCCCTGAGCATCATCTTGTTTGGAAATTTTTTCCCAAGAATTTATAATTTTTTTGTTCTAGATCGTGAAGCATGATCATAGAGACCAGAAAAATAGTTCTGCCATAGAACTTCCAAACAAAAATCAGGGAGCACACAATCGCAGAGTCTGAAGACTCTTTATGCAGTAGAGAGTAGAAGAGAGACCAGTTAACAAATAATGATCATTGAACCCATGTAGCTTTGAAAATTGAGATCCCAAGAAAAAAATCCATGAAGATGGGTAAGGAAAAAAGAGTGGTCATCCTCCTCTATTTATAAGCAATGACCCTGAGCTTTGTGGCATTCTCAAACCGCGCATTACCTATCCACATTGTGACACTACTTAACAAATATGTTTTTGCAATCTACCTAAAATTTTGGTGATCTAACCTTAGAATTTGAACTTATTTTCTCCCCAGATCCATGTATGAGGGGGGGGGGGGGTATTTTTGGTGCCAAAATATCTTCGTGGGAAAGATGAAAAAATGATGTAGTAGGGCCAAACATTACTTCTTCATGAAACACATTCACAAATCCCATCAGCATCATGACCAGTGCATAGTGAAGTCTTTCCATGAACCACCATGAATGAAGGATGATGGTTGAATCTATGGTTATGATGAACTGGATGTAAGTCTTCGTGCCGTGGAGGGAATACAATCACCTCTGTGATTTCTTTGAAATTTATAGAAGCCTTTGTGACTACCGCATAGGGAAAGAAGGGAGCCTCTACACCATGGAGGGGATATTGGAGGACTATGTGGTTATGAAAAAGTTGATGCAATCTATCTCCGATGGAAAAGCTCAATGTGGCTTCACAACATGCAATCAGAGCTTCATACACCATGGGAACTATAAATACCTAGCTCCCACACTCCATAAAGATCGACACCCTGATATTTCACCTTCAAAGATCCCAAATCGCAAAGTACCCTTTTCTCTACAAACCATCAAAAAAATGAATCATCTGTGGTACTTGATCATTGTGAAGTCCCTTTACATTTACTCAAGTTTACTCCCTCTTTAGGGAGGGATGACCTTCACAGAGCCTATGGTTCATCTCCAAGGAAGGATACCCATTTTGGTACTCGGGACATCATGAAGTACCCAAGCTTCACAGAGCACCCTCCAAAAACATGTGTACTCAGTGTTGAGGTCGAGATGCTATGGTTTTCAAGGTCTTTCTCATTGCAAAAGTATATCCTCTGCAAGCCTTTGTGCTCTGCAAAGACTTGTGCTTTGTGAAGCCAAGTGCTTTGCAAGCCCTTATTCTTTATCAGCCCACGAGCATTACAAAGCTCTGAGGTTTGCGAATCTTTGTGCTTTGAGACCCTTAGATCTTTGAAAAGCCCCTTTCTGTGAGTCCTTTTACATTGTAAACCCCATTTCCATGTGGCCCTCTAGGCCTGTACAAAGTGATTTCAGGGTCCCTTGGGTGGTGCTTCATGTTACGTTGCATTTCCTCATTCTTCTTTGCATAGGCACGCTAAAGAATCTTGATTCTTCACATGGCCATGCTAATGGGATCCCCTCAATGGATCACTCCACTACCCCACCTTACCACGTCATTCCTAGAACCTTCCCATCACTAAGGGTTGAAGTGATTTGGTTATGTAGGTCCTATGGGTGTGGAACGAATCCTCACCATCTAAGCAGTAGGATTTTAAATATCTAAGAAACCACATCCTCGACATAGGATATTAAAATCTTATGACCACATGTGTGGTAGGTCTAGAGGAACATAGGGGGGATGGGCATAGGTTCCCTCCTATTCTCTCTTTCCCTTTGAGCTTTTTCACCATGTGCACCTCAAGCGGTGTCCACTTAAGCCCCAGAACCCTTTGATTGGATGATTCATGTATGATAGCCATATCATCCTCATATATATGAACCCCTAATTAGGACTCCCTCCTAGAGTACGTCCCAATCTCCATATCTCTAGGCAGCTAACCACACATAATCCCCACTCCATTTCTCACAGATGCACCCTTTGCAACGTGATTGTTAGGTCTTTGTTTCCTCTAGTTTCTCACACTGAGCATGACTCACATGGGTTATATTAATAATATAACATGACATCCTATATGGGCCACATTAATCTATAATACCCATCCCCCATAATTTCAAACTATGTGGAATTTGACCATTTTCGTTTCCATAAAATGTATGTAGGAAGCCTCTCTGAGGTTCAAGATCAAGACCCATCGGCCTCGACTAATCTACATTTGTTTAACCCCATCCCGCATGATGATAAATTTTATGCTTCTAAACTACGTGGAATTTGGTCATTTCCCTTTCCATGAAAGGTATGTAGGAATCCTCTTTGAGGTTCAAGCCCATCACCCATTGGTCCTGACCACTTCACATCGGTTTTCCCTCATCCCACATAACATTAAACTATATTACCCTTTAGTCCCACGTAACACTAAACTATATTCATTCAAACTACCTGGGTTTTGATCCCTGCATCTTAGTCCAGGTACATAGGAAACCCCCTTGAGTTTCAACCCTAAACACTGGTACACTTTGGAGTCCCCTTAATTGGGAACTACATCCTTAGTCCAATCCATAGTGGTGTTAGACCAGTTCTCGGGCAACTTACCATGCATATTCCCTTCCCTCTATCCACACTCCTATAATCAAGGGTATCCCTTTTTAGATGGGATACTAAACAAATGTAAGACCCTGCATGTATTTAGGTCACTTTCCTTTATTTACACCCCGATTTTATACCCCATACTAAACTACAATAACTTAGATTCCCTGCTACGAGGATACGTAAGAAGCCTCCAGGAGGTTCAATCCCATCATTCGTGTCTCATCCAAGTATCTCCCCTGACCCTTTGCATTTTGGTATTGTTATTCACCATCCCAGAGGTTCAACATCCTTCCGGTCTGATTAATGAGTCCATTATCATGGGCCGCCTAATCAGGTGTCCCATTTATTACCAAACTACTTGGACTTTGATTCCCCCTAGTCAGGATATGTAGGAATCCTCTCAGAGGTTCAAGCCCAACATCACTGTGATTTTTATGTTAGTTCCACAACATTCATCCTACCCACTTCGTTCAACCATATATCATCTATTCTGATTCTTAACAGGGCCACAACATCCCAGTGAGATCATGTCATCCATCCCATCGTCAATACTTGCATTACTCGGGCAACTAACGATTCATAATACCTGAAGAATTCATAATTATCCAACCAAGAGTGTCTATCTTGTGATGGTCCACTATCAATGAATAATCTCAAGTAGGTCTCCAGGTCATTTTACATTGTGTACACCCCAATTTTAGGCCTCTACCATTCAAACAACATTGGTTTTGATCCCTGTCTCCTTGATGGGGTACGTAGGAAGCCTTCATGAGGTTCAATCGCATCTAATGGTAAACCTTGGTGTCCCAATTTCTAGGGCGAACTCCCCCTGATCCGCCATTAGGGGTGTCCCAATCAGCTTTTACAGTGTGTAATCTTCCCTTTGTGGGACACAAAACCCTGAGTATTCTCTCATCAGGCATTCTGATCCTTCCTTCTATATACCTTACTGTTGATCCCTACTAGGGATGTACCCATAATATCTACTTACATCGGTGTTACAATATGTCTGACCCATCTCCTATAGACGTTAAACTCATATCATACCCCACGTTAAACATAGGAAGCTGAGGAAAACCTTAGGGAAATGCCTATAGAATAACATTCCCTTCACTAGATGTGGGATTCCTGAAGGTTTCACACTGTTGAGAATCCCTATCATAAGGGAAATAAATCCCAGTGTACCTGGGTTTCAGCATCCAAACATGCCAGTGATGTCCAACATGACTACTCCCCTTACCAAAGGTTTCCTCCCTGAATTGACCCCTTGGAATGTCATGACAGAAGAAGTGTAATGAACTTGTTTCCACGAAGATTTGACACTAAGAAGAGTTTCATGAACCATGACTCAAATCCATGAGGGAGACCCAAACTAGGTGAAGAGTTCTGGGGAGGAATCCACAAAAGGAGAGATTTAAATCCCACCATCCCATTTTGATCATGGAGAAAAGGTCCCTAAATAAGTGAAGGATTCCTCCCACCTTTGAAAACAAGAATGCAAGGCAAAAACCAACATGTCACACCACGAATGGATTTTCACCCTGGTGAAATCCTCTCAAACAAATATATTATACGGAATTTAAATTTTATTTTAGATATGTAATTTTAAAATAGGTAATGGGATTACATTAGTGTTACATCATGAAAGAGGATAGAAAATATAAAATATTTAAAAGAAAAGGTGGATAATCAATTATAATTACAAAATTTTGTCTAAAAGAACTTATAATTTAATTTTTAATAGAAAAATTATTCTCAAAGAGATTTTTACTCTTCAAGAATGGGAAAAGGAATATAGATATTATGTTCTTAGATTTATGTTTGAAATAATTTAAACCAAGATAGTTACAAAATTATAGAAGGTATGATTTTATTATAAACCTTCATTTAATTTATCTTATAATTATATTTAGAATACATGTTCAATAATTTATTTTTATGTTTTTGATTTTTGATGACCCTCACCCTTACTGAACAAGAGTTGAATAACTTACAAATAGAATTAGTGGAATATTTCAAAGGTTTGATTTGTTTTTAGATTAATTTAAATATATATTTTAATTTTTAAATTTCAAATTGTAATTTTAAAATTATTTGAATTTGGGATTCTATTTTAATGTTTTATCATATATTGTGCACTTATTTTTTTTGTTTTTGGTTCTATAATAGTATTATGGATTGATATTGTTTTTGGTCATGTTTTGTTTCTATTTTTTTTGGGTTTTTATATTTTATAGCTAGGATATTATATTGGAATTTATCTTAAGAAAATTATTTTTCAAAGAGATTATTTTATAATGTACATAATATTTAAGGATAATTTATTTCTCTCATTGGTTTTTATAAAACAGACATGAAAAACAATTCAAATTCTAGATTTCTAGGATGGGTTTAAGGTGGTTTTCTAAAATATATTTTTGAAATCACTTTATCACATATATTAACAATAAAATATAAGGAATTTTTTTTTTAAAACATAACTTTCCATACTTTCATGAGGCAACACATGTTGCAAACCCAAAAAAGATAATGAAAAATCCATTTTTTTCTCTAAACGCTTCACCATGTTAAAACCTTTATGTCATCTCCAAGGGTTCATTATGGATATTTCATTAATTTTTTTTTGAAAATTAATTATTTTCAATTTATAAAAATTTAACTTTCTAAAAATGAATTTTCAATGTGATGCGTAACATCATAAATTATTCAAAAATTATAATAATTTTCTATAAAAATGTCTTTTTTTTTGATTTTTCTACCATCTCTAAAGTAATTTTTCATTGGATTATATTTTTCATGAACCACCCTTTGAATGTTATTATGAAATAATCTTTAGGGTTATTGATTTTTGGGTATCAACCATATACATTATTGAGGTCAATTTTGGTTACAACATCTAGAAATGTTGGGAATCCCATTTTTCTTTTAACGGGTTCTTTATGATGTGTTTAATGATTGTTTTCAAGTGGCACATACAAGTTTGTTTGAATGATGGGTGGGGTCCTTTATGTCACTTCAATTAGCTGGTTATGTTTTTATATCTCATGAGATAAGAATATTGTGGGTGGATATGATCACATATGTCTTTTTCTACATAATTTTCTACGAACATGATCACATATAGATTTGTTCTCATGGTTAAGCGAGGAAATGACTATATCTTGATTTGTTTACATGATTGTGAGTTGACATGATTTTGTATAAAATGTTTCATAGGACTGTGAATGTGAATTATCATTTATATCTTTTCCACATGATTATTCATAGACTTGATCACATATGTCTTTTTTCACATGTTGGTGTGAAAACATGATCACATATATCATTGTTCAAATGATTGTGTGTGAAAATAATCTCATTTTTCTATGTTAAAAATGTCATGGTTTACTATAATTATGATACATTTATATTTATTATTCCTATAGTTATTCTCCAAATTTCATGTTTACTAACTCACACACTTATTCCATGCTACATGTTTGTTCCTTTGATATTACATGTCCTTCTTTCATGACTTATGGATAAATACCATTTTTAATGACCATCTTAATAAAATATTTATCCCATAGTCATGTTTTATCATATTATTATGATATAATCCTTGATGAAAAGTTGAGTTATTTTACCTTATTGGATATTTAAGATGAAATATTTTTAAATTTCTTTTCACTAGTATATAATGATGAGTATAACCAATGAGATGTTATGAAGTGGATCTAGTATGGTGCGATTATGGAGAAATGTTTAGTAGTATAATAAAATAAGTTTGATAAGTATATGATTCATAAATACACCATACCTTTTGTTCTTGAGATTGAGTGTTTATTTTTGATATATAAATCATAACTTATGAAACTGTTGTAAAATATTGATTAGTTCATCTAACTTAATAATAAATAAAGCTTCTGAAGAAAGTATTTTTAGCACCAAACATAGGAGTGTGGGCTTGGGGTGAATCAATTGGTAATAAAGACATTTTTTTTTATTTTTTAGTATTAGTATAAATATTTTGGTAATTATCCAGTGACAAAATTTAGTGAAATCCATAGGGATAAGTCTAGGGTATAAGTCTATGAATAGGATAACATCCTAAAGTTTTGGTAAAATATATATTGTGTTGTTTACAATAGGATAAGTCCCTCTCTAGATTATAGAACTAGATGTGGTTTTTGTATAGATTATCTTAGGGGTAATAAAATTAAAAATGATGGTTGAGTATCAACTCAGTCTTCTCCATGGTGCATGGTGAATGGGTCTCGATCTAGACACCTGGTAAGATAGTCTGGTGGGATATGATTTGTTTAATCAGAATTTATTTATAAACCAATATTAGGGATTTAAATATACTGTAATTTGATTATGAGTTAGTTTAGATAAACAAAGAGGAAAATGACCTTAGAAAACAATGGTTAAATTTAATGGATGGGATGTTGGTTCAATTATATCATTATTGAACCAAATGTATCAGATGTTGGAATTAAGATGTCATTAGAGTATACATATTTGTATTGAGTTTTAAAATTAATACAATAATTTAACTTTATATAAATTTAAATTATCATGAACTTTTTTGTTGTAAAATATTTTTTATAAGTAGGATCAGGAAAATGATGTTGTGAAAGCTATGTCACTAATAACTCCCAATGAATAATTTTTGGGATAAATAGTCTCCTAATATTACCATGTATAGTAAGTTTTATGACTGAGAAGAAGATATATAGTGTGTTTATTATGGATCTCAAAGAATATTCCCTTAGTGAACTATAATGAAAATTATGTGGGAATAATTTATTTAAGGGTAGAAAATGTGACTCCCTAAGTTGTTGGAATATAGTTTTATTTAAATAAATATTGTATCAATACATCACTCCACACACAAAACTGAGAAGAAAGAAGCCACAATATACTTGATAAATGTTATTAAGAAAATTTAGTAACAAAAAAACCTATAATAAATAAAAAAATAATTCAATTATAAAATGAATATAAAATATTATTAAGAACACTTGCTGCTTTAAGAAGATATTATTCAATATAAGTAATTTTCATTTATATATATTGAATTTTCTTTTAAAATAAAAATCTCTAAATTATAGAATTTAAATTTTAAAAAATTAAATAAAATTTTAAATTACATATATATATTTTAGCATAAATTTATTTATTGATATATTTTTAAAATAATTTATTTTTAGGTGAATAGTAAAAAATTACGCTTTTTCTAGAACAACTTCTTTTACGAAATTATCATAATACAAGAATATGTTAAAAGTAAATGAAACTAATTTAATATATATAATATATTTATATATTAAAACATACATGTTGAATACATTATAATTAATTTATAAAATCCACGTTTAATGTTTTTGAAACTTAAGAAATATTTTACTTTAACAACTATTTTTATTCTATTTTATTAAAAATTAGTTTTCACCACTTATATAAACTAAACCCAAAAAATTAGATTTAACATTTTAGATAAAAATGTTCATATTATTAAATATTATCAATTTCATTTTTTCTGTAAATGTTGAATTTATAGGATTAAATTAAATGGAATTCATAATTACTAACCAGTTTTTTTCAAATATTTTTTATTAGTATTATATAATTTCTATCTAATAAAAAATATCAATATCTTAATAATTATTATAACAATGTAATTTTTAAACATATATATAAACAAATTATCATTCATTCAAGTGGTAATTAATGTGGATTTTATTTGAAATTATTTTTACACACAATTTTTTCAATTTAGTTATATTTTTCTTATCAAAACCATTTTTTTATTAAATAATTCACATTTTTCATTATTTGACTAATAATTTAATTTTTAAAATATGTGTATATTTTTAATTATAATTATCTTTTATTTATTAATTTTTTAGTTGTTATTTATCGTTTCATTGACTATTATTTATTTTTGTTTGTTTTATTTAAGAACGATCACCATTTTTGGTTTTAATATAATAACTAATTAATATAAATTTAACTTTTATTCTTATTTCATTGAGTAGATTAATAAATAATGATATTAAATCACAATTAAAATCTTTTTATCATTTTTATCTTTTAATTATATTATATCTAATTAATTAGTTAATTATTTTAAGAAATAATTTAAATAATGTATTATTTTAACCAAATTATGAGTTTTCATTTATTTTTTCAAAAAAATTTACCTATATTTCTAATTATTCAACAAATGAAATTTGATTTTACTTTATTTTGTTATGGATTTTTAATTAAATGTTTTTTATAATGTTATGGATCTAGAAAAAATTATTCCAAGATTTCTAAATGGATACGTAGGCGTTTTCATAGTGCAACCACAAGATTTTTTTTTGAATTAGCTTCTTCTTAGCTAACTACTACAACCCTATCACGTAACAAAATTCAAAATTCTTCCCACATATCCACATTTGTGTAATACTTATGAGGGACTTAAAAAAGGATTCCCACGTATCCAAATATGGAGGGGAACTATATAAAGGAATTTTCACATATCCATAATTTAGTTTGCTCATGTAAATATATTTTTTGTTCGTGAAATACACATATCCTATCCTCCACCAATCTAAATCATTAAACCAGTTTTGGGATTTTACAAAGAATTGGAACTCTCTCTCACTAAAAACTAATTGAATGTTGATAATCATAAATAACCAAATCATGAACATAGTTGAATCAATGAAAAATCCTGATAGATCAATGAAAACTAGTTGATGGTCTCTGATTTCAATAGGAAAGTAGAGTTTTTCCAAGGTGCCCCAGGATTACTAAAGAGGAATCACGATACCTTTAAGAAAACCAAACTGAGATCTAGGATTGGTAGTTTTTCAAAGCTTGAATAATATAAAGGATGATTAAAGACAAATTATTTGTTCATGATTTATTTATGATATTTGCCTCATGAAATAGGATTTGGGGGTTGTGGCGAACTAAGTAGGGACATGGGAGCTCGGATGAAGATGATACAAGGAATGTAGTTTATTTTCCTTTTTGAATAAGAAGATAATGATAAAAAACTAGCACCGTGCTAGTTGAAGGAGGTATAAAGTCCAATCATGATCTATTTCCATCAAATTTTTGTTGATGCCCTAAATCCTTCATGGATGAAGGTATTCAAAAAAGAGGATATGGTTGATATTGAAAATGAATACGAGTCATTTCTTGTAACTAGTTATTCTGACAACATGAGTAAGAGACTATGGTGAGCATTCTAGATGTTGAGGAATAGTTTTTATTTATAGTTATGTTTAATTTTGAATAAGATTATGGGATTTGGGTTTTTCCACTTTAACAGTGATGAATTATATTTTTGTGTGTGTATAAGTTTTTATGTAAAATGTGAATGATATTTTGGTTAACATAGATTGATATGATGAACTTGGTTATTATGAAAATGCAATCCGGTACTTTTGATGCATGATATGGTTGTTTAGAATCGATGGATGGTAAAAATTCATCCTGGTGTAGGGATTATTATTTTTCAAGTGAAGTGGTTATGATTGTTGGAGAAGCCAATAATGTAGGGTCATTGATTTTAAAACCCATGTCAGAGATGTGGACTCATTACTAATTAACATTCAGATTCAATTAATTTGAATTTATGAATTAATTTGGGAAGAAAACTAGTGTAATCATTTCTTATAAAAGTGGGTGAGAGTTTGTTTATGATCTATTCGACAGTGAAAACTATAGTGAATTAAGGATGGATAATTTACTATCCCATTTTAATTTCATGGAACAATAGAATTAATCTTAGTTAGTGATCTAAATAAAATATAAATGGAATATTTGGGAGAGTGTAAAGAGATGGAGGAATGAGACAAGAACATGTATAATTTAATAGTATAGTGAAGAGAGTGAAATATAGAAGATATTCAAGAGATCAACTACAACTTATGATATTGATGAATATTTAAAACCTTTATCACAACATGATCATGATTTTATGATAATTTTATTGGGAAAATCTTGAAGTTTGGAATGGTGATTTATTTTATTGAATTAATATCTTGAAGATATTATTTTAATTTCTCTCCAAAATTTTGTACATTTAAATTCAATTGAATATTGTTGAATATATTTTCTATATTTTAGTTCTCTCTCTTAATTAAATTCTAAAATGGTCTCTAATTTGATTTGAGAGTGTTAATTGATGAATATGGCATGTTAAGTCATTATGGGAAGTAGGTTGGTATTGACAATCACAGTTTAAATTTATCAATCTTCAATCAGGGATTGATAGACCAAATTTATGGGCATATTTTTAATCAAAATTTTTAATCTTTTCAGAAATAAAACCCATTTATTTAGTTGTTTTATAAAAATAATGGGTATTTTTAATTATTGAATAAAAATGTTCTAAATTGTGAATGGTTCTTAATTTTTGATTTTGATAGATTTTTTACATCAATGGTATTTTGGTCATTTCATAAAAAATATAATTTTAAATTTAGTGTCTCTTTTTGTTTAGAATCCATATTTTATTTCTTTCACCTTTATCTTCAAGACCAGGGTATTATTCTAGCATCTAGAGGCCTTAAAAAATCAATGAATTTGAAGAATTTTCTAGGAGAGATAGCAGGGACCCCACCACGGTAAAAAAATCACATCTCATCCTACACAACATAAATGGATGTGATTCTACCTAGAATAGAATAAGGGAATATAGGTTCGTCTCAAAAATTAATTTTTGGAAGTTTTAAAGTCATTAAGGTTTCCATTGGATGTTATACTTTTGAAGGAATCTTCATAGAACCATTGTCCAAAAAAAGAAAACACCAAAAAAAAAAGTTATAAATCCTATATACGGTTTCCAAATGAGCTGTAATTTTTAGAGGGGACATACAAGACAATGGGGAAAACATTGATGAAGGGTTCCATGCATGAATCGTCCATTTATTTGGTAAAATATGTGAAAAACTTTAGAGGAGGAATTATACATATAAAAGGAGGTCATGCCACCCCCCAAATCATCTACTCAAAGCTCACTGCCAAATAGAGATACCACCAAGAGTTGGGCACCACTGCTGATCATCTCCCCCTAAATTCTTCTTTTTATTTTATTTTCATTTTATTTTTATCTTAGTTTTCAATTGTAATTTAAATTTTTGTTTTATTAATCCATGTATTTGAGTTTCTACATCTATCCCACAATTCTTTTTCTCAATTATCTTATTTCAACAACAACTATTACTATCATTATTATTAGTATTAATAATAATAATAATAATATTATTATTATTATCATCATTATTATAATTATCACATTCTTAATTTAAAACAATTTTATTTTTTTCTCTCTCCTTTTTTCAAAAAATATTTTTATAATAATAATAATAATTAATTTTGATAAATATTTTTAATATTATTATTTTATAAACCATTATTAATTATTTATTCTTTTTATCTATCTCCCCCCCCTCTATCTCCTCTTATCCATCCACTATTGTGATCTTATACTCTCAGAAATGAGAAGCTAACCCAAAGACTTGGCATGGGGGAAGTAAATGTGTTCTTCAATTCTCTTTATAGTGTATTTTAAGTATTTTGAATATTTGAGTAGCATGAATTGGTTAGGAAAATGTACCCAATGTGTTGAAGTCCCCCAAATGACATTCAAATTAAACTCTTTTTATTTTTGAAAAGAATAGTGAGTCAGACATGAGGTTTCATGTTTCGATTATAAAAATGAAAGGAACATATAAAAGAGAATAATGATTGAACCTAAGACTAAAACCAAAAACAAAGTTATTGATTTGTTAACTCATTCTGCTTTCATTTCATGATAGTTTATAATTTTCCTATCAAAAAGACAAAAATATTGTCATCGATTTAATTTAAATACAAAAAAATTGACAGTTTAGTTGATATAGAATAACGTAAGTGAACCACACTAAAAGGATCCTCAAGAGAGACGACCCAAGTCAGACACTATGGTACACTAGGGAAAATACAATTTATTTTTTCCATACCCTGTGATAGGCATGCATCATGTATTATGAGTTCCATGGGAGTCGATATTGTCTTCTCTATCAGTGATGCTTAAGTGCATCTGCCATCTCATACTGAAAGAAAAATAATAGCTATGTTTATAATTTTTTCTCAACATTTTGAGTTGAATGATATGCACACATTGAGATTTTAATTATTTAATTAATAGAGTCATTAGAAGGAATAATTTTAAGTGATGATGAAATATTGAACCAGGAGATCCATTGTATTTGTAAACATCTCTCTTTTATGATAACATTTTTCTTCATTCCTACATCATTAATTTGGCCTCTATTGTTTTGTTTCTATTTTAAGATTCATTGTTCCAAAATAAAATATATTTTTCTTTTATTTCATAAAATTCATCTAAAAAAATTAAAATAATGGTAATAAAAATAGCGATAGTGATACTTCAAAGTGGAAACCACATTGGTAGAAAACCTTTCATATTGGTTTACTATATTTTATGGATTATAAAATATAATAAATTTTGAAATTAAATAAAAACATAATCTTAAATTGGTTCTATTATTATGGAGGCTATCAAAGAGTACAATAAAATATAATAAAATGTCAAAACTCTTAATCTACTTGAATTTTTGTAAAAAGTAAATTAGTAAATATATTCTAATGTATGTCACCAAATAAAATTGAAAATTAGTAAACAAAATAATCTTACAATCCATGAACCAAAAAATTTGAAAAAAAGTTGTTGAATTTGAAAACCTATAAAATGATAAAATATCTCTAAAAGAAACACCAAAATAAAAATTTATAAAAAACGAGAAAATTTCAAATTTAAAAAAATTTCTAATTAGAAAAAATTTAAGTTTTTCCTTACTCTTGATTTTGAGAATCCAAAAAACTGTCTATGATGTTTGGACATAGCACTGGGATTTAAAATAAGGTCGGGCTTGATCCAACTTAATCCCATGTTTAATTGGATTTTAGATGTAGACTTAGAAAAATATTTTCAAGAGTTTTATATAGTGTTCACCACCATGATACCAAAAGGGGTCAGTGAGGATCAAATAAAAATGAGGCCCATCCCCATTTTTCTTAATGGGATAACAATTGAGTTGTTTTGTTACTCCCAACCAACCTATATAGTGGGTATGAGTCAAATCAAGTTGATATTCTAAGAACAATTCTTCCCAGCCACCATGAATACCTAACTAATAAATTACATATGTGGCATTAGACCGTTACATGGGGAAACCTTTTATGAGTATTGGGAGAGGATTAAGAGAACATTAATCTAGCTACCCTTACCATTAGATTTATAATGAGTTACATATCTAAAATTTTTATGAGGGAATAGTTTTGTATGATACAATCATGACAGATGCTATGATAGGATGAGTGAAAATTGACAAGACTCTCATTGATTATAGGAACCTCATTTTTAATATGGTCAAAAATTCATAAGAATTTTGTACTTGGGGTTTGATTCATGTCAAAACATCTATTAAAGTGTCTACTTACAATTCTCAAAAGTTGTAAATAGAGAATCAACTAATTGATATTTCTTATATGATGAGATATAATTTTACTAACTATGACCCTATACAACCTCAAACTAAATCATTTTATCCCATTAATATATAGTGTTGCATTTGTTCTGCTACTGATCATTTAAATTATCAATATACTTAGTTGCAAGAGACTTCATAATATTGTAATATAAACTTTATTGTAAAACCATTATTGAATAACCCCAACATCCAATTTCCAAACTAGAACATTCAATATAGGACTTACAAATATAATAATAATTTCAACCAAGACTATAATTACCTATAGGGAAAATTTTTTTAAGCCTAATGATCAACTAAACCTAAAATTACAACTAGAAAATTTCAATCAATAGACACGGTATGTACAAAATCAATATGTAAACATGAATGGTGTGAATTTTTTAATCTGTAAGAATTAATAAAATAAAAAAACATAGTAATCAATTAAATGAAACAAATATTGAATAAATTCATAAAAAGAAAGAATTTATTTCTCAAAAATAACAAAAATAATTTTTACAAATTATCTTAACACAAATGGGTCATATGAGAATTGAAATTAGTGAATTTTAAAGAAAACTAATTGGTAATTTTCCATCTAAATCTAAAATAATCCAAATAGGGAAGGAAAATTTTAGTACAATAATTATGAGAAGTAGAACTATAATTAAATAACCCAAGATTAAAATAATAAACAATAACATAAGAAGGATATTACAACATTTAAAACTAATGTAAAATCTCATGAATAAATAAATAAAAACTTTTTGAAACTATTTTACCATATGATAAACATGTTATAGAACATGACATCCACAAACTAGTGGAATAATAAAAAATTGAAATTAATAAATTAATATTGAATCAAATCATAGGGATTTTAAAAATGGGATGGTCCCTAACAAAGGGAAAAATAATACTGAAGACGATCAGTAAATGTCTAGATAGCTACTGCCATATCCTCTAGGTAGCCATCCTATCGAAAATAATATTTAAACTGAAATCTTCTAGGAATTTATAAACTATTTTAGAAAATTATAGTATAATATAACTCTGCTAGACACTATAAAAAATATCCCTTGATACAAAACAGTTATTAAAGAAATGTCAAATCATAAAAGGAAGCTCAAGGGTGGTGAGAAAGTTAATTTAGAAAGAAATGCATCTTCCATGATCCAACATTATATCTCTATGAAATTAAAGGATCTATGTATGTTTTATATCCCTTATGTTAGTATAAATAATAAATGTTAAGAAGCTATGTCAAATTGAAGAGCCTATATAAATATTATTATTTATACTTTATTTTCATCTATGCAGTTTGGGGAGTATAAAGATTCTTATATTGTTCTAAATATGGATAATATCAGTTTACTACACAAAATGGAGTCAATGTGGATGCATTGGTAGGGGTAAAATATTATTTTTTATCTAATTAATTTAATCCATTAGTGATATAGGATAGAAGAATTTTTTCACAAGAAACACTGATATTGGGAAGACCATTCTTGATAACTACTAAAGAAATTATTATTATCAATATTTTATATAAAGGAAAATTATCTTTACAATTTGGAGGTAATATGGTTAATTTTTGTATACTTAAATAAAGGAATATAATTTTATAAGACCACTATATTCACCATGTAAATATGATTGATTGGTTTTCTGTATACTTTTTTCCTCATTTTATTAATGATAACCATCCCATAGATTCATTGAGAAATGAAATTCTAGGAGAAAATGTTTCTGTTGAAACATTAAATTTTGAAATTTATTGTAGCATTAAATTAAAAACTAAATCTATTTTTTAATTAATTTACTTGTATTTTTAAATTTTATAACATTAAATTGATGAAGTGTTTGTTAAATGTGATAGAAAAATAAATGAGTTTTTTCTTAGTTTTTCGGAGCATGTAATTCTATTAGAAATTATGAATTTCTTAGTGAAATTCAAATTGAATCCATTATTTTTAACTTTATATAATCTCAAAATGTAATTTATTAGCATCATAATGTTTGTGATCATGAATATTACTTTTATTTTGAGATTGAAAATATTCATTCTACATTAAAATAATTAAATTATTAGTCTAGGTGTCTGCAATTATAATATTCTTGGGGATGATTCAAAGGATGAAATTCCAGTGAAAAATAGGAAATATTTTTTTACAAAGGGTACTGACCACCGATACATGAACATAATTTTTTTTGAAATATACCTATTTGGAATAGAAAAAAAAATTTCTATTATAATTTAAAGGTAGATGTCTATTAAGTATAAGAACCAACTTATAATGGACATTATAGAGAATATGATTTCCATAGGATAATATTTGGATAATTTAATAGGTTATAGTACTTAGGTGTACCAGTATAGTAGAATCAAAGAGGGCAATTACAAACCTACTAAACAATTTATGTGGACATTGAATCATACCCCTCTATATGGGGTTAGAAATTAAGTGAAAACAATATTGGATGTGGATGTTATTTACCACATTTTTTTATATTCTATGGGAAATGAAAATTTATATTGTTCTTAAAAGGGGAGGATTCTTAGTTTGTTATAATGAATGTAGATATTTGGGGATTATATGTTGCCCAATAATCCGAGGGCATGAATTGATTATAGGAGGAAGAACATATGGACTAGGAAGGACCCCATCCCCTTTGATTTCAATGATAAAATCCTTGAATGTTCAGTGAGTAAATAAAATTATTTCTTCATATATGGTTCTCCTCATTACTTCCATATTCACATATCTCAATATTATTAGGAAAAAATAACTTATATATATCCTTTATGTACATTCTATTATCAGTTAATGCAATTTGAAAATTGTAATTCTCTTTCCTCCTTCCAAAGATGCATTCTTAGCATTTCACCTAAATTTATCTTGGAATCACTGAGGTGTTTATGGATTATTTCATAGTTCATGGTCCATCCTTTAAGAGATTTTCGAGATTTTTAGGGGTTTTCCTAGAGTGTTTAACAAGTTAAAACTTTTTTAAAACTATGAAAAATTCCATGTTATGTTTGATAGTGTAATTATGATTTGTAATTAAATGTTTAGGAATGAAATTTAGGGGAAAATATATAAGGATGGTATTTTTTATTCATTACATTTAACAAAGACTATGAAGGATATTAGGTATTTTCTTGGCCATGTTGGGTTTTATATGAGGTGCATAAAATATTTTGTTGAATTTATTTTCCATTGAATATACTTCTTTAGAATGAAACTTCTTTTGTATTTCACGGGAAGTTTAATGAATGCTTTAATGAACACGAATAGAAAGTTATCTCCCCAAAAATAGTTCAGCCACATATTTGGGAAATTTCCTTTGAACTGATGAATTATTATTTAAAATTATATTTAGTTTCTATCATTTGGAAAATAGTTGAGTGGAAATCACATTTCATTTCCTATGCTTCAAGGAAACTATATTTTTCCCAGTCCAATTAGGCCAAAATTGAGAAATAATTTTTAGTCATTGTGTTTTACCTTGATAAGATATATAGATATATTTTAGGATCTAAGCTATTAGTTTTTATTGGTCATTGCTATATTACTAATCACATGAAAAATAAAGAATCAAAACTGAGGTCGGTTAGATGGATTTGTTTACTCTAGGAATTTTACATTGATATCAATGACATGAACAAGAATAATAACACTATGGTTGATCGTTTAAGTAGGATACCAACTTATTTGTTTAATTTAAATTCACATTTTGAACCTATTATATAATTTTTCCTTGGGGAGAAATTATACTATACTAATATAGATAGAACACCATAGTTTTCAATCATTGTGAATTAATTAGATTCTAATATTATTCCTCACATTTTTTCTATGAAATAAGTTTCATGATTGATTTGTGATTAATGGTAATATATCTAGGATAATACTTACCCATGATATTTTGGAAGTGATTAGATTAAGAGATGTATCCCGAATTCTAATACTTCTTTGGTGATAAAATTTTCCACACCTAGAGTTATGGAGGTGAATTAAGTCCACAAAGAATAACTAGTAAATTTATCGATTCAAGTATATGTTGGACCCTTAGTTTAAAATATTTGAATCATTTTTATAAGGCTTGAAATTATTATAAATTATAAGAAATCATTTCTCAATGAAATGAGAGGACACAACAACCTATTTTATTTTTTTGATATTTTGAGGTTTGGGAATAGATTTTATAGGACCTTTTTCCAATTCTATTAGATATTCCTATATAATTATTCTTGCGGAGTATGTGCCCATGTGGATTGATGTTGTTCCCACCATTAATGATGATGCTAGAGTGGTTTCCAAACTTTTCAATATAAATATTTTTTGTAGATTTGGGAAGCCAAGATTAATTCTTACAGTTCATTTTACTAATTTTTATAATAATACATTGAATTATTTCATGAAAAGATATTGGATTAGTCATAATTATTTTTATCACTTATCATACTCAAATTAATGGGATGTTTGAAGTGTGAAATAGAGATATTATACACATTCTTAAGAAAATTTTCAACCAAAATAAGAAATAATAGAGTTTAATTCTTGAGTATTTGTTATGGGAATATAGGGATACCTATAATAATACAATAGGATTGTCACATTATAGGATATTTTTTTGAATAAATTTTCATCTACCCATAAAATGATATCATAAAGGTTTTTGGGTTGTTAAGTCTTGTAATTTGAATCTATATAAAGTTAGAAAAGAGTGGAATATCTTATCTCGAGTGATGGAATAAATAAGGAACAATGCCAATGAAAATTTTCGTATTCTTAATTGGAAAACAAATTTTATTAATGATTATTTTATTATAAATAAATAGTTTCAAATTGGATATAAGTTGCTACTACACAACTCTAAGATTAAGATTTTACTAGATAAATTTCATTATAAATAGGATGGTCTTTTTTATTGTAGCCCATGTTTTCTCTTTTGGTAAAATGATAATTATATATAATGGGAAGGATGTTCCATTCACTATTAACAAAAATAAGATAAATCCTTTTGAGAATAGATTAATGAAACTTTGTGTGAGGAGATAATTATTTTAAAATATGAACACCATTGAATAATCTAAGTCATTTCCTCATATTCTGTTTGTTTTATTTGGAATAAGTCTGGGGGAGGTACTAACATTTTTTAGTGTTAGATTTCTATTTTAAGTATTTCTATGTAGATAATAATGTGAAAATGATGAGAGGTATATTTTCTTATTGTTCTTCATGAGGAATCAACATGAGGCTTCTCTCTACATTATATAAAATATTCTTGATAATATTCATTGATCAATAGTATCTAGAAGATTAATAATATTGAATCAACCCTCTTACTTCTTAATCACTATTTATATATTTATTGAATTAAAATTTATAAAACTTAATCTTAATTTGCTTTATAATTTAATAGATTGAAGCTTACTAATCACAGGGACATTTTCAAAGTGGATAATAAGTACATTAAATAATATTTAATGTAGAATATATCTTCTTATTCATGGAATTTTTTAGTTTAAATTCTTCACATTTTTATTCCTTTGAAATCTATTTTCATTATTCTGTTACCATGGACTTAATTTTTTTTAAAAATATAAATGAAATAATTTTTTCAGAATAAAATTAATGTTGAAACATGCTAGTTTCTAAAGCTAAATTGGTTATTTTTTATTTTTTACTAGTACTAAATATTATTTTTTTCTGGAATTTATTTTGTATAGATCCTTGAACAATAAATAGTTTAAAAAATCAAACTTTTTATCCAAATTGTTGATGTTGGGACCAGTAGAAAATATTTTTTCATGTTTTGAGTTTATAATTGTTCGGGTTTTTTAGAAAAATAAATTTATCATTCTTGTGACCTTTTTTACATGATTCCAATCCACCGATTTACCAAATAATTGTTCAACTTCAAATTGAATTTATATGTTTATCCATGTTGAATTAAACATCAGGGAAAAGTTTGAGTTTTAGTGTGGAAGAAAGGGTTGTTCAATGGATAAACTACACGACAATGTGAACCCATATAAATATCCTAAAATTCTTCAAGTTTAATTGTTTCCCTAGTTTTAATTAATAATTTTTAGTGGTTTCAATTTTTTTGAATTCTGAATAATTATTTTACACTTTGAGGAGGTTAATTCTCTATTAATACCATGATATAGTTAGTTAATTGATTTTTCATTAACCAATTGAAACTTAGTTGTATTTGATTTAATTAAAGGATGGATGTTATAAAAATTTAATTGATATAGAATTTATTGATTTGGATTCAAAATCAAAATATATGTATTCAAATTAATTATAAAATGAAAAGCCTAAACTTGGTTTACCTCATTGTTTTATAAATTTAGTTCTATGATGAGTTATTTATACTTTAATATTCATTATTATGTTTTTTCATCAAACTAGAGTTTCCAATTTTACTATTTTAAAATTATGTGGTTTTCTTCTCTTAAATGTAATGAATTTTTTTGATACTCCATTGAAATTAAAATTATAGTGAATTTTAATCTATTTTAGAATCAGTAAGGTCAATAATTTTTGTATAATATGAATCATATTTTCATAAAAAAATTAGATTTATTGAGGTTAAATATTTTTTACATGTTGATGAAAATTCATGAGGGGAAATAAATTTTAAAACAATTTTTTTGGCCATTCAATATTGCACGCTTAAGATTCATTTTATTCCATTGAAATTGACTCATCTTTTTTCTTGAGAACAAGAAAATGATTAGTATGAAGGGATTTATTGTGGCTCTAATTTTTTAGTATATTATAAATATATTTTATTAATTTTATTTTATTTTTATTTTCCAAATTTTTAATTTGATTAAATAATGCACATTTTTTATTTTTTTCCCATTATTTAAACACTTACTAATTTGTTGAAATAAGTGATTAATTTTTTAATTTAAATTTTCATTTATTTATCAATTGTTAATTTTTTTTTATCATTTTCTGGATTATTATTGATGTTTGTGTTCAGTTTATTTAATAATTATTACATTTTTATTTCTGATATTAATAAATTATTTAATTAATTAATGTTTAAAATTTATTATTATTCATTTATTAATTTTTAAAATAGTGACACTAAATTATAATTCAATTAATTTATAATTTTTTTTTAACTTTTATTGTTTTATTATACAATTAATCCATTAATTATTTTAGCACAATTGTTTTTAATTTTATAATCTTGTGTTGTTCTAATGAACATAGTTGAATCAATGATTAATCAAGAAATATCACTAAAAACTGGAGGATGGTTTCTGATTTAAAGAGGGAATTATAGTTATCCCAACTCTCTCCAAACATTCAAAAGTATTCTCAGTATGCCTTTAGGAAAAACAAATCTTGATCTGGGATTGGTATCTCATTAGAGCTCAAAGAATCTAAAGGCTGAACAAATCCAAATGATCTGTTCAAGATGCATTTCTGACCTTTTCTTGACATAATCGGGGTTTTGGTATATTGAAAACTAGGGAGTATAATGTTTGATATTGGGAGGAAAAAATAGGGGCTATAATTGATTTTCCTTATTGTATAATAATTTACGGCTGATAAAAGGATATTAAGAATATTGAAGGAGGCCTGAATACAAATCATGATCTAATTTATTTAAATAATTTTCTAAATGTTTAACCCATTAATGGATAATGTTATTGAATAAAGTGCATTATGTTGATATAAAAAGTTAATTTGAGTCGATATTGGAAGCATTTTATTCCAACATTGGGAGAAAGAGTCTAGATTAAGGATTTGAGACACTAAGGATGACATTGTCAGTGGAGTTGAGTTTGTTTCGAAGAAAAGGTTAGGGTTTGGTTCTTCCCACTTTTATGGTGATGAATTTCATATTTGTATGCATGTTTGGTGTTTAATGTAATGTGTGAATGATATTACGGTTAACAGAAAATTATATTTGGAATTCGAGAATCAATGGAAAACAATCCGGTACTTTTGACACATGATACTATGGTTCAGAATCTATGGATGAAAAATATTCATCTTGGAGAATAGATTATACCTTTATATGTGAACTGATTGAACTTATAGAGGAATCCAAGAACATAGTTTCTATGTTTATAGAACCCATGTGAGTCAGGTTTCCTCATTTCTATTTGAAAAATGGAGTCGATTATAACGAATTTAGGACTTTAATTTTAAGTGATGGTTTTGGGAATCATTTCTTTTAGAAGTGGGTAGAATGTTTTTATGATATTTGATAAGGTTAATATAATAGAGGATAAAGGATGAAAAATTTAATCTCATACATTAATATCATGGTAAAATGGATTTTTTAGTCAATGATATAATAATAATATAATATAAAGTTTTGATAAGATGGAAAGAGGGGGAGGAGGCAGATTGGAATATATATTTTTCTGGAGAAAAGTGATGGGAGTGAAAAATAGAAATTTATCTAGATACAATCTTATACTTCTGATACTGATGAATTTTAAAGTTCATTCATGTCTTATGATCCTGATTGGATTAGTATTTTGTTATCATAATCATGGGGTTCTGTATATATATCTCTTTCTTTTATTTAATAACCCAAACATTATACGATACTTTTCATATAGAATTTTAAGATTTTATGTTCGATCGAATCTTGATGAATATATTTTCAATCATTTGGTTATTTCAATTCCTTGAATTATAAAATAGTTACTACCTTGGTTTGGGAGTGTCTATTGACAAATGAAACCATTTAATTCATGACATTAAATGGAATTATATTGAGACTCAATATTTAAATTTCTTAATATTTGATCAAGGATTGTGGGTACAATGTGAGTCAACTGTGTCATTGCAGAATGTGATGGTTGAGTGCATCGACCATCAATTACTAAAAAAAGAATAATATATAAGATTTTATTTATTGTTCTCATCATTTTGATCTTAATGAGATGAACAAAATTATTATTTTAATTCATTTTTTGAGAAGTCATCAGTATGAATAATTTCATGTGATGAAGAAAGATTAAACCAAGAGATCTACGAGATTTAGAAACATATCTATTTATATTAAATTTTATCCTATTTTATCATAATTAAATTTGGAATTTATTTTTCACTTTTCAATTTCATTGTTCTTATATAATATATTTTTTACCTTTCTGTCATATAAATCACCTAAAAATATATTGAAAACATATAAAACAAAAAATATGACAGTGAAACTCAAAATTGAAAAACTCATTGGGAAAAAACACTGAGTAAATTTTTAATATATTCTCTAGGTTATAAAATTTAATAAAAATATTAAATAAGCTAAATAACTTATTCTTTAGTAATAAATAATAAATAATTTTCATAACACTGGTTGATGAAAATGAAAATTTTCTAAAAAATAGTTATTCACTATATTTAAAAGTGTTAATTTATATGTTAAAAATATGATATTAATAAACCTAATTATATTAAATTGTGATTATCTTTAGGTTTATAACACCGATGTTTTTCAGGTGGTGCTACCTTATATTTTTAATAAAATATACATTAGTTGGGAAAGAACTAGTTACCTAGGTAAAAAAGCACAACCTATAACAATAAAGAAGTAAAAGGATATAAACATGTTAAAACCATGTGGTAAATGAGTTTTTCCGGCCTTATTAACCTTATAAGGCCCCAAAATCAATAATTTATATCTTCTTAGCCAACAAACATAGAACAATGTCATGTAATTATTGAGAAATAATAGGTATTCACCAAAGTTCCATTTTCTTCCCTTATAAAAGGGGAACATTTACACCCCTTCCTAAAACCTATATTTCAATGAATTTATTCATAAAAACAACCATTTTTCTCCTAATAGAAAAATATATACTGTTTATATGCCTTTATTCTCAAATAGTTATCCTAATAGCTTTATTTACAAAGTGGATTTCAAGATAATGTTTAAGGTACCAACGTGAGTATTACTTAATCCTTAAATTTTTATTCTGAAATTTTCACATAAAAAAATTATAAACTTTGTAATATAATAAAATAAATATCATTATTATACTAAAATATTATTATATCAATGGAAAACCATTATTTATTTCTTCCCATCTGTATAGGAAAATAAAATCAGTGATCATGACTTAGTGTAGAGTATTTCCACAATGATTTGACGCCTTTCGTTTTGCACCATTACCTCTCTTCTTGGTTTATAAGGTTGGAATTTAGAAAAAAATGTAAAATATATATTATAGTTATTATAACTAATATTAAAATTATAATCCATCTTATTTCCAAATCATTTATTGAGAAATGAAAAATTTAACCATGCATTGTGGGGACTACCACAACAAAAAAGTAGCATATCTAATTTTTCATTTAGATTATTTATTATTCATTAAAATTTATTGAATTGTTATTAAATTAAATAAAAATTTTTAAATTATATCATTATTATTCAATAATAAGGATATTATTCCAAAATAAATGACTTTGAAAATCATAACCTTCCATTAATTTCGTTGTATTCATGTTTGTGGTTTTCTAACCACCTTATTAAAAAGAACTATAATATAATATCAAGGATGACTATGAGAACATAATTAATGATTGTATTTTATATAAATAATTAAAAAATTATATTTTTATTTTTTGAATAATAACAATAATTGTAAAATAATTAATTTTTATACCATAGATCGTTTCCAAAATATCACTAGAATATGCTTATCTCGATTTTTTTTCTATATGAAATGTGAATAAAAATATTATCGAATAAAAGTATCACTTTATAAAATATAATGATAAATTAATTTCATTCCTTGTATGATATGTTAATGAAGAAAATTGGGAGGTAAACCGATAACAATATCACTGTTATGAAACTAGTTAAGAAAGATCAGTATCACTTACACGTGATATCAAAAATATATAATTACTAATAAATATAAATGAAAATAATAATTATTTGTGAAATTTATAAAAGGATTATTTTTATTAGTAATCTTATTATTTTTTTTATGTTTTTATTGTTTTTTAAAATATATTTAGATTCATTAGTGGAATTCAGGAATTAAGGTATGAAATTATTTGTCTCAAATTTAATTTCTTACAACATATTTCTTATTGTGTGCCATGATATATTTTAGGTGGGATGATTAATTCTATATGATTGTGTTTTACCATATTAAAGTAATTATTTTGGTTTTAAAGTCCATATTTTGTTCTTTAATTAAGTAGACTTTGATTCAAAAGATTTTATATTTAATTTTTTTGTAAACTCAACTCCCTTTGTTGACATATAACACTTTTTCATAATATTCTTTCTTCAAAAATCAGTTTAATAAATCATAATATTTTATTTAATGGTTCATTATCTTTTAATATTTGGATAATTATACTTTTTATTTAAATATCCCCCCTCAAGAAATTTCATCACCATAAAAATTATACAATTATATGTTGTCAAATGTAGCCCTCATGTTTCCTATCTCGTTTAAATATGATGTTTTCTTACTCTTTTCTCAATGTGGGTATTCAAAAAAGGCAGTTCAAAATATTTAAATGGTTTTACATTAATTAAATATATAATGTTTTATATCCCACTAAAATTTTATTATGATAACAATTATTTCATTTCAAGGATCAATTTTTTTTTGTTTATTTATAAAAATTGTGTATTTTACAATGTTTTCACTTCACCTTTTCAAATA
The DNA here is from genome assembly GCA_963277665.1 of Viscum album. Lineage (NCBI taxonomy): Eukaryota > Viridiplantae > Streptophyta > Magnoliopsida > Santalales > Viscaceae > Viscum > Viscum album. The sequence goes on from OY728152.1 coordinate 1,577,988,976, forward strand.
CTTTATGTCTCTTTAAAGGATCCATTATTAAAAAATTGTTTTTAAAAGTTAAAATTTTCAAAATGTTTTCAAATAATCATTTTGAATCATTTTAATATTTTCCAAGTATTCATTACCGAAATTTATTTCAAAATATTGATTTTGAAAATTAGGTCTTTAAAATTTCTCAAAATCGACCTTTATGAAAATTTCATTTCAAAGTGACCCATAACTTTATCACTTTTACAAAAGATAAAAAAATTTTATAAAAAAAACTTTCATAACTTCCCTATCATATAAAAATTCATTATTTCCTTGGAAGTTATTTTTCATTAACCAACCTTTGAAAATTCTATTTAAATACCCTTTTTGGGTTACCAAATTTTGGGAATCAATTATTTACATTTATGAGATAAATTCTTAAGATACCACTTAAAATTTTTTTGAAACCCATTATTCTTTCCATGGGGTCCTTATGATATATTTAATGATTATTTTAATGTGGTTCATATATTTATGGATAATATTTGGGTGGGGTCCTATATATCACCCTAATTCATTAGTTCTATTTTTATATCTCATGTGACAAGAATGTTGTGGGTGGAAATGATCATATATGGAATTATTCACACGATTATGTGTGGTAATGATGGTGTATAGAAATTTTCACATGATTTTTTGTGGACATGATCACGTATATAATTATTTACATGATTTTTCATGGGTATGATCACTTATAACTTTGTTCACATTATTTTTCTTGTACATGATCACATATGGATTTTTTCACAAGACGGTGTTTTGAAATCATCATGTATTTCCTTGTTCACAAGATTGTGAATGGACATGATAAAAATTTTATTTGTTCACAATTTCATTATTTTAGATACTTATTCCAACTTCCTATTTCGTATTCCTATTATTATGTTCCATGATTCATGTCTATTGTTTTTAAAGTTTGGGGCCAAATCCTCATTTTAAATGAAACAAAGGACCCTTTTTTCTGGGTAAAAGAGACCCATTAAATGGCCCATAGGCCGAGTGGGTAGGAAATCCCATTACATGGACTAAAAGGCCAAATAGTTAATAATACCTCTATAGTACCCAAACACCTACAATACCTATTATTGTATCACTTCCATTTTAGTTCTTGAAATAGTGCCTAACACTGTTATTGTCGTTGGTGCTATATTAGCACTACAATGCTAATATAGTGGCCTCTGTCCAATGGGGTTTGAACCCCCATTTTCTTATCTCTTATATAAAACTATTACTGCAAGGTACATGTTTGTTAATTTGAGATTATATGTCCGTATATCATGACTTATTGGAAAATAATTTATTTATATACAATATTTAATAACATATTAATCACCTAATCTTGTTTTCTAACATTCTTTGGATATTACGCATTTTTAAATGTTGTGTTATTTTCCCTAATTAAGTGTTTTATATCATCCATTATGTTTCCTTTCCCTGGGTTATAAAGATGAGTATAACCTAAGTTATATCTAGAAGTGAATATATTATAGTATGATAATGTATAAACGTTAACACATATCATAAAATAAGTTACTTATATAGCAGATCATCAAAGATAAAAAACCATTAATTATTTATATCTTTTGATTGTTTTTGAGATGTAATGTTTATCTTATAAAATGTTATAAAATAATTATTGGTTCATACCACTTTTTATTAAACCCAGTTATTGATGGTAGAGTTTTTACACCAGAACCGAGAGTGTGTGCTCGAGGTTCTTCATTTCAGGTGTCTAATTTTTTTAAGTTATAAGAAATTATAACATAGTTATCCCCATTTAAATCAAACTCAAGTTATTATTTCATCCACTTATATATTACTTGATTTTTATTGAAAAATATATTCATTCATTATCTAATAATTCTCAATATATTTTTGACTGTAGTTATTATTATACTCAAATCAATTTCCAAAATAAAATCTTTTTATAGAATTCTAAATTTTATTTTATGCATGTTTATGAAAAAATATTAACTCATCAAGGGTTTTTGATTTATTTATTATGAAATCAACATAATATACATGAGTAAAATCATTAATAAAATTATTAATTTACATATCTTTATTGGTTAATTTTATGTCCATCATATCACATATCTTTGTGGATCAATTCAAGTAAACTTATGGATTTTATCCCCAAAAGTGTGTGGATCTTATTCACTATTATTAATTTATGACACATATGAAACTAATTTATTCTCTATTGATTTAGTTTTTTAAAATATGACACAAAATTATATTTTACAACTTTTGTGATGTTATATTAACCCAAATGACTATGTCTTCTATTAATAGATCACTCTCCTCCTTTACACTCATGGAGTAAGTTTTTTCATATTTTAAAATATTGAAAAAATTTACAATTTTCCATTTTCCATTTATAATAAATGTGAAATATTATAATATTCATAGAAAAAATTCATTCTAAATGAAAATAACATCAATTAAATTTTTAAAAAGTTATTAAATACTTAATATATTATTTCTTAATCCATTGACAAACATAATATAGTTCAATTAAAATTTGTTCTCACTAATTTCAGTGTATCTAAAATTTTTTACATTTAAATAAATTTCATTTCAAAAATTGACATCTCCTCCATCGTATATATTAATTTATTTTAAGAAATATTTGATATTGATCATGTGAAATGATAAAATGATCCCTAAGATCAATGTATTGTCTCTTCATGAAGATTTGTAATCCATATTAACCATTACAACATAGTCTTTTTCAGTATTCTTTATTTATATGATATTTTTATTCTTTTTCAACTACTTTGGTGGAGATATATGTAACTGTTTTGAAATATTCAACAATTGATCACACCTACCAAAAGACTCCCCAATGGTATGAAAGGTATTTTAAAATTTTTCTATATATCTTCGATATTTTTATGGGTTTGAACTTATTTCTTCCTCTCCCCCTAAAAAAAATTTACTCTCATTGACTGAGATAAATTCATATTTTACTAAAAAATGTTTGATTTCCCTTTATACACTATGTACCATAAACATTTTACTTAAAAAAATTAAATATACTTAGTCAAGAATACTTTTTCTCCAAATATTCTCATATATTTTTATTTAGTTGATTACTCGACTACGTCATTTAATTTTTTTGGATAATTAATATGTTTTTACTTAGACATGTATTTTACCATATTATTATCTTCAACATTCACTTTTTCATAAGTTTAATTTTTTGATTTTCGAAACCAAATAAATAAATAATGGATATATATAATTTAGTTGGTGAAAAATAACCTTCTTTTACTTCATATAATTAAATTTACAATTTTTCTTTATAAAACTGAGTGTCTATAGTGATGATGATATTCTTCATAGGTAAATAATAAATTTTTTGATGGGGATTTAACAAAATTTTACTCTGATTTAATATATCTACATATTACTATTTTAAATTTAACAATATAGTCTAAAAATTATTCTATAAATTATCTTATTTAAGTATCTTTTACTCTAGAGTTTTAACCTCATTATTCATGGTGAGAAAATTTATATATATGAATTCAAAATATTTAACTTTTTCCTTAATAATTACATTAATACCACTAGTTATAATAACTAATTTATCTTCCCTTATGAAAATATACTAAATATTTGATGTATAAAATGTCTTTTATAGGGATATTTTCTTTATTTTTGGATAATTTTGTATGTTTTTAGTTTTACATAAAGAAAACCATTACTTTCATCACAAATATAAACTCAATACTTTTATTTTCTTCTTATAAATCTTATTCACAACTTCCATATTAGTTTCTAAATGATTTTTTTCAAAAAAATTTATTGTTCCATGAAATCAATATTAACTTCACCCTATAACATTTACCCTTCTACATTAATCTATTCATTATAATATTGAATGTCATGTTTTGATATAAAAGTTTTTTATTAATTAATTAAAACATACCATACCTTTAGAGAATATTCCTCAACTCCAACCACCTTAAATAATATTTCTCATTAATGATCTTTTATATTGAGAATAATCATCCAATTATTCATTATTATTATATAAAATAGTTGAAATGTTTATAATATTTCTATAAAAAAACACTTAAAAGGTAATACTATTTTATAAATTCCTTTCACTTATTTAATTACCTTTTGGGAAAATGATAAAACAACTTATTGATGATAATCTATTCATATTTAATATTTGAATGCTATTTATGAGACCTTTTTCATTCAATAATGTTTGAGAATTTTTATATTTTAAATCTAATCTCATTTGTATATTTTCCTTTCTTCTTCAAGGTTTTTCCCTTACTCTTTTCATAGACTATCAATATATTATTAAATTTATCAACGATAAAATCTACCATGTATAGATCCTATGTGTTATAAATTATAAAATGTTACTTTTTTAATAGTATTAACATCAATTTATTAACTATAGTAGAGTCTTCAAGAAATTCATCATGACATTAAATTAAGAAAATATTATTTTACTTAAATTAATATATTATTCACCAATTTACATTTTTTCATTAGAATAAAAACAAATTTAAATCAAATTTTAGTAATCATGACTCTTTAAAAACCTTATATATTTCATTTATATATTGTAGATTTATCAATATGGTGTTTTATATTTATCAATCAACACTTCATATAAATTTATTTTTTAAAGAGGGTAGAGATGTAACAACTCAAACTTTCATCAATGAAATTTCTCCCATATATATATATTAATTTAATGTAGTATAAATCACATTAAATAACATAGATATGATAATAAAAACTTTATAAATGAATGATTAATGAAATAAGAAGTATTTCTAGAAGTTAACGAACTAATACTGATGAAATAGTAACATGACCTTAGGAACAGTAATATGACCATTATGAATATTAAACCCGAAAAAATAAATATTAGAATAGCCCATGAGAGTATAAATAAATATTTTTTATATTATAAGTGAAAATATGACATAATTATATCATAGTATAGGTAAGTAAATATTTTTAAAATTATTAATTAAGTGTTGGTATTTTTATAAGTAATAAATATTTAATTAAAAATTTATGTTTAATTTAATAATTTAAAAGAAAATTAATTTTCCTAACATGTATTTATAAATTAATATTTTTATGTCTTATGATTTTATGATAATTTTATTAGTTCTAAAGTAATTTTACAATGTTCAACAAAATCAGTTCTAATTGTAAAATCTGTATTTTTCAAGTAAATGGTAATTTTATTTAAAAATTAAATTATTAATATTTAGAAAATTATTTTCAAATAATGTAGTTAATTTTTGAATTATACATACAAAAAAAATAGGTAGGGTGAAAATTTTATTTTTTCGAAAATATTTAAAGTTTTGGTGATTAGTAAAATATGATAATTTACTACAAATGCTAAAAACCTAAATTTTTCAGTCATGATGGAGTCATAGATAATATAAGTGAAAATTGGTTCAAACTAACATGTCCTAATTAATTTATTTAGTCACATTAATCCTCACTATTTCTTGTCTTGAGAAAAATAATAAACTAATGATAAAAATATTAAGAAAACACCCCTCTCATACACTACAAATACCACCCTCACACCCCTTCTCCTCACACCCCTCAAGTTTTTTGAATTTCCTAAATTATGCACAATACTATTTCTTAGACATAAACCATTTCCATGAGCCATTTTTCAGATCAAAACATTAATCCTAGTTTCCTTGAGGAGAATCTCATGTGGAGAATTCCAGAGGTAAATCATCTCTTTTCCCATTAATTTCTTTTCAATTTCAATTCATTTTCATATTTTATCCTCTTATACCATCACCCAAATGGATGTATCACTAAATAAACATATATATATTGTAATTATATCATATTTATGGTTGATAAAACATTAAATTCACCCCTCTTTATCTTTTATCTAAAAAATGAAATTGTTTCCCATGATGTGTCAATTTACCGACATCATGGGTGATACACATTAATTTTACGTAAACATATTAAAGTATATTAATTATAAAATTAAATGATTTAAAATTTATTTTAAATTATATTTTATAATCATTTTTATGTTATGGAAATAACTTATACTCATAATACTTAATAATAAAACAAAACGAGTTCATTTTGTTCGAAAAAAAACAAAATTAACATAAAATGATCATCATTAACTTGTATCTAATGAAGAATCATCACGGTGTACAACCAAATACATTATATGATCATTTACACATTTAGAGTATCATTTATAACAGATAATAAAAATTATGCACGTTGATCCTCATTTTAAATGAAATTTCATTCATGTATACAAATGAACCAATCATTAGAACTATGAAAACGAACACTCCCAAACAATGAAATTGAACACAAAAACTAAAAAAAAGGACCATAAAAGAAAATAATAAAACCATAATTAATTATATTAATATTTAAATGGTTATATAATTTTTAATCAATAAATCTAATGTGATTATATAAAAGAAGTTAATGTGATAAAAGAGTTCAGACCAATGTAAGGGGAATTCTCAAACCCACCTCTCTTTCATTGGGTTTTCCCTCATTCAAAACATTTTTAGTATGGGTATTCCTTAAATATCATTTAATCATAATTATACTAACTTTTATGGTATATAAGTTTTTTCTAATTGAGGTTATGATAAATATTTTTTTTTAAAATAACTCTTCCATCAAAAAACAAACTTCTCAAGATTGATGCTTCCCCACTCAATGTTGATGATTCTTAAATCAAGTATGTTTTTACCTCTTTAATTTTGGAATCCAAAATTTCTTAATGCATGATTTATGAAATTAATCCCATTCCTTTACATGAGTTATTTTATGTCCAATATTGCTATATGTTTTATGTAGAATACATGATAATGTAAAAGTTATGATTTGACAGGTGCACCAAGAATTATATATCACAATGTCAATAATATGATGTTATGGGTGTGCCCAGAATTATATATCACCCTAAAGAATTGGGTAATTTGATTTATCTCATGAGAAATGTGAAATATGTGTGATCATGATTCTATCATTGTTAAAAACTATGTGTGGTAGTTGACCACTAAGAAATTATGTTTCATTTTTATGCACTATCACATTCTATGCCTTTATCTAATGCTTCCTCTCATTATGAGGATATTTTAATTATTCTCACCCCATGTAATATTTTTTCATGATCTTATCTATCCTCTTAGTGGATGTTTATATCACCCATTTTTGATTTATATTCTTATGTGACTACATGTACTAAAGAGAACACAAGGGACAATAAGAAGCTAAAGAAGAAAGAATTAAATAAATATTTATGTTGTAGGTAGTAAAATTTATGTATGGTTCTAGTTTTCCAAATAATCTAAACCTTTGGATCCTTATTGTGTAATTGTTTTTGTGTTTTTAAAATGATGTAATAGTAATGTAAGAAAAATTAGGGTCACTATAGTTGGTATCATAGGATGGTTTAGTTAATTTTGGAATTAGGATTAGAGAACAATAGTGAAACCCATAGTATAAGACTAATTATTTATAAGTAAAAAAGAATATTTTCAAAACATTGGGATCAAATAAATTTAAATTTATAGTTAATTTTATAGAGGGATCGATTATTGATGAATTTTTGACTTATGTTTTGTTCTGACCTTTAATATTTTAGAAAATGGTGGGATTGAAGAGAAACCAGGACAACAACCCATGAAATAAACAATGTAGTGATTTACTAAATGAAAACCCCAATGATTTGGGAGGTGGAGTTAAAACATTAATGGTAATGATTACCAAGCTATCTTATGTTATCAATAATAACCTAAATAATGTGGAACATACTCATTCACTAAAGAGGGAGAAGCTAGATATCTAGTGTTTTATACGAGAATGACCACCAATGTTTAGTGGAACTACTGAACCACTAGTTGAAAAATAGTGGGTCAATATTATGTAAAAGATCTTTTTTATGCTTAAATGTTTTGAGATAGAGAAGGTGACTATACCTGTTAATCATCTAGATGGAGAGTCTGATCGATGGTGGGATTTTATTCAAAACACTAAGCTAAGGGATGAAATCTAATAGATGGATTGGGAATAATTTTAGATAATGTTTCTTAACAAGTATTTCACTCAAAATCTTATTAAATCGGACAGATATTTCATAGAGTTGAGGAAAAAGGAAGGTGAATCTATTATGGCTTAAGAGAAAAATTCACAAGGATTTTAAGTTTTGCTTCGATTTTTGTTGTAAATCATGATAGGAAAATTGATATATTATTTAGTGGTCTAAAACTACATGTTCAAAAGGATCCTATAATTTTATAATTTTGATTCATGAAGATTTGGTTCTATGTTCTCTCAAGGTGGAGATGATGTTTTGAGAATGGTCCCAGGGATATGGTGATAGGAATTGAAAGATGGAGGATCTCATGATAATGTTGGGAAAAAATATAACCACCTATATATCAAAAAAAGTGTGGAGAAGATCATGGGAACTTCCTAAAATGGATTTCGAAATGATTCATGTGTGGGAGAGGAGTCCACCAATATTATGAATACAGAAAATACACGAGGAGAAGAATAATGTAGTGGAGTAAAGTAGATAACCACCCATGGTCCAATGCAAAAAACTATATGGAGTAATGGAACAATGCAAGCAGGTGCACTAAAACTTCAGTTTTCAAGGGTAATTAGAATCATCAACCACCCAAGAAAAGGGAGAAAGGGAAGGCTTATTCCATCACTAATGTAGAAGTGGAGAAATAAAATGATATCGTGAAGGTTCACTTTATATTCAATCAAGAATGGAAAAATTCTTATTTGATTATGTTTCTACACATTCCTTTATATCATGAAAGTTTTCTAGGAATATTCAATTGAAACCCAAAATAACATGATGTAGGGATATCTATAAAAATAAATATTAGTGTAATAGTTTTAACCCAAGTGTTTTACTCTTCTCCAATTGGAAAATGTGGGAAGATTATTCCAAAAATATCGTAATACTTTCCTTGGTGGAATTCGATGCTATGATGAGAATGGATTGTATCATGTTATATAGAGTACACATAAACAATCAAGAAAAGGAAATATATTTTAATATTCTGAACCATACCATCCTCTTCTAAAAATGAAAGGAAGATCACAAATCACCTTTGAAAAATCCTTCAACGGTGTGGGTGTTGATTCCTTATGAAGAATCATACCTCAAACAAATGGATGAGTCAATGGAAGGTATCAACTTAGGGGAAATTACCATTGTGATGGAATATAGTGATGTATTTATTAATGAGTTACCTAGACAACCCTCAGACCGTGAGTTAGAGTTCTCAGTAGAACTCTTACCTAGAGCCAATCCTATCTCAAAGTGTCCCTAGAGGATAGCTCCTATCAAAATGGGGGAGTTAATGAATTAACTGTAAGGGAACTTAGAAAAAGGGTTCATACACCCTAGTGCATCACCTTGGGGTGCACTAGTGCTATTATTCATGAAGAATGATTGATCAATGCAGATTTTTATCAATTATCTGGAACTAAACAAGATCACCATAAAAAAATATCTTCTTCCAAGGATTGACAACATGGTTGGTCACTTGAGAGGATATAGGTACTTCATAAAGATGGATATCTATTCTGGATTTCATTAGCTAAAGGTGATGATAGAAGATATTTAGAAGACTTATTTCTATACAAGGTATGAGAGTTATGAGTTTCTGGCGTTGTCCTTCAGAATTACTAATTCCCCTGCGATCTTCATGGATTTTATGAATTAAGACTTTATAAATTACCTGAAACATTTTGTGGAAGTCTTTATTGATGACATTATTATCCAATCTATGATGAAGGAGGAATTTCAAGAACATATTAGGTTTGTGTTGGTGATATTGATGTAGTAGAAGTTGTATACCATGTTCATCAATGGTGACTTTTGGATCCAGCAAGTCACATGTTTGGGACACGTGATCACAAGTGAGAGAATTTTTGTGGACCCTTAAAAAACAAGGGAGATTAAGGAATGGACCATGCCCCCTACTGTCACAGATATCCACATATTTATTAGATTATCTGGGAAGTTTTCATGTTTTGTGATAAATTTATCCTGATTTTCAAGACCTCTAACTATGTTTACAAGGAGATGTTTATAGTATCCCTAGATGGAAGAATGTGTGGAATGATTCAAGTAGATCAAGAGAAGGTTTATCACTGCACCTGTACTCACATTACCAAAATGTGGAGAAAGTTTTGTGATATAAAATGATGCTTCCAAGGAATTATTGGGTTGGGTACTCCTTTAAAATGATAATGTGACAGACTATGCCTCTTGTATATTGAATATCCATGAGCAGAACTACCCAATGCATGATCTAGAGCTAACATCTGGTATTTTTTCACTAAAGATGTGGAAGTACTACCTCTATGGTGAAAAGTGTGACATATATACCAATAAAAAGAGAATAAAGTATATATTCACACAAAAGGATATTAACATGAAGCAAATTATATAGTTATATCTAATCAAATACTACAATTTATTTATTCACTATCATCTCGATAAGGCGAAAAAGGCAGCTTATACTCTAAGAAGAAAAGAACCTGATACTCTATCCATATTGCAGATTGAGAGAGATCATATCTTCATGGATATGAAAAATATAGATTTTGAAATCTTAACATCAGGGAATAAATCCTACCTATCCAAAATTATTTCCCAACCATATATCCAAGATAATTTTATAGAGGCACAAAGGTATGATCTGGTGTTACAAATGAAGGTGAATGCAGTAAAGGATGTTAAGATGCAATAGATCCACATCGATGATGATAATGTGATTTCGCTTGGAACGAGGTTCTATGTGCATTAATCATCTGGGATAAAGAAGAAGCTATATAAAAATACACATAGCTCAACTTACTCTATCCATATTGGGGGTATAAATATTTATCGTGATTTTTGAGAACACTTCTAGTGGGATAACATGAAGAAAGGGATTTAAGAGTATATCTCAAGGTTCATGATATGTTGACAAGTTAAAGTAGAATAGAAAAATGTCCAAATGGATGATTAAACATTTTATTATACCCATATAAAAATGGGATAATGTCACTATGAACATTCTTATAGGTCTCCTGAAGTCTTTTAAAGGAAATAATTTGATACGAGTTGTGGTGTGATGAATCACAAAGACTTCCCACTTTATCGCTATTTGGGAAGATATCTTTCTTGAAGAACATGAAAAGATATATGTGAAGGAACTGGTGAGACTACATGGGGTTCCACATTCAATTGTCTCTGATCATGTTCCCAAGTTCACATCTAAAATCTTGAAGTGTCTTCAACATGTATTGAGTACTGAAATGAATTTCAGCATCTCTTATCACCTCTAAAATGATGGTCAATAAGAATGGACTATTATTACAGTTGAAGATATTATAAGAGCCTACAATTTAGAATTAAAAGGTGGATGGGATTATCATATCCCTTTGGTTGAGTTCTCATACAATAATAACTTACACTTGAGTATTTTGATGGATCTATATGAAGCTCTGTATGGAAAGAGATGTAGAACTCCACCCTATTGGGATGAAGTTGGGGAAAGAAAGATACTTTGACCTTATCTTGTAAAATAGATGACTTGGAAGGTTCAATCCACCCCACAACACATAAAAGATTCATAGAGTCTGAGAAAGTGATATGATGGCTACCATCAAAGGGACATGGATTTAGAAATTGTAGATCAAGTCTTATTTTGAATATCACCATAGAATAGGGCCATACAGTTTGGAAATAAATAAAAGATAAGACCAATGTACATTGTCTCCTTTAAGATCATTGATCACAAAGGATCCACGACCTATTGGATTTCACTTATACCGAATATGGATCTTGTTCATGATGTGTTCTTTGTATCACTCCTGAGGAAGTACATACTATATCCCTCACATATACCAAACTCAGAGGTGGTACCAGTGGAAGATGATATCTCTTATGAGGAGAATTAAATAAAGATTCTGAAATGGAGATATAAGGTTCTGTGAAAAAACTACCCAACCTGTCAAAGTCTTGTGGAGGAAGAATAAGTATGAAGAAGCAACTTGGGAATTAGGGAACACGATGTAGGAGATGTTCCCTCCATTGTTTATGTGAAATGAATTTTCGAGGGATAAATTTCAAATGGGGGGAGTATGTAGCAACCCAAACACGTATCAATGAATTTTGTCCCCTATTATAGTAATGTAACATATATAAATTACATAAAATCACTTAGATACAATAATAAAAACTTTATAAATGAATAATTAATGAAATAAGAAGTATTTCTAGAAGTTAAAAAACCAATACTGATGAAATAGTAACTTGACCTTAAAAATAGTAATACAGCCCTTATTAATAGTAAACTAGCCAAATTAATAATATACTAAACCCATAAAATTAGAAATAAAATTTTGGATTCTTATATGTGCAAAATTTTATAATTATATTAAAGTATAAGTAAGAAAATATTTTTAAAAATATTAATTGTTGTTATTTTTATAAGTCACAAATATTTAATTAAACTTTTATGATTAATTTAATATGTTAAATGAAAATTCATTTTTATAAAATGTAACCATAAATTAATATTTTTATGTCTTATGATTTTAAGATAATTTTATAATACCTTAATTAATCTTTCAAATTGTTATATAATCAATTATAATTGGGAAATCATTATTTTCCAAGTAAATGAAAATATTAAATAAAAAATAAATTAATGTCATTCTGAATTTTTTTTATAAAATAGATTAAATTTTTTAGTTCTAGACATTGTAAAATCATTAGTATTATTTTTGGGATTTTTCTAAAATACATGAATTTTTTGTGAATAAAAAAATATTTTTTTTATGATAAATGCTAAAAACCTGAATTTTTTAATCTATATTTTTTGACCATTGGTTCTAAATCACATGAAATAATTACATAATTTAGTCACAAGAATCCAAATTTTTTCCTATCATGATCAAAATAGTAAACTAATGATTAAAATAATATGGAAACACCCCTCTCCTCCACTATAAATACCACCCATCAGACACTCTTCTTCTAACAACTCTCAAGCTTTGATCCTTATATAATTTATTCTCAATACTATTACATATCCCCTCCCCACATCTATTATCTCTTGGTCCCCTCAAAATACTATGCCTAGGTGCCTTGAGGAGGATCTCAAGAGGATAATTAAAGAGGTAAATCCTCTCTCATTTTCCTTTAATTTCCTTTTAATTTAAATTTGTTTTCTTAATCTATCCTCTCCTTCCTTAATCAAAATGGAATTATAAATCTAGTACCTTAAATATAATTTAATTATATCATTTTAATGTATAATACTAAATTAAAATCCTCACTCTCTCCCTCTCTTATCTTAAAAATGAAATTGTCACCTATGATGTGTCAATTTACTGACATCGTTGGTGATGCACTTTCATTTTCAATAAACATATTCAAGGATATTAATAAGACCATTAAATGGTCTAAATAAAATTTTAAACTACTTGTTATAAGAATTTTTATGTTCTATAGATAACTTATACTCATACTACTAAATCATAAAAAACTTCCAGAATTAACCTAAAATGATCATCACTAAATTTTATATAACGAATCGTCATCATGGTATATAAAAAAAATCCTAAGTTACATAATTTATGCTTTTGGGGGAACATTAATAACATATAATAACGATTCTAGTTGTTCAACCTCATTTAAAATGACCTTCCATTCATGTATACAAATGAATCGATCATGACAAATATGAAAATGAACACTCATGAATGACAAAATAATAATCCATAACTCATCCAAAGGACTGTTAAAGAACCTAATAAAAACATAATAAATTATATTCATGTTTAAAAGTTATTGTAATTTTTAATTAATTAATAAAATGTGATTATAAAGGAAACTAAAGTGAAGAAAGCATTTAGACACATGGTAAGGAGAATTATCAAACCCAAGTCTCTTTCTTTGGGTTTTCCCTCTTTCACCCCATTTTTAGTACGTATATTCCTTAAATATCATTTATTATTGATTATATTTCCTTTTATAGGATATAAATGTTTTTTAATTGAGATTATGAAAAACACAATGTTTTCCAAAAGAAATCTTCTTTCAAAAAAACACACTTCTCAAAACTGATTCTTCTTCACTCAAAAATGAGTATTCTTATATCTAGTATATTATTAAATAATTCATTTAGGAACCCAATGATTGTGAATTTATTATTTATGAAATTAAAACAATTCCTTTACATTGGTTATTTTATGTCCATGATTTATATATGTTATATGTGGCATACATGATATTGTAAATTTTTTGATGTGATTGGGGCACCCATAATTATATAGCACAAAGCAAATGATAAGATGTGACAGGTGGGAAATAATTTTATAGTGCACTAATTCACTATGTAATTTTATTTATCTCACGAGTTTTATGAAATATTCATGAACATGATGCTATATTTCTTCAAAACTATGTATGGTAGTTGACCACTAAGACATGGCGATTAATTTTAATACATTTCTACATTCCATGCCTTTATCTAATGATTCCCCTCATGATGATGATATTATGATTATTATCACCCCATTTCATATTGTTTCATGATCTTATCTATCCTATTATTGGTATTTTTAACTCACCCATTTTTAATGTATATCTTCTTGTGACTACATGTACTAAGGAGAACATAAGGGATAATAAGAATCTAAAGAAGAAGGAATTAAATAAATGTTTATGTTTTGTGATGTAAAATATATTTATGGTTATAGTTTCCCAAGACACTAAACCTTTGGATCTTCATTTTATAATGTTTTTTATTATTTTGAAATGATTTAATAGTATGGTAAGAAAAATCTGGTTTAATATATCAATGTTTAATATTGAACACTCTCATGTATACTTTAATATTATTCATGTTTTTAATATAAATTCTACTTTGAACTTGGAATATAAATACCATTCTTGGAAATTAAAATAAAATCAAGGATAATTTATAGAGGATATAAAATGATTCACTCTCTTTATATATAAAATATTTTTCCAACAAACACTGGAACATATTTCTTATTAACAGATTTAACACTCTCCATATAGTTTCAAAATATAAAATGTAATCAATATTATATAACATCTATCCTCAAGATAAAAATTATACAACACTAAATGAAGTTCTCTTAGAAATTAATGTTCTAATATCTAAGAGGAGGCTAACTATTATGAACAAAAATAAGAAAACTATTCCCACTATAAATTCTCATGGGTATTCCGATACAGGTTAGAGTATTATATCTATGAACAAAAAGTAATTAATGATGAGTGATATCGAGAGAAACAACAAATGTAACAAGTGATTTATAATGTTTTTATAAATCTTTTATTTATTTTCTATGTCCTTGGTGCCGAGAAATTTTATTGTTCTTCCCATATCATTATCTATTTGTAATCATAGTATTTATGAATTAAAGTATAATATGGTCCTAATATTAATTTTAATAAATAAAAACAAAACAAGTGTAATATTTTCTGATAAATCTATTATTTTCTTCCCCAAGTGCCTCTAATGATTGATCAAGTGTAAAATATCATTATTTTTATCCAACCTAGTTATATTCCATTTAAAATTAATCTAATTATTTTTGTGGGGGCTATAACAATGTTTTTTTCCTAATCATTAATGTGATCCACAACTTCAATTTAAATACAACAAAAACTTTAAAATATTGAAGTCCAACACAATAGATTATTACTATATTAATCAACATCAATAAAAATCAGTTTTAAAATCATAATATACTTCAAATATCATTTATTATTATTATTTACATTATTATATATTTGAAAGCCTCTATAATGTGGTGAAATACATTCAGGTCATATGTTCTAAATTAAAAACATCTAGAAGATGCCTCTTCAAACCACGAATATGGAAATACACATTTTTAATGCATAATGATGTGGTTCATGTGAACCATGAGTTTTTCACTAATACTAGTGGCCTTTTAACTCTACAAATCAATTATCCTAGAACCATGATAAGATATAATATTGGTATTTTCACCATGAATAATTATTTTATTTTAAAAACTAGGATATATATTTAAATCATTTCATAACCAACTTATCCTTGAAATCCATCAACACTAAAAGAATTATTTTCCTTAAAATAATTTTAATGTATTTTTCATCTGACACACTATGATATAATTTGATTAACACCATTATATGGTATATAAATTTTATGAATTTATTCAGTACTTTATATTATCTTTAAATATAATTGATATTACACTATTCCATGACCATGTTTATAATAAATTTTAAATAAAAAAATCATGAATGTTTATCTCAAAAAACTAGTAAGAGAGTCATCCAAAATATTATTGTTATCTAAATGATACACAATTGTATTGAGTAGTTCTTCCCAGTGTTTTCCAACCCTAGGTTCAGTGATTTATATTATTTTGACCAATATTAAATTTAGGTCTTCAAAGATCCCCTGTTTTTCATTTAATTCATGATGGATATCCAATCATCAAACACTATTTAAACCTTTTAATATTTGAAAGATATTATTAATGTTTTGAACTCACTAACATCATTATATTATAATGATAAAACCATTTTTTATAGATTTAATGGATAAATATTATGATTTGAGTAACCTCATAATATACTTACATGCATAAAAACATGAAATATTTACCCCTGATAAGAATTTGTTTTCATTATAAAAATCCAAATATGGTGTATTTTATCCCACTGTAGTTTTTATTTAGTGTATATTTTAATCCATCATATTATAGTTCGTCAAGTATTTTTTAAATATTTCTATAAATGGCTTTATAATGAAAAATATTTCTAAATATATCCATAAGGGTTACCTTATAATCTTCAAATTATTAGCATACCTAATAATATTTAATTCATAATATAAGACTGAAATTCATTCAATAATTTTTCCTTTAATATTTTAAATTGAAACCTAATGTATCTCATGTTTAGAATACTCATGATAGAGAAATTTTTAGCTTATGTATCAAATTTAATGCATCTATATTCACATCATGATTTTGAAACAAAATTTCCATTGACTAAATAATTTGAATATAAATATAAAGAGAATCCTAATTATTCTTCAGGTAAGCATCAAGACCCATTTATGGAATAGAGTAACCAATTAGATTACCAGTAAGGTGTTACAAATTTACATAATTATTTATGATTAAGTAAAATTATAATTTCATAATACATGTATAAGAATATTTTTATATTAATCTTCTCCTTCATCAAAATTTATCTCAAATTAATAATTTCTAATGATTAAATCTTTATCTAAATGAAAATATTTTATTATCTAAGTATCATGTTTTTAAATCAATTATTGATGAGTTTCATTAAATATACACCATATAAACTAATAACCACATTCATTATACATCATAAATAATATCAAGAAAAGATACATATTATACTAATCCTTGAGTTATTTTGGTTCTTCTCTCATCACGTAACTATTTTAGTAGATTATATTATCAATCAAATCATATATGAATCTTGGATAGTTGAGTGGGAAAATCCTTACCATAATCTATATTATAGATTATACCAATTACTTTAAATTGGCATCCAATTCTTTTTAGAGTAAAAAAATTAAGTTCAACCTAAATCATCATATAATATAGAGGCACTTTATTCATTTAGGGTCACTTATATTTTCTCCTACTTACACAAGAAAATACATGCGAAACCATCTATGAAATGTAAAAATACATGATATGTAAAGGTCTTGACATCAAATTTATTTTTATATGAAAAGAATAATCCAATTGGATTTAAAAGTGTTGTATGACTACTCACGTACTAAAGGATGGAGATCCTCAAAAACCTACCCAATCTGGTGAGGGGTAATAGTCAAACTCTCTAAGGGAGTAGGCTATAAAGTTCACATGTTTCTAATGAAAAGGGAGTTAGAGAAAAAAAACTCATTTATGAGCGTCTTATAAGGCATTTTTATCCATATAAAACACTATTATAGGGGATATAAATATAGGGGAACATTTTTCTTCACAAATTTTGATTTTAATGGTTTTAAATCCAAAACGAACAAAAAAATAAAACTTATTTTTTAATTGGACCTCCATTTTATGATTAATAAAATAAAAATGTGACAAAATAAAAATAATTGTTATCCATTTTGTGGAATACACATATAAATAAAATTCCTTCACAAAGAAACTCAAGTGATTTTTTAACCACCTATCATCCGACATATAAATTTAATTTATAGTCTTCAGACATCTATTTGTGCCCAACCATGTATGATCTCCATTTGGAAAATTTGTTAAAGGGTAAAATTATCCATAGAAACCCTCATTTGTGAAGAAACCATAAATCACAAAGTGAACCGTATCCAATAAAGAAAATGATCCAATATAAATATTGTTATTATATATTATTTATGTAGTAAATTTGGGGTCTTATGTGACCAAGTATCTTTTGAAAATCATTTTTGGTGGAGATATAGATTACTATTCAATTGTGAGTCACTTCCTCTTCCTAGTAACATCCTTGGTAATTATCCTTGTTTTTTGTGGATATTTTGGATATTGTAACATCATATAGTTCATCCCATTCCATATATAGTGACTAAGTAGGGATTTTAATCCCTTAACATTTTACTTTGTGGCATCCCATTTCAAGAGGGTGGTTTACCTGAAACCAAATATTAATTCCCCATTCAATCTCCAAGTAACACACAAACATAAATGAAGAATAAATAATGATTGTACGAAATAATTTATATGGAAGACATTTCCATTTTGGAAAGTAAATTAAGAAAAAATGATTACACAAGGTATCACATACAGAACCTCATTTGAGGACATCGCTCAATGAGTGAACCAGTGAACTATGTTTGCAAGGGTTCTTCTTAAAGGTTTCTTCATGGGTATTATTTCACGAAGAACCCCTAAATGTTGCACATCTTGGGTTACAACCACTTCAAATCGCATATACCTCTATATAATTTGGGTGGATTCAGATGTGTTTAATTCTTTATCAATCATTCCCTTAGGCTATAAAGCATTCGTACCTTTTATTTTCATTTCAAAAAGTAATAAAATAATGAAAAAATAGACATCTCTTATGTTATACACTTCACTAAGGTCACCCACGAAGTCCACTCTAACTAAAATGTCCTCAGTGATAACACTTTCCAAAAACTAGGACCTTTTAGAGGGACACATTATTAGTGACACGTCTATCAAGGTAAACCAATGTGTATTCCCCGTTATATCCTTATTGTGTGATCACTATCGTGGGATCAAACAGCCTAAGTATAAGGCATAAAACTGAAATCTTACACAATTTGATGAGCAAAGTATTCCCCTTATAATGATCATGTGATGCCTTGTGCCTTGAGAATGTTTTAAATTAGCACGTGTTAAACTCTCATACATGCACATTACTAATGAATACACCCAATTAAAATCCAATTGAATAATCCATCACAATATACCTGATACTTTATTATCTCTTGTTTCTCACACTGATCATAACTCATGTGAGCCTACATATATCCACTGGTCATGCCATTAGCATGGTTAACATTCTTCTAATTAGGTCATCCTAATAGGTGTAAGACCATACTATCTATGACATCAACTAATACACGTAGTGGGTTTGGAATTCCTGGTACCTCCTAAAATGAATCCCCACATAATCATTTGTTTCACCTTTTTTGATGGGGATATCCCTACAACATGATATAGGATTTTCTGGACAACTCTTAGTCCCATGAAGTAAAATTTAATGACAACACCCTTTCTGAACGATGTTAAATACAATGGTATAGTCATTCTACACCAACATAAACTATTCACCATGAACATTATGGGATTTAATTCATATTATGAAGGATATGTAATATGTCTCTAAGAGGATGAAACCCAATATCATCCACTTTATAAAGTTATCCCTAGAGGGATAGATTCAACATGAATCTATATACTCCTTTCCTCATTTGGTCCATGTTCCATGCACACTCGAACATTCCCTCATCATATCATACTCATAATGAAATTATTTTTCCCTTTACATAGAGAGACATATTCTCTCAACCAATTTTCATATCTTTTTCATTTAAATTGATTTATAATGTGAAAATACATCACCTAGGGATCCATATTTCCTTTAGGTAGACACAATGTCAAACCTCATTATTCCATATTTTCATCAATGCTAGCTAGAATGGGAAACTGATATGTAATTACTACACCACCTATCACTAGGAAAATTTTAGTTAATATTCCTTACTACCTGACTTTAAAATGCATGGGTTGGTCCTTATCACATAGACATAAATGGTATTAAATGTACTTTTAGGTGACAAAAAACTACATGGGGTTTTATTCATTTCATAAGGATACATTTTATCCCTTTTCATAGGCTATATCCCAACACAATAAACACATATAACATCCTTAGATGGTAAAAAACACTAGAGTTCATAGATGATCACCTCTAAGTAATATTACCTTAAAATTAAGAATCAATAATAAATAAATAAAAATGTTGGATAACCTATAATAAATATAGATGTTAAAATAAATACATATTAATTAAAAACCATGGGAACATGGGTAACCGATCTCAATCTAGGATTTGGGATGGATTTAATAAAACATCTTAAATATATAATAGAGCCCAAGAGTAGGAAAGAATCCCTTCAAATTTTTGAGGAGTTGGACCATCCACCCTCTTGGACAATGTGCATTTAGAATAATCTCTAAAAAAGCCCTAGTGACTGCCCACCTTTTGAAATTAGGTTCATAGTAACGATAATGACAAACCATCACAGACACATAATACTATCAAATTTTCATATAAAAACAACAAAACATTGTATTTTTAATGTTTTCAATCACATCATCATGTTATATCATGTATTCCTACCATGAATTAATTATTATAATAATTTATCTTCAAATGTTATATCTCCCAACAACTAAATATGTTCACACATATTAATGGGTAATAATTTATTCAACTATTTATTTATGTTACTTACCTACAAAATAGAGTTAATTATATTTACACATATACAATTTAATATCCTATATAATATAAATGAAATGATTTAATTAATGGTTTAGAGTAATATGAAACAAACCCACCTAGAAGAGAAATTATGGATTTAAAAGTGTCCAATTAAAAAAAATTAAATGCAACCTCAGATCTAATTATAGTAATATGTTAAATCCAAATCTCGATTATCCATTGATAAATACTCAATAGAACCTTAATTCCAATACAATATTAAAACATAATAAAAAAATCATTTTCAAACAATATTAGTGGATTTATAACCTAAAAAATCATAGTTATGATTGAATGAATCTAAATATTATATCATTATAAGCATGTAACACTATATATTATTTTCTATGATACATAAAATAAATAGATTTACTAATTTAAACTATATCTTATAACTATTTCAAATATAATAATGTTAAATTAAAGAATAATTACAATGTATGGAATCACTAAATAAATTAATATTTCATAATTTTAGGTATGTTATAAAAATTTATGAACATTTTAATTAATAAATCAACTATAAAAAAATTATAATGGATACATGATTTATGGATTTCATTGAAAATATAAATATAAACAATCTATATTTTTATCAAAAAAATTAACACATAATGTTTAACAAATTTCATAGAAAACATATGAACAGATTCACATCAAAATATATTATTATTTAAGAAATATATTGAATGATAAGATCTTTATTCCATGTCTTAATTTATATATTTGTGGAGTTGGAGAAGAATGAGGACGTTTTGGATTTGAGTTAAGAGTAAAATTAAAAATAACATGAAAATATCATAAAAATTATTAACATTTCACAATAATTTATCTAGTGGGGTAAAATATGAACTAAAAATTGTACAATATGATAAAAACCAGAACTAGAAGTTATATTCTACTCATTGTTTCATGGTCTTATTAGTTATGTCATATAAATTATTTTTACGCCATAGTGATATGCTGGGGATATTTTAGTATCACAACCTAGTGCTGTGGTGAAGGATGTTATGTTAAGTATTTTAAATAGTACATAATTCAAACTATATTTTTTTGGGCTTTTAATATGGAATTTTAGATAACATTTAATTTGAAATATAACATAGATAATGGTTCAGATATAGAATCATTATACCCCGTGAATTTTGAACCACTCTTTTTATTGGATTCATTATTATATAGTGATATATATTATAATATAATGATCCATCATATTATTTAATTTTTAAGATGGGTGGTTGTGAATTTTTTGGGATATGTGCAATTTTCACTGTCATTTTTAGATTCTCTATTTACTGAACATAGTTACAACATAATGAAAATTATTACATTCTGATTTTTAATCAACTATTTTTTAATATTTTTTTGTATACATATTTTTTTCAACTCTTAATATTCTTTTAGAGGTAGTGGGAGTATCTTACTCAACCATCGGGGATTATTTGGTGATATTTTACTTTTCTCCATATATTAGATCGATTATAGGAAAATTAAGGCACCCATCAATTAATTATTCATCTTCTTTCCTCCATTTATTTTCTGGAGGATCCATGAAAAGTAATTTATATGTTAATACATTTAAGGATTGATATGGGTTTATTGATTATAGATTCATAAGAGGATTTTTATAATATTTAAGATAATCATGTACTAAGATTATCTCCTCGATGATGTGATGGTTCAAGCATTAGTTATAGGAATGCAATTCAAGAACAATATTATATTTTTTAGTCATTAATGTATAAATATCAAGATTTTGGTTAATTGGGTAGATTATTGTGATTGATTAAATTATATAAAATGAAATAAAATCTATGAGGGATATAAAATTGATTCAGAGTATATGATATATTATTATTTGGACCCACTTTTTATTATATATTACATCTATAATTACAATGGATCTATAGTAAATTTGGTTATCCTCAACATGATATTATCATATTTTTGAATAAATATTGGTATAGTTAGAATAATAAAGTTAGATAAAACCATTATTGAATGATTGAAAAAACATGTTATTGAAGATAAATGGTAAGGAATATATAGCACATAATTAATTATGATGTGGTGAAATAAATATAGAAAATGAACTAAACAATAAAATATTACAATTTTTTGTGTTGTAGAATTTATATGGGAGGTTTTAGATATAATATTTTTTTGACTTTGTAGACAGTATATTCATTTTAGAAGAGGTGGTGGAAAATATGTAACAGAGTGGACATATGTTATTGTATTTTTGATCTATTAGATATCATTATATAATTTCTAATTTATACTTACCACCACTTGATTTGGATAACCTAATATTTGATTGTGTAAGGTTTTAATAACCAAGTGAATCCTCAACATCTAATATGTGGTTTTTATGGATAGAAGACCACTCCCCTATCCAACTCTCTTTTCCAAGCATGAACACAATTTTTATTATTTGTTTATATGGTTGTATGTAAATGTAGAATAAATATCATTTTAGAATAATTATGTTGTGATTATGGTATGATATATTTTCTAGAATTTTAAGGTATGAGAGCATCAGAAAGAATTTTGTTATGACATGAGGGGTACATGACCAATCAGAAAGTGGGTTTGGAGTACCAAAATTTGAATCACTATATAAATAGTACATTTATTCCTAAATATTTAGAGGTTGGTGACATAAGTATATAGATTTCATTGGATGGGAGAATATGGGAGTTCCACAATTTATTCATTAAAGCATTAATATATTTCTTCAATGTTGATTTAGCAACATAAAATTTTCTTGATCAGTAAATTTATCATTTACATGTACTGAAGTCATGAGTCCTTAAAGAGAGGTAAATAGTAAATTTACCATAGAAGACAAAATTTTTAAAATATTCTGAGGATTTTTTTGAGAATATAGTGTAAAGTTAACCCCTGGGATAAGTTTTGGTAAATTTCTAGGCATATTTATTTTTAAGGTATTTTTAATTTTAATATTTAAATAAATATATATCTTATGAGTGTATAAGTTCATATATCTTAATAGATATATAGAATGTAAATTATAGAATCGTTTTTGAATTAATAATATGGGGTTTTCCCAATGTGAGTTCTAATCTTGGATTACAGTTGGTACCTGGGATGAGGCCTGTTGTAATGTGTCCTTAAATGAATAAATTTAATATTTAATAATTATTTAAATTCTTCAGAAACCTAAAATTTCTTATTTATGCCCCCTAATTCTCTCTAATTATGTTTATCCCCTATAAACCATAAATCATAGGGACAACATGGGAGGATGGATGCCATCATTCTTAGTAGAAACGTCTAAACTCATGGATTAAGAATCATAAGTGAATTAATTAACCAAAAACAACAAACCAATCCATGAAAATGATTGATGAATTTAATTTTTGTTGTTTAATTACAAGAGTTAAATATCCTCATTCAATTTTATTCATCATTATTCACTAATATGGTTAATAATATTATACAAATTTGAACTTGATTTTTCAAACCATGCTAAATCTTATAATTTTTATATTGAGTTTAAAACCTCTTATATAATTCCATGTGATTTTATTTATGGTTGATTACTTGAAATATATGTTTATTTCCACCTTGGATAATTTTATAATTTCTCAAATTATTTGATAAATACATTCAAAAATAACTTAGAGTTAATCGAAATTAAGCTATCCCCAAAACTCTCTCATGTTATCTCATTTCTTAAGGTAAATATTCATCTCCAACATTCTCGTTGGTCAGAATCTTGAGGATGAAAGTGTGGGGTGATATAGGAACACTGACTAGTAGCTATGATATTAATATTTTTAGCGAAAAAGTTATGAGATTTCCAAGAACATTTCAGTAGTGCCTAGGGAAATGATGAGGCTTCAGTCCGGTGAGGTTTTGGGAATGTGTAGGATGATGATGATGAAGGGTCCCCAGAGAGGCATAACATTGATGGATCTGATGCTGGAAAGGACCCTTGGTGGCCTGGGATGGTGAGTCATGGTGTGATATTCTCAAAAGGATATGTATTTGGTGGTTATGATATTAAAATAGGAGGGATATCAAATATGGTCAATGAATATGACATTATGAAATTTAGTTCCAAGAATCACTTTTTTATAGGATCTTGGTATGTGTAGGGTGTATGAATTTCACATATATATCAAACATTATGAATATCTTATTAGTACATTGTGTATTATATTCAAGATAAAATCAAATTTATTCAATATATTTTTAACTAAATAGCATGTCCCTGAGCTGACTGGATCAACATTTATGAGTAGTACAAACCTAAGAAGCTATATATCCATACAAAAACTGTGAGTTAGAAACACATTACATGTACATTTTTCCATTATAAGAGACATGGTATTGGAGTATATATAGAGTACCCTCTGTGGTACTATACAACATGTACACCATTACACAAATCATGTGATTCAACCACCATGAAACATTTTGATATTAGCACATGAAAAATTTTCTACATGGTGGTTGTACAGTATGTACCCATAGAGTTCATGTTGTGTACTTTCCAAAAATTGGTGGTTTCAAAAACCTTATATCTAAGGGATTATATTTTAAGACACATGTTTTTTCATATATAACTTGATGGGGGAATCCCATATTATCATGGAAGGTGATATGTGAGGTAGTTTATGTATATTATCTCTAATATCACTATATGGTCAATAAATGGGATTAGGTGAGATGATTGAAGAAGACATAGGGTAGGGTACTTCCCAGGTGAGGTGTAGATGAAAAGGAATGATTCTACCATATTCCCTCTAAATGAATTTACTCTTCTTTTACTTTTGGATAGGGTACTCAAAATCATGAATGGAATAATTACCACCTTGACACCAACATGGTGTGGGTCAGTCACACGATAGAGAGAGGTAGGTATTCACCCACTTATAGGGTTTGGGACCTCTATCCATAGATTTTGGAATTACATTATTTTAAATTCTTCACATGATGAGGTATAATTACTCTAATACATATTGTAGGAGGCATTTGGGTTAGCACATAAATGGGTAGTAAAGATAGTTTATATAAGTATTCCCCTGAAAGAAAAAATTTACCAGAAAGGTTGTCGGTTCCCCAATATGTTTCTTGAATATTGGCATGGTAATTTTTAATAGTAAGGTCTGGTACCCCCTCAACTAATAATTATAATTAAATGAGTATCAGGTACCCCACTGTGGTTTTTAGTGGAAACAAGAATGTTGGAGATATTGAGTAACATGGATACATCACAAATTATGACACCACATGCACACCTTGGTAGCATTCAACTTATAAATTATGTTGAGATATCAACTTCAGGAATTCTGTACCTTTAGGTACTATATGTATGGTAAGTTACTCATGAAATATGATCCCTTATAGAATAATTATCATACGAATATGATTATATTATATTCTAAATACATCTAGTTGTAGATTACATCAATATTATTTCCTTATTATCATATATATTCTTATTCTAGATATTTTAGTTGACTAATTAAATTACAATTCCATTATGGATTTGAGCCACCCAATTACGTTTGTTTATACTAAACCTTTCATGGTATTTTTAACGACATGTGTTTTTTCAATATATATGATATATAGAATGTAGATAGTATTGTTTTATATGAAGATGATATATATTTTTTGAGCTAACACTTGGTAGTTTGACACATAATCTGGTTGTTCGTGAATGTGTAAATGGCCATTGTGGTTAGTGAATGATGTAAAAGTTATTATATTGATGATGATGATTCCAATGCCTCAAAT
Organism: Viscum album; assembly: GCA_963277665.1. Classification (NCBI taxonomy): domain Eukaryota; kingdom Viridiplantae; phylum Streptophyta; class Magnoliopsida; order Santalales; family Viscaceae; genus Viscum; species Viscum album. The sequence goes on from OY728152.1 coordinate 1,578,015,884, forward strand.
TTATTAATTCAGAGACCATGTCTGATGTAAGGTCTATATGGTGTTTTTTATGCAGTGATGTTTTTATCATGTGATTTATCAGGTGTGAAGTTTATAAAATTTAGTTGTTTTTTATGTACTTGTAGATTTTCTTTTCATTTTATTCATTAGAGATATGTGCATTTTTCTACTTGTTTTTGGATAAGACATCATATATATGTTATTTCTTCTTAGTGTTAATATCCATTACGTAGCCTATTAGAGGCAGACTTAGGGTGTAACACTCAACTTACCATCAACCCACAAGGGTCCCTAGTTATTTGGTTAATGTTATGGTGTCATCATATGTAGTGAACCCAACCCCAATAACCTAAAGTCAGTGTATGATTTATTAAATTTTCATAAGATGCAATTAATCACATCCCAAATGATATTATATTTTATTTGTCTTTTTAAACTAGTTATATACATGATTCCCATATTAAATTTGAATATAAACATTACAACATAATTTTTTAGAATATCATTACTCTCTATAGTATATCATAGTATATAATTCATTATACACTTCCCAGATTCTTCAATAAAAGATAAAAAATAAGGATGCGCTCAAATTATTAGTAAACGATACGTAAAGAGAAATCTATAAATTCTAAATAAAGAATAATCAATATAGAATAATCAATATTAAAAGATACATATCTAAAAACAGATTATATTTAATTAATTACAAGAATATCAAGATTAAATAGTGAATATTAAGTATGTAAAGGTATATAAGTGAATACACATTCAATTTAAATAACTTTTCTATCATGAATACATAACGAATAATCAATATGGAAAGGTAAAAAACAAAAAAACAGTCTATTTAAATAACATGAATATCATGAATAGATAATGAATAATCAATATGGAAAGATAAATAATTGAGAACACATGCCATTTAAATAACATGATTGCCATTAATAGATACAGAAAAATCAATATGGAAGGTAAATAAATGAAAAAACATTCCATTTAATAAATAATTGAGAATGAGATGAATTCAAAGAAAATATCATTGAAATGATCTCATGGATAATATTAACTAAATTCTAAAAGAATTAAATTCTAAATTTTTGGACATTATGATCTCATACATCATGAAACCTCCAATGTAAAAACCTTTCACAAGACAATTTAAAATAATGGGTAAACCCCATTTAATACCAGGTTACCAATTAAACTCAGGAGATTTTCGATGTATTAAAGGGATATATAATTCTCTGCCCCACCCAACACATTATTTTCAAATAATTACTCATATATCAAACAATTAAATTAATTCATGAACAATGTGCCCCATCAACAAATATCTGAATTTAGAACTGAATACAGAAGCATCCATATTTCCCTAGATAAACAAATAAATTTCGATAAATAACATATTATCTACAAATGATATAAATTTGAAGAAATAAACCTATCCATGATAAATAATATAAATATTTAGGGGAAATTTATTGTCCAATGCTCATAGGAACGTGAAAATTTCAAGGGAAAGTTAATGACTACAAAAATGAATCAATAATGTGAATTTCTATACATTCCTTGCTAAGAATAATCATAAAAAATCTTTAGAAATAATAAGGATTTAATCAATACAATATATTCACAGTGGAATATAAGTAAAATAAAGAGTCATTATCATTGATGAATATATATTCCATAAAAATATTATTTAGGAAGATATCCCTTTCTTCTAAAAATTACCCTTTTTTAAAATATGGTTTCACAAAATATTTTTAAAATAATTTTATTTGTAAATAAACTTTTAATATTATAAAATAGGCATTAAAACATTTAATGTTCATAATAACTACAAGTTTCATTCATGTCATATTTTTTAAAGCTATGATTCCTTTCATTGTTTCAGTAAAAGATAAATGAGACTTTTTTGAAAAAGACATTAATATTCAATTAATTTTTTTTCTGAAAAACAAAAATGGGTAAACATGAGTTTAGAAAATCACTTTCAAAAGGTTAAAAAAAATTTAAAACATCTTTATAAAACAAATACTTTGATGAAAAATAATTTTTGATTCAAGATTTATATAAAGTTGGATTTTATTAAAGACACATTCTCATTCATTTTAAGTAAAAAAAGAGTTGAATATGGTACTATTACTTAAAAAATTCATAAATAACTAGAGTTGAATAAAATTAAAAGGGTCTACTATACAATGATTAAATAATTTACTTCAATGTAAATTCAAGCATAAATAATTTTATTTTGAATGGGATTATGAAATAATCACTTACAAAGATTAGGATATTGATTTGGAAATGATCCAAAGAATTGATCTTGTGTATAACACACTACTAGAATTTTAGATATTTTCGATGGGATCCCTTCGCAAATGCACTTCTGCGACGGTGTCCTGTCACAAATAGACCATTATAAAAAAGGAAATCACAAATAGTTATTTGATTATATACATTATATATATAAAAACCTATTGTGATGGGCCCGTAAAAATAGTATTTTCGATGGGCCCGTTTTCCCTGAACAAAAAGTTATTTAAAAAATATATAAACTATTTTTGATGGGAACCCTTCACAAAAGGTCCAATCACATACACTAAATTAAAAAAAATATTCAATAAAATTATGATATGTTAATATTAGAAAAAATAATAATATTAATACTATAAATATAAATAATATTATATTATATAATAATAATGAAAATATTCATAATTTTAAAAATTTTATTATTATAATATTAATAAAAAAATAATACTTAAAAGAAAACAGTATCAAAAAGAGAAGGTAAATAATTAAGACTACTTATTACTAATTACCACTAATTACGGGTGACACAATTTCCAGAGGATTTGCGGATACTCTTTTGTCCGATGACACATTTACTTTTAACATTATCACACAGAAATCATAATTAAGAATCTACTAGGAGGTACAAATATCCATTCCTGTGGATATGAGAATATATAAGCATACCTCCAACCAGATTCTTCATTGTGATTTCAATGTGAGAAAGATACAAGTAAATGAGCCATCATACAAAAAAGACCCATTTTTGTTTATGAATTATCTTCTTGTAACTATCACTGCATGAAAACATTAGTAAAAATGTCGTCCTATAAATGCAGATGCAATTACGTGCATACAATGTTGGATATAGACATGTATAATCCTATTTTTCATAATGTTATGAGTCAGCGAGAGTTGAAAGGAGAAGAGTCATCAAGAAAAAGGAGGTCCGCCAATCCGCTAGAAATTGTTCCAAGTTTTTACAATTTATTACAATTATCCTTATTTATTTTAAATTATTGTTAATTATTCCTAATTTTTTATAATAATTATTAATTTTTTATAATTATTTTTAATTATTTCTAATTATTCCTAATTAACCCTTATTATTTCTAATTAATACAATTTATTGCATACTTTCCATAATTATCCCTAATTATCCCTAATTATTTGAAATTTTCCCTAATAATCCCTAATTATACCTAATTATCCTTAATTATCCCTAATTTTCTTTAATTATCCCTAATTATACTTATTTATCCATTATTATCCTTAATTACCCATAATTATCCATAATTATTGCTAATTATTGCTAATTATTAGTATTTATTTCTATTTGTTAGTATTTATTAGTATTTTTTCTAATTATTGTTAATTATTGCTAATTTTTTCTAATTATTTATATTTATTCCTAATTATTCCAAATTACTCCAAATTATTCTTAATTAGTGCTAATTATTGCTAATTATTGTTAATTATTTCTACTTATTGCTAATTATTGATAATTATTACTAATTATTGTTATTTATTCGTATTTATTAGTGTGTATTAGCATTTATTGCTATTTATTATTATTTATTAGTATTTAGTAGTATTTAGTAGTATTTAGTAGTATTTATTAATATTTATTGCTATTTATTTCAAATTATTGATAATTATTACGAATTATTACTAATTATTACAAGTTATTATGAATTATTTACAATTATTACTAATTATTACTAATTATTACTAATTTTACTAATTATTACTAGTTATTACTAGTTATTACTAATTATTACAAATTATTACTAATTAATACTAATTAATACTTATTAACGCTAATTAATACTAAATAATACTAATTATTACTAATTATTACTTGGCGTTACTAATTATTACTAATTATAATATTTATTACTATTTAATACTATTTATTACTTATTAAAACTTATCAATACCAATTAATACCAATTATTACTAGTTATTAGTAATTATTACTAATTACTAATAATTATTACTAATTACTAATAATTATTACTAATTATTAGTAATAATTTCTAATTATTACTAAATATTATTATTTATTACTAATTAATAGTATTTATTACTAATCATTAGTATTTATTACTTTTTTACTAATTATTACTATTTATTCTTAATTATTTCTAATTACCACCAATTATTACTAATTAGCGTTAATTACTCCAAATTACCACTACTAATAACTAATTACTGCTAATTATTTATATTCATTACTAATTATCATTAATAATCCTTAATTACTACCAATTATTATTAATTAGTACTATTAATTTCAATTTATTATTACAAATAAATACTAATTACAAAACAATCTTAATTTAATTTAATTACAACTAATTAATCAACAATAATTATAATTAATATAAAAATGAAATAAATATTAATTTAAATAAAACATAAATACGTTTAAACTTGACCTCTTATAGGTGTTGATGACTTCAAAACTTGTTCATAAAAAAAATTAACGCTGAGAAATTTTAACTCTAAAATTACAGATTATAGAGAGAGAAAGTATGAATTGAGAGGAAATATGAAAAAAACTGATGAGGGGTATATATAGGTTAGATTATTCACGATGGTACTATTTAGGATGGGACCCATAAAAAATACCTTCAACCGCATTAGTTACTATCAGTGTTTGAAAGAGTATTTGCAACAGGTCCCGCCACAAATAGTCACCTGCTGACACACTATTTGTGATGGGGAAATATCCCCGTTGCAAATAGTATTTACCGTCGTCGGGTATTTGCGACGGAGAGGCACCCCCATTGCAAATACTCTTCATATGGTTTGGTGCGCATACCACGCCAAAACGTTTGTGACGGGTCCCTGTATCTGTTACAAAAAACTAACTATTTGTGATAGGATGATGTCATCATCACAAATAAACTCTTCGACGAACTATTTGCGATGGGATCTAATCCCTTTGCAAATAACCCTTCGCAAAAATCCATATTTCTTGTAGTGACATGTAAATCTATCTAAATAAGGTATATATAAAACATAATAAATTCAAAAATTCAATAGAAACACAATCATATAATATCAAAGATAATGAATAAATAACATAAAACAATGAAAAGAAATTTAGTTACACAATTATTTAACACCTGTTAGTTTTATGATAAAATCTTATTGGATGGAATAATTCAAATTTAATCTTAAAATACAATTAATAATCAATGAATTATGATTTTACATGTCAAAGGGACATTATGTACACCATATAAAATAAATTAGGTGTATAAAATTTTAATATGTCTCAATGAAGGGATATTGAGATGGAGTCCCTTACCTCACATTGCTGTTTTGTTCAATATTATTTAGTATCCTGAATAATTATTTTAAGAATTTAATTAATTTATACCAAGACTATATACAATTTTATACAATCACTATTTATCATTTTATAGCATTTTCCTCCCATTTGTCAATAATATTTTCGTATTTTCATCATTTTTTTGTTAATTCCCTATTTTAGCATTCAATTTTTCATTAATGATCATTTTTATTAGTAAAAGATATATATCTTTCACATAAATAATTTTTTAATGTCATAAATATTATATTTACCCATTATAAACATTTTTTGAACCATTCTTGAATGTTAGATATGGAAAATGAATCTCATCACTTTTTGGAGACGGTAAGAATTAAGAGATATATTAATATTCCATAGTCAATATCTTTTCATTTATATAACATATATTCATTAAATTTATCCTTATTATTAAATTCCATCTAAAGTAGTAGTAAAAAATGAGTCACATCGCTTTGCGAGTTGGTAGTCGACCATACACATGAGCGACACTATCATAATTTAAAAGTTGTAGAATATAAGAAGGTATATGTGATATAAACATTAACATAGTGCAAAAATATCATAAATAACATATAAATTTTTTAAATATTTTATTATATCTATCTTTGAATGGGGGTGAGGAAAAATTAATTACATTAGTTTGTGAGGGGCTAGTCCACCATACAGACGACCAACAATTTTGTTTTCCATTTGATGGAATAGAAAACATATATGGGTCATTACCTTAAAATAATAACATCTTAGTATATATAAAATAATTAAGATATAATATGATCACTACTTAATAATATTTTAATTTTGTGGATTAAAACACATAATAAAAATGATCATTTAAGAATATTACCTCTTATTCAGACGACTTCATTAGGTATACACTAAATCCCTCCTAGGATGGATTTATGATAAAAAACGTTCATTAGGATGTTTATATGAAATTAATTATGTTATTTCGGCATTTATTGGCCAAAAAATGAATTTTTATGTTTGGAGAGTGGTGGAGAGAAGGTTGCCTTTTAAAAATGTGGGAGAGGACACACATGGATTTTTTTTGTAAAGAATCAATTACACCCACATCGTTATCATGGAAAAAGCATCCGAAATGGGTCATTATCAACCATTAGAGGCTATAATATTGACATATTTCTATAAAATAGTTTTTTTGCTTGTTTTTAGTTCATTCTATCAATTATAATTTTAGTTTAACTCACAATAAATAAATTTTTACCTTAATTGTGTTAATTAATTTTTCATGATTTTACTATTCATAGTGATCAAAAATTAATTTGAACTTATTATATAATATAAATTTTTTTCTTCCAAAATATGGAATTAGTTTTCCAAATTAAATCCACAGAAATGGTAGAATCCAATTTAAAATTATACCCACAAACATAATGAAAAATCGGGTTTCGAATTAATATATTCTCATAAGAATATAAGGTTTTAGTATCAAACATTCAATATGAAAATGATTATAATTCCATAATGTTTTTTATTTTTAATATAATTAATATAATTTTAATTTAATACAAATCTATATAATAATTTACCCTGGTAAATTATTTAAATGAGAAGGAAATGTTTAATAAAAAAAAGTATTTTTCACTATTCATCAAAATATGAAACTTTTCCGAAAAATCCCAAATATTCACCCTAATATTATTTTATATGATGATTTAAAAAATTAATTTACTCTTTAAAATTTATTTTAAAAAATTGGTAAAAATTAATTTTTAATATTGAGTGCAAGATGCGACAAAACGATTTTTTATAAAAATATAGTTTTTCCAGAAAACAATTATTATTATTTTAAATGATTCATATTTAATTTTTAATCAACAGATAACCATACTTTTCATATTATATTTTCAATATTCATAAGAACCAATTTAACATTTATTTTATAATGTTATTTTATATTATTGTTCATTTGGGCTCAGGGTTGTGTGTTCTACTAGCTATGGAAGAGATTAAATTTAATGAAATATATTTTTTTTGGGTTTTTAAACCACAGTGTTTCATGTCACATAAAGTATTGATTTCAATGTTATAATTTTAAAATATCATTATTTTACATTCTACCCACATTTAATAAATCACATCCTTTAAATTTAAACTTGATCTTAATAATCATGGTTTTCAGATTTGGAAATACCAATGTTTGGAAAATCCACATTGTAAAAGAGTTAACAAAAAACTCAATTATTAAGTGGGAAAATAGAAGTACCAAGTTCATATGGAGTAACAAAAAACTAGGTTTCTAATATGGATAACATTATTGGAAATAAAATATTTTTACATAAAGAAAAATCATAAATAATTATTAAGAGTGATAAAGGTCATTGACAAAAAGAAAGTGAATAATGAATAAAAAGTCAAGGACCTAACAACCATAAATATGTGATGTTTTAAATGACAATTTGATTCATAAGATATAAAGGTAATATGGTAATTTTTTTTATTTCAAGGTAATTTTCCTAATGTTATGGAATTATTTTATTGTCTAATAATATTATGAAATATAATTACACGATATATTTCTATTTTATACAAAAAATTTCATGCTTTGTTTGTGTCTTGATAAATTTTCAATCCATTACATACTTCAAGAAATAAAAATCCTAAAATTATTTTTATTCCAAAGATATAAAACTCACTATTAATAGATTGTAGGATTTATAAAATTGTGACTAGTATTTCCATCAATCTCTTACTATTTTCTGAAACTAATATAGTTAGCATAGGTTATACTATATAATACATTAATATCAAAACCTTAATAGTAATTCCACAGGTTAATAATTAATATTTACTCACTAAACAATTACTAAAAATTACATATTAACCAAGAAATAATGTAGGCCAATTATAGGCGTTAAAAACTTATCGACCTTCAGTTATAGGTTTTAGCCACACAGTCTTGCTAGATGCGACAATCTGTCACATGACATGTTGGTTATCCTTTATCTAAAACCATATTAATATAAATCTTATAACATTCCCAAAGTTTAATAAACCATAATTTAGTCAACTTCAAAGACAATGTAATACCCAAATTTTTACCAATACCTTTAATATTAAACCCACAAAATGTAAGGGGATTCTTCTATAAATAATTTTTTAACTAAAACATAATGTAAACGAATGGGTTATATTATAATATATGTCTTTAAAAAAATCCATAAAAATAATAAAACTCAAAAATTGAACCATAAAGTGTATTTATTCCATTAAACATGTGAAAAAACTTATACTTATCAACATAAGAAACACTTGGTTAAACCAGGTTCATTCATCATCTACCTATATTCAAATCCTTCATAATGGTTCGTAATGAAAGAGTTATTTACGAAAATAGTTTACCCTTGGAGTGTAAAAATAGATGATTAGTTTGGACCATTATCATATACTAGGTAATGGTTAAGTCAATCCCAACATATATGTTTTAGAGTTGTTACCCCTAAGAACATCTGTTCTAGAACCACATCAACATTTAGGGTCTAGATAGGTGTGTATTTATAATAAAAACCACATAATATCTACCTTACGAAAACATTAGGTCATTATTCTATAATAATACTCAAATTATATCATAGGGTTATGTTACCTAATATATATTTTCCTAATCTCATTCACAAGGTTTCCCCTAATCTTATTCTGATACCAATTGAAGATACCCAAAACCTAGTAACACAAAGCCAGGGTCTGATTTTTTAAATCAGTATAAGATATAAGGAATCACATCGTGAATGAATATATAGTTTAGTAGTATTTATAACCTATATACATATATGATTCCCATAAAAAAATTGAATATAAAAATTATAACATTTTTTTTAGAATATCATTATTATCTGTAGAATATCCTTTTATGTCATTCATTGTTCACTTCCTAGAAAAATTAATGGTGATACCAAGTGCTTAGTAATATTTATGTAATGTGGAATATATCGAGACTAAATGAATAATAGTTGATATGGAATAATCCATATGTAAAGGTAAATATATTAACACACATTAAATTTAATCCATAAATGGACTTCCATGATTAGATAATGAATAATCCATATATAAGGGTAAATATCGGAATACATGTCATTTAAATAACATGACTATCATGAATAGATAATGAATAATAATTATAGATAGGTAAAAAACCAAAAACAAATTTCATATAAATATCATGAATATCATGAATAGACAAGTAATAATAAATATAGAGAGGTAAATATCTGACATGAATTATATTTACATGATTGACCATTAGGAATAAATAAGGAATAATAAATATAAAAAGGTAAATAACTAAACAAATCCATTTAAATAATATCTAAGAATTACACTCATCAAATTATAAAATTATTTTTAAAATATCAAGAATAATAATAACTAAAATATTAATGAAGGAAATATTTAATTATTAGACTTCATGATCTGAGGTATCATAAAACCTTTAAACTTAGGACAATTCACATGATGGTTTGAAACGTTGGTTAAAACTCCTTTTATTGTTTGATTACTAATTTTACTCATTAGACTAATGCTACAATTATAGGATATATGATCTTGGGCCCCACCCATAAATTCTTGTCCAAATCATTCATCATATATCTAATAATCTATTTAATTCATGAATATCATAAAATATAAATATTGAGTTTGGAATATATATTTTAAAATATTTCTCTTGATAATGAAAAAAATTTCATTATAGAGAAATGTATGTAGAAATTATATACTGTTTATGAAATAAACATATCCATGATAAATAATATTGATATTTAGGGGAAATTTAATGTCCAATGATCACATGAAAGTGAATATTTAAAGGGAAAGTTAATAAACACAAAAATGGTATAAGAATGTAAATTTAAATACATTCTTTAGTCTGTGTGATCATAAAACATAATATTAAATAATTATATTATTATCAATATAACATCATCCCAGTGGAGTATATGTATAGTAAAGGGTTGTTGTCTTTGTTGAATCCAAATACAATAAAAATATATTTAAAAACATTCATTAGGAAAATATATTTCTTATATTGAAAATAAAATTTAAAAAATAAAATTTACAAAAAAAAAATTAAAAAAAAAATTCATTAAAAATAACATTTGAATTTTATAAAATAATCATTAAAACAATGAGCAGTCCTGATAACTAGAAAATCCATTCATGTCATACATGATAAAATAATGAATCCATTCACTTGTTTGGTAAAAATCAAAAGACTGGTAGAAAATTTAATTTTTATTAAAATATAAAAAAAGAATATAAAGAAATACCACACCTCTCGTTTGTGATAAAAATGATGCAGTCCAAGGGAATATACATTGAAAATGATTTTACAATATACCGGTAAAAAACCCACACCATCGTAGATAATAAAATATTCAACTGGACTCCATTTATTGGCAAGTATATCCACCAAAATTGTTTTATCTCTCAAATGAGTATGACTTGGATTTGATACTTGAAAAGCATGAAACACTTCCAAATAAAATATTCCAAATTACTAGGATACCAGTTTTTTCATAAATAATTCTAAATGATGAAGAAAAATCTGATTCGAATTCCATGATATGAATATCATATAGCCTATAAATCATCAACACGGTGATAAAAGATCCTATTTACACTAAAATAGGTATTCCAACCCCAAAAAGTTATAAAACACACAACAACAAAGCCCATATTTTCCCTAAAAAGAACACCACCTCTTATATGTAAAGACATAAAAGATCCTTCCAAATTTAGTTTGATCCCAATGGAATAATATTTTTACTACACCCACCTATCTAGTTGACATATTCTTATGTAAAAATGATAGAAAAGGCTTTTGTAAATGCCTTCTAAAAGCAGGGGTTGATACCCTCGATGATTGAGACCACCCAACTCTATAACTAGAACCTTTACATGAACTTGTATGATAAGAATAGGCAATTTTCACCCTTCCTTGCCTTTGTTTCAGTCCTCCCAAATAGACCAGCACATAATAAAAAATATGATGGCTCAAGACTTCTCAAACACTCATTGAGAGGTTACATTGAGAAATAATGATTCAATATTCTGTGATATAGACCCTCCACCCATATAGACATTCCATATTTCACCCATGAATCTTCAAATGGCCCACACCCACTCACTCTTAAAAAACAGACTTTCCACAGATTCTTAGCGTGAAATAATATATCCAAAACATTTGGATTCCAATGAAATTAATATTTTCTTTGCATTATTTTATATGGGTATGGTATTATTTCTCAGTCCCCACAAAATTAAGTTAAACTTACTTATAATCTCTTTATAGAACATGGATTTTGATGATAATGTATTTTTGATCAAAGAGAGTAATAAAGTTAGATTTTATTAAAACAAGTTTCATCATTCATTTTAAGAAAAACGATTTTCCCATGGTAATATTACTTGATAACATCACAAATAATGAGGTTATATTACAAAGGTAGGGTTTTTTCAAAAAATGATCAAATAATTTCATTCAATGTAAATTCAAGCAAAAAAATATTGATTAAAATCATATGGTTAAATAAACCCATTCAAATATCAAAATGGTTAAGTGAGAATTAACTAATGAATTTATTATGTGTATAAAATTTAAATTCTATTAAAATAATTGGATATAAAATATTATATATTCAAAATTAAATTCACCCATAATCATTTAATATCAAATATAACGAATAAGTTATATAGCCTAATGAAAACTAATTGAGATATGAAATTCTTTACCCCTTGGTAATTTTGAAGTCAAATCCACTTGGATGATTTAATTTAAATTAAAGATTAAAATATAATTCATTATTATTTAATCATGATATTTCATTCCACATATTTATTATATAATCCATATAATATAAATTTGGTGCATAACATTTCAATATGTCTTATTGTAGGGAAATTGAGACGAAGTCCCTTACCTCATGATTTCATCTAGTTAAAGTGACATAATATTGTGTATAATGGTATTAATCATGTACTTATTTTTTAATATAATATAATTCGTATTTATGATAGCATATAGTATACTCTTATAAAATTTACTACCTATTTTCTAAAAATATTTTATTATTTTCATTGTTTTGGGTGTTAATTTTCTTGTTTTCTAATGTGTGTTTTGTCATGAAAGTCATATTTCGTGGGTATAGGATATATATCCATCATATAATGAATTAATATAATGGTATAAATATAAAATTTATACTTATCATACTTTTTTATAATCATTATTTATTTTGTGACATGGAAAACGTATCACATCACTTTGAGGAGACGGTAGGTCGTACGTATGCACGAGCGATGATATCATTCACATAACAAGTGAAAGGATAAGAAATTAAGTGATATATTAATCTTATATAATAAAAATAATTTCACACACATATATATATATATCATATATATTCTATAAATATTACCTTATTTCATTTCAAGTAATGAAAATGTGGAAATGAATCGCATTTTTTCGGGAGGCGGTAGTTTACCTTACACATGGGAAAAGTAATTGTAATATAAAAGGAATTTACCATAAAAAAGAATCTATGATATTTAAATTAAATAAATATAATAATATAATAAATATTTTATAAATTTGTTAAATAGATAATTATATGTATCATTGAAATGTGTTTACGAAAAATGAATTACATTGGTTCCCAAGGTGGTAGTTGTCTACACACACGATCGACTGTTTTGTTTCCCATTTAATTGAAGGGAAGATTGATGTAGAATTTTTTTTTACATAATAACATATCTGTATATTAAATATATTGAGGTTAATATATTATAATGGCTTAATAATATTTTAAGGAGTTGTAATAAGAAACAAAATGAAGATGCTCGTTTAAGAAAGTCACCTCATCTACAAACACCTTTTTTAGGTTTTCCCCAAAATATTTCATAGGATTTATTTAAGATAAAAAAGGGATCTATGATGTTTTAAAAGAGTAATAATTTCTTATTGGTAGGTATTTTCATAAATGAAATGAATTTTTAATTGTAAAGATGGGAGGAGAGGACACACATGGAATTTTTGAAAACAATCAATTACACACTTTTTTTTATCATTTTTAAAGGACTAAAAAATGGGTTAATTTTGGAAATTAGAAGTTATAATGTATAAATATTTCCATAAAATAGGATTTGGATATGTTTTTTGGTTATTTTAACCCCGATAATTTTTAGTTTAACCCCCTGGTAATTCATTTTTTACCTTAATTAGAGTAATTAATTTTTAATTATTTTTCTATTAAAAATGGTAAAAAATTAATTTGAAATTATTATAAAATATAAATAATGTTGATACTAAATATGGAACCCATTTTTATAAATTAAATTCACATAAGTGGAACAATCCTATTTAAAATTATACCTACAAACAGGACAAAAATGATGGTTTCAAAGAGAATATTCTCCTAATTATAGAAGGTTTTAAAATCAAATATAAATATAAAATTGATTCAAATGACATAAATTAGTTAAATATTAATATAATGTATCTAATTTTTCTTTAAACCAATTTGAATTATAATTTTTCCATGTAAGTTGTTAAAATGAAAAGGGTGTTTATAATAAAAATCATTATTTTTAACTACTCATCAAAAAATTGAAACTTTTTAGATAAATATAAAAAATTTACCATATGATAATTTTTAAATTATGATTTAAAAAATGAATTTATAATTTTAATATATATTTTATTTATATTGTAAAAAAATTAAATTACATGCATAAAGTGTGACTAAACCATTTTTTTTAGAAAAATATAGTTTTTTTCAGAAAAACATTATTTTTAATTTTAAAGATTCTTATCTTATTTATAAAAATATTATAACATAAATATTCATAATATATTTAATACTATTCATAGCCACCATATTAATTGATAGGTTATAATAATATACTATATTAGGGATCCTTAAGTTTTGGGGTTTCAGGTTCTACAAGCTCTCAAAAATATTAGATTTAAAGAATTATATTTTATGGGTTGTTCAACATCAGTAGTGTCTGAATCTTATTATATAGAATTAATTTTTATTATTTTAAAATTTGGGGGGTGATTTGTCAAATAATTTCTAGTACCATGGACATATTTTAGAGATATAAATTAATTAATTATTTATTTTATAATTTTGGTCAATGGTATTATAAGGTTTAAAGTTAAATGTTTAGATACAACTAACCCAAGTTGTTGTGATGATTGATGTATCCAGTTTCTAAGGCCTTGATAATATATAGATTTACTATAAAATCTTAGGAACTAATTTTAGTTTTTCGTCAAGATGTTATATGAATCATATAGTGGTAAATTAGGATCTTTAATTTCCTTCTAATATTAACTCATAAAATTATTATTTAATCTTTATGGGGTCATATTATTTAATGATTGATGTATCCAAAAAATAGCTATAATTTATTCAATTTTAGGGTTATTAAGATACCATGATATTTGTTATAACTTTTACCAATACTTTTTTTGAGTGAAATGTTATTGATTTAACGACTTAAATGAGAGATATTTATGCTAATTATCTAAAATACACTCCCTCCCATTTTTCTTAATTCAACACGTCTTATTAAGTGGATGATGGTTCCCATTGGCATAGATAAGAATAATCATAGGTTTAATGTGATATATTCATCAATGTTGTAAAGGCCTAATGAAATGTAAGAAAACCCTAATCCATATGCTTTAAATGATTGGATAGAGTCAGAAACTCATTCAATTATTTTTGGTTTAGATACCTCTATCTAGATGATGTTTCTAATATTGAGATCCCTTTAGGAAATGTCGAGTTGTTACTTGAATATGTCATTTTCAACCTCATGAGGGATTTTCTCAACTATAGAACATCTATAGTAATATGTGTTTATATCTGTGAACAAAGAGAGGTCACAAGGCGTCAATTTGTTTATATCAACATTATTTGGTATAAAATTTGTTTTAGCTATGTATTTTGGGAATATCCTCCTGATATACATTTTGGGTTGAGGTTTTCTCTTTTGCGACACCACCTATGTCAGAGTCCCTGAGTGAAGAGTGGTAGTTGAGTATTCCTAGAATAAGATTTTTCTATATACGGGAGTATGTTAGTATTTTAATAATGATTATCCAAATTGGTTTAATGGATATGAATCCATGTTTTATATATTATTAGGATAAAATATTATACAATTGTAAGAAAAGTAACATTACTAGAGTCAATCTTAATTAATAATCTAGTGGAGAAAGATTCATTTGAGTTTAATGATACTACATTCCACACCCAATATCACAAATTGAAATTTGTTTTTATTAATATTACAATAGTAATAATAAGATACATTTATTATTTATACAATATATGGCCACGGTTATGGGAAATTTGTTATAGTTTATGTGATAATTACTATCTTATCTACATGGGCCCCCATACTAGTTAGTGTGAGAACAAGTTTTTATTCATTTGATATATTTTTAGAAGTTACAGATTATAGTTACCCCCTATCAAGACATTTTTCATCTAGATAATTTACATTAATGATGATCATCTTTCTCTTACACCTTATCCTTAGGTGAGAGAATAATTGGTGTAGAAATAGGTCTCTCATAGGATTTATCTATGGAAGAGATGAGTTCTATAGGTTATAATATAATTATGGATTGGATACTCTTTTCTAGTACTAAATGATTATATTAAATTTAGTAGAGGAAGTGAGGTCCATCCTCACCATTTTTTAGAACACCCCCTAATATGGTGGGTATATATGACCCTATAGAGTTATAACATCCAACCATTGACAAAAATTTCATTGGGTTATACAAAATATTATATATATATATATATATATATATTTATGTGTGTCTATATAATAGTACAACATAATGGCTAACCAGGTTGATCTATCTTAATGAGAATTTTATCTTAAACAATTTAATGTATTTTTGGTGTTTTAATATTTATTAAAGAAAAATAAAATATGGGAATGGAAATTGAAAGAAAAAACTAGCCAATTAAAAATTCAATGAAAATGAAAAAATAATGGATGGTGTAGTAAGAAAGGTTATAATACCTAAATAATTACCTAGCGTAGACCTCCAATATCTAGTCATTAATTTCATAACAACTTCATGAAAACACAAAATTTTATCTATGGTCACCAACTACTACCCCATTTTTGAATATAAGATTTACCAAATGAAATATAAATACACTATTCATTTCCCTATTCTATGGTTATCAAGTTAAATGGATACTCAATCAAGAGCACCCTCTGACTCACCTTCTAGGTATACAACTTCACCCATTTTGTGCAAAATAGTCAAGGATTATAAAATTTTATTATTATTATTTGGAACTAAAATACCAATTTAATTATTTTTATCTTCTTTTTGGCCATTTCTTGGTTGATCCTACTATTTCATTATTTCTCAGTTTCAATGAAGGGTTGACCATGATCTTGTTTCTTGTTTAAGTGTTTGAGAAGTATCTTATTTGGTTAGTATAGTTGTGGTCATAAACCTATTTCTAGAAGAGTAATAGGTAGTCCAAAGACTAGTTGGTGAGGTCCACTTACCATTATATAGAAGGTTGAATATGATTAAATCCTATATAAATTCAACCATCCAATTAATGGTATATCTAGCTGTGAAACCATTCTTCCTAGGACCACTGGCCAGCCTATGTAGATGTTCTGGGCCCAGAAATTAAAAGAGAAATTTATTTATTTATACCACGTGAAATACCTATTTTATTTCTTAATATATCTAATTTATCCCTAATTCATCAATTTCTACTTGGACACCATCTTCCGGTGTTCTTGGATCTCCCAAATAAATTTATAAGATGTTCCATGCATTGATCAAAGCTATATGATTTTATTTGTAACTTGATATCAATTTTAATTATGGATCTCTTTATTCTTCCAGTTGAAGTTATTTATCTCTTTAGATAAGCATTTTTAACAATGTGAATATTAAATTCAGTATTATATACTATTTTTTATAGATATATTATGGAATTTTGGGGGTTTGATCAGATCATAAATCTTTATGGAGAATTTTTTGGGAATCATGGTGGTACATCTTCATTTTGGATTTTCTCATTCTAAAACATGTCAATTTTGT
The DNA here is from genome assembly GCA_963277665.1 of Viscum album. Lineage (NCBI taxonomy): Eukaryota > Viridiplantae > Streptophyta > Magnoliopsida > Santalales > Viscaceae > Viscum > Viscum album. The sequence continues at coordinate 1,578,033,652 of OY728152.1, forward strand.
GATTTATGATTTGGAATTCATGTTATAGGACCCTTATAATTTTCTAAATCCTCCAATTCAACTCATATTATTGTGCAACTATGGGAATTTTTGTTCCATAGGTTTCAAGGTAAGTGGTTTCATGATTTGGAGTTAATCTATGTACTTTTATTTCTTTCTCTTTTAAATTATTTTATAATGTTGTTTAATGGAAAGAAAATGGTTTGGATGAAATTTGACTATTTTTAATTTGATTATTAGAATTTATTTCCACATCATTTTTTTAGTAGAATGTTTTTTACATCACAAATTTTGTTGTTTTAAATATGAAATTCCCTTGAATGATACGGTTATTGAAAACTTAGTAGTGATCAACAGTGAGGAAAGGTTCCATCCTTAGGGATGAACTGTTTCTCACATAAACTATTATTATAGGGTAATTTGTACACCATGTCACCTAATTTGTGGCATGGATCCTCTTTTGGGAGAATAGTCTTACTGTTAGACAGATACTACTATGGAATTGTGCACACAATGTGGCCTACTGATCATGGAACTATTATGTGGATCCACATTGGCTTGGAGTTGTTGTAAACTTGGGATTGTTTTTACCTACTGATTATCTTTTAAATATTTGTCATTGAATGTTTATACAAATTTTTTGTAAACATGATTATTTTTATTGTCTATAAATAAATTAATGTTGTGATTTATCCATGCTTTTTGTAAAAATATATAGAATTGTTTTTCATACCACTCTATTTTTTACATGAGAATAATTTCATTTTTTTATAATTTTTTCTTATAAAATACTTGGTGGGATTCTACTTTAATCTTTTTCTTTCTCCCTAAATAAACCTTTAGGTGTAGGTAGATCCTGTTATATCATATGCATGTAAGGGAAATCTATTGTAGGTTAGTGCAGGGTTCATTCATTTGCTGAGTATCGAAGACTAAAAGTGATTTTTATAACTGAAAATTACCCTAGAACATAAAAAAATATTTCTTTTGGAAAGGTGAGGGTTAAATTAAACCTAATAACCATTTTTAAATAAATGAGTAAATTTCCTACAACATTGGGAATTTATGAAAAACTCAAAAAATTGGATCGTAACTAATTTGTATGAGAACACTGATGTTAAACACCAAGATTTTGTGAAGGATGCATATACCCTCAGAAAACAGGGGTGTCCATTTTGTAACATTCCAATAGTTAAATCAACCTAAAAATGTTGAATTTCATGAGAAATGTGACATCAACTGGTTGTGTTCCATGTACATCCTCTAATGATAAGAGAACGAGTGTCATGAAACCCACATTTGAACATACCCCAAACCATGATTGGAGAAACAGATAGATGTATTTAACAATGTGACCTTGGAGGAAAAACATAAATAAATAGAGTACTATTCCCTAATTTTGGGGATATACCTATTGAAGTTAATGAATATGATACTTGTTCATGAAAACCTCTATTTTACGAACTTGCATAACTCACAAAATTCCCATGGATTCCTACATGTAGGCAACATGCCTGAAAATATTCACTTAGCCATAAATTTATTATGATCATGTTATAGATTAATTCAAATAACTTCACTTGATGCCGTTATGAGTGCACACAATATGAATTCCTTTTACACAACTCTAAGATTCACACAACACCCAATATTTCATGCAAGTATGCCCCCATTATCCATGTGCACTTTTTGAAATAGAGTACATGTCTTGAGAAACATAAATGGTGTGCACAAATCTAATGTTGCATGAAACAACCTCCATGAACTATACTGGATTCCCCATTCTTCCAAGTATATGCTAACATCATGCATTCCCAGGTTACCCACAACCACCGAATATAGGATTATTTTTTAAAATCTCAATTTTAGAAACAGTATTGACCACCCTCTTTGCCTAGGCCCGTTTCCTCAACTCTAGAATATCCAGACTCATTTCCATATACCCTTAATAATTGGCACCCTATCATTAGGACCCGCATATGGTGCGTTAAATGGGACACGACTATGTCATGTTTATATAAAACTAACTGATTAGTGGATATATAATCCCTAGAAGAGTCATAATCAAGGGGAATTGGTTTATTTTCCCTAAAATGAGGGGTTGTGGGAAAAACAAATCCTTATATCCACTTTTATTTATTCATAATGGGTTAGTCCTTACATAAGTACCAACAGTTTCAGATATGTAAGGATTTATACTGCATAACACCGATGTCATACTCACATGATGTTAAACTACATGAAATCATCATCAACACATGATGTTAAACTGTAAGCCTCACTCCAAGCAATGAACATTAGATTCTTTATGTGATAAGTTTTGGATATATTTTGTCATAAAACATAATCTGTCCTATATAATGATCATGGGTGGATACCTCTATCTTTTGATAAGATTCCATGCATAATCCTCACACCATTCTCTATTGTCTCTACTTCTATGACACACACCTATAGACCGTACAACATTAAACTAATTAGACCAGTCCTATTAAACACTGTTAATATATATATTCAAACAACATGGGATTTCATTCGAGACTCCTAATAGGGTATTTAGGGAACCTCCATGATGATAAATCCCAATATACCAACATTCTTCCAAATCCACTTTCTCCTCAGGAGGTTCCAAACATGAAGTTTGTTCACTTCCTAATAATATATTCTAACTATCACCAACCAAAGTAGAGGAACCCACTAAATCTCAGCATTTACATGGATAGGTAACCATACCATCCTTGTACATGATGAATATATTTGGGAAATATCCCCATTATACATTACCAGCTATACGAGATGATTGCATGGAGAATAGTATGAATGAGAATAAAAATATGTGAAATTATATCACATGTCATTAAACCCATGAATCTTCTTAATTCATCAAAATATCTACCTTAGGTAATGATCATGATATTCCCTAATTTATTATCCTTGTAATCCCATTGTGATGAGAATAAAATTCATTACAGGATGAGTATGATATGGAACTTGTAATAAAAGAACATATGTGAGTCCCCCAATGAGATAATCAAAATATGCCTTAGGTAAAAAGTCTTGGATTCCTTATGTAACAAACTTAAATATAATCATGATGATCATGTTATACCTCAAGTTTAATACCTGATATATATTATATCATGATCATAATATTGCCTCAGTCCAACAAAAGGAATATTTTCACAAATTCCCAGTACACCCAACATCCTCCTTAGCATCAAATAGTAGGTCACCACTCTACCATGGAAGTATGCTGTGCAATTAAGTAGTCTCAAAAATAAATTTTTTCTCAAAAAAATATTCATGAACATGAATTATGACAATGAGTAATACTCATTATAGGTGATAAACTCCGAGTAGGAATCGGTAGAAGGAAGATCTAATGTTCCATCATCCTACTTCGTTCATGAAACTGAAACCATCATCCATGGTGGTAGAGTTTTCCCACCATTCAAAAGTTGGATTGTGGGGCCACATGAATGAAATGTCAAGAACATACCATGTAAGTGAACAACACCAATAATGAGATTAATGGAACACCCTAGTTGACATATCATTAAAAAAGGGAGAACGAAACATGAATCTCCTCTCCTGTAACTAGGGGAAGATAAGTAAAAATGGTTGTCAACTATTCTAATTATCGTTTACATTAATCCATTATCCCATAGGGATTGGAATATTAGTATAGATAATATTTTTAATCACATTCATAGGAATCAAATTGAAGGTTGAATCTCTATGATATACCAAAAAATAGATGTTGTCCACACACGAAAACCCACCACCAACCAGTGTAGGGGTAAAATAACCAATGGTGTGAAAATACCAAAAAAATATACTTCTTATATGATGGAAAATTATCCCAAGAATCATGGGTTACATTAACCCCTATCTATACATGAAATCTTTAAAAATGGGTAATTAATGACCTTGTACACAACTATAGTAAAAAGGGGGTCATCCCAGTCAAAGACATTGCTCGATAGGATTTGGAAGGTGAGACATTACATGTCACTTCTCACAGGGACTATATAGAGGTAATTATTCCCAATTAAAATGGTAAACCATGTCATGAGTCTCAAATCCATACACTTTAATAGATCCCTCACCTATGGTGAAGAAGTAGGGAATTCTCTAGATGAAAAATCTATGACCACCTACCAAAGGTTTTCTAGGAGCCCCCCTGCTTCCCAACTCCATAGAAATCATTGAAAAACTCCACATGCCAATGAGTAGGAGAATAATGATCACATAAATACTCTACTATCCCTAATCTAGAATATTTATAACTAACACAAAGTGTAGGGTACCTAACCCACCCTATAGAATGATTATTCCTTAGATCTCATGATCCTTTCCACTATCGATGAACCTATTGTTTCCACATACCCAGGTCAGTGGAATTTCCAAGATTGACTAGGATCCAAACCCCATTAATACACTAGGAAATCTAGATTGACTATCCCCAATAAGGGAAGAAATAAAATCAATTAAATTCGACTGCACCATGATTATAAGCTTCACCATGTAGGTTATCACTATGACACCATCGACCATCATGATGTGCCTCTCAATTTCAAAAGGCTCCCATGGCCTGAAAGTTCGTTCTTATGGTAGAAGTGAAGAAAACCATCATGGGGGACATATCGATGAAACTAGTCATGAATTGATGAAAGAAACCCCTACCACCCTTAAGGGCTCAATAATGGGTAGTTCCCTCAACATCGTCAATTACAGGGTTGAGGTAAATTCCATGTTACCATAGATCTCTCAGAGTTTAATATAATAGAAGACCAAATAGAGATATATCTTCCTTCACCACCATAGATGATGGAATGATTGTTTTAGTTGAGAATAAATATACCCCAGGCTAAGTTTCACAAGTTACAAAGGTCCACATATAAATAATTTCATTTATAGAATGTCTTAGAATTATTTTAGTGACTCTTCACATTTTAATCCATTCAATCATCATCTTCCCTCCTCTCTAAATCCATCTTGGATTTAAGGGATTCTTCAAGGTCTGGTTTGGAACACTAAGATGAAGGATATAACCCCATAAAATAACATGGGCATGATGACCTTCCAAATCAAATGGAGGTCTTGAATATCCTATCCTACATAGATGTGGTTATGAATTTTGATTTTCATTTCAGAAGAGACCCTTTCATTTAATGTTTGATCAGCCTACATGATTCCTCCTTTGATTAAAAATTATTAAGAGTAGGTCTATATAATTTCCTCCAGTGGCCTCCCAAACACTTTATATTGGAGATTTTGGTGATCAATAATAGGATTAACCTCTATATAATGAGGAGTTAGAGAAAATATTATGGAAAATCCTAGCCACTCATCATCTACTGGTCATGTTTTGAAATCATGAAACCCAACACTTCTCCATCTTCGGGTTCCTCATCAAGGTCAATGTGGAAATATTATATAGAACCTTGGGGTGATGTTAAACCACTTTTGAGACCACCAACTTACTTATCTAGGAATCCTTGATCATTTCCAGGCTATCCATATGATGTTTTGTAAGTTTCAAATGTTCACCCTCCCAGTTGCTCTGTTCCCTGACTCGTATGGGTTCCACCAGTGATCCCAATTGAAATTTAGTGGGATTCTTTCCATTCATTATTGGATCATTAAAGAGGCCCCCCTCTTGAACAAATTAATTACAATGGGTAGTATCCTTCCCTCTAATTTATTCCCTTATTTGGGAGAGCAACATGGTCTCAGGTTAATCCTCGTATTGATAGTAAATGATTCTCTCCAACAAAAACTACAATGAATGTCATCATGATCAATCCCTATGATTATTATAGAAATAATTTTGGTGAAATAGATTTGAAAGACACAAATACACACTAGGAAGAAGCTCAAAATCAGGAAGATCATCTAATATGTGAATACACTAATAAGTTGTGACACAAATTTGGCCTCAGAAATTCAACTAAGGAGTCATTATGTGCACATTGAAATAAGGACTTGGTAAAGGTAATTTATATGCCTTTTGGCCTACATGAGTCCATGCTAGAAACTAAATTACAATTTATAATGGTCACATTACTCTGGATCTTCAGGAATGGAAATGGTTTACCAGTAACCTTCTCATCAAACAATTTCCACTATATCAATTTGTTTTAGGGTAATCTCTATTTTCCATGGACATGAAATCAATATTTATTAGAGAAACACCTTGGGTCATTGTGGGCATTATAGAACACCCAATTATGGTATAAGATGGTGTGTCTAAAAAATTATGAAGAATTAACTCCCTACCCTTCCCCAATAGCATGAAGAATTGCATTAGTGTCATGATATCTTCAATTATCAGGCTAAAAGGCCGATCAATGTGTTGGTGAATACCAGCCCTTATACCGATGGAATGAAAAACACCATCACTTTCCATATTTAATCCTTAAATATACAACCTTCATAAATACTAACTAAATGTAATTTATTTACCTCATTGTTAGATCACGTCTATACACCACAAGAATTTGTTATTCTGAGTTTCACCATGTTCAATGGTACATGGGAAAAATTATAATAGATAGACCAATTTTCCTCTCCATGTTCCTTGAAAATGAAAAATACAAAGTAGTATGAAGTAACCATTATTTGGTGTTTTAAACATACCATGGAAGGACCCACTTTCATTTGGTATAGTCAGATAGCCTTGGGATCCATCACTAACTAGGAATATCTCCACTGGTAGTTTCTCTACCATTTAAAATCTAACATGCATAAGACTCATATTAATAAACCCCCCTAAATTTTCAAAGAGGGATTATGATAGAGTTAGTAACATCATTACCCAATGTACGGGGTTCATATAATCCCTTGAATTGATGGTTTCCCAGTAAAAACTACGAGTAATGTGTGCAAAGAATTTCCGAGATGAGATTGTCCCTACCCTTGTTTCCCTTAGATATCCTGGTGGATTTCAGGTGTTCTCTGAAAGAGCCCAGCATCTGAAATAATCAGTTTAGTAAACCAAGTACTGAACACACCCATTAACTTTTCCTAATCTAGTATAGAATCGTATAAAGTAAAATAAAAACACCACTATATAAAATTAGGTCCCTCATTCAGTTCTCCTTTGGACACCTCCAAAGGTCATGCCTCTCAATGAATATCCACTCCATGAGATTTATATTCAAGATCCTAATCTAGGCCATGCCCCCAAAGATCCCTTCATTGAGTGAAATAATATGGTATACTTCTTCCATAATATGAAATTTATGGGTTACTTTATATTATCCATGGAAAATAACATCCTGATGTTTTCAAAGTCTAATAGACCCTAAACATCTTGGCTGATGAACTATGATAATTATTGTCCCTACTAAAGAATCAGTGGGCATTGTATCAAAGATTACATTGCCTCTAAACAATGGATCCAGGACTATGTACACTGTGTTTAGGTTAAGCTGGTTGATGTCCTAACATCGGTTTTGTATGTCACTACCAACTCCAATGGTGATGATGAATTGCATGGTGAATGGATATAGGTTCCTTGTTGAGGATCATAGAAGTTTGAGGATTGGATGGCTCATAAGATGGTCACTCATTCCCATGGAGTTATCCATTATTTGTTGAGTAACCCAGGGCCTCCTATAGTCATTGTGCCTCATTTGGATCCCCCAAAAATATCACATCCCTCTATGTCTTAGATGAACCAATGTAGACAACATTTTGGAACTTAATATCTAACATTATTTCTAAAACTAGCTTCCACTCTTGGTGATTAAATGTTTCTCGAATTAGTAGAGTGCTCCAAAATCCATCCATATTTAAAATATAACACTAATAACAAGAAGGGTTTCTCTTTTTTCAACACCCTGAGATTAGTGGATCGATGTGTGGAACCCTGATATGTGGAGTGTCACTAAAATCTCTTAGGTGACTTTGTCTAGTGACATTACGGTAGGGGTATTCATCATGTTTTCATGAAAAATACCAATGTTTAACCATCAGAAATAATGGTTACATATATTGAAACCATGCACCATTATTTATGTAGGACATAGAAATCCCAGTCCACATAGGCCTTAACATTGGATATACCCTCACATCCTTCTAGGTTGATCCATTATATAGCTCATCCACAAAAACCCAACCCTAACTGTAAATTGTCAATGTATGATCACAACTACCTAATGCCTATTCTAAGTAGCCCTTTCATATTCTATTAAACCAATAGTGAATCTTAACAAGCATCGGTCAGACCCCAACACCTCAGATGGTTATACCCACTCTAATACCTGCTAAATATAGACCCTTCGAAGGGAGAATTATTCCCACCACCTAGAAGTATGATGTGTTGAAACACTTTGACATAAATGATCACTAATCATGGTTATTGATGAAATCACCATATCAAAAGAATTACATGAGGCCCCCATTAAGGACCTAAATATCCCTATCAAGTTTGGGACTGAGGAATTTGCTACCAAAGCCTATCAAACCAAGGGAGACAAGAAGAAAGAGTTCCGTGACATCATCTTATTCTCTGAGTAGGATGATGGTGTCTCTATTTAGGGAAATATACACCAACTCAAAGACATAGAATTTTTCAATGATATGGAATATTTCAATAGTATATTGGAGACTAAATAGGGGGTTAATCTTATCAAAACTTGAAAAATACAAAATATAGGGATTATGGAATTATATTTCAACCCATCCAACTTAACGATTCTAGGATATTACTAGAGTGAATAGAAGCTGTATGGAAAGATTCAAATACTGATCAAATTTGGTGTTATTTTAGCAAAGAGTAAAATTCTTGTTATCTCAAAGGAAAATTAATACAATTATTTATTTGGAAGGTCCTGACTCGATTTTAATACAAAGGTCCCCTATTCATTTCATCAGTTCCTTAAATACTCCCTCAATGTTAGATTATGGGAACTGTCTAGGGATTTTACCCCCTTAACTCATATAAATTTCACTCGCATGTGATGGATATTCTAAAAGGGAGGGTGAAAAGCTCTAGGATAATTAATTTGATCACATTAATGATCATAATGAATTGATGGTTTCCTAGAAATATAATTTGGTGGATTTTAAGAATTGCTCTCTTCTACTAATCTACCAGTTGACAAAAACAACCCCATGCATTTAAGACGATTTTATATTCAACCATAATGAGGATTAATTAAATATAATATTGTAATCCTACATTGTGTAGGAACTGATTAATCTAGAATGACCCACTCCAGTTGTACACCATAAGATCTATCCCATGGAAACTAATCTAAGAGATAATACTACCTTTTAGAAAGAAGGGATGACACAACAAAATATGACACATCATCGTTTATTTTAAATCAATGTTTTTTCTTGATATTAGAAACCTCATGGGATTGTCTCATCAGATCTTGTTCTGATGGTCTCTATAGATCATAAATCCATCACTATGGATTTCATTCCAAAAAAAAGAGATAGTGGCATTTCTTTTTGATCACATACATTTTGAGAGTCATCCCTATCATTTATTTCTCACATCTAAGATGATGGAGAATATTTTTAAGGATTCCCCCAAACCATTTTGAAATGGGTCTCATCTAATATTGATCAATTGAGCAAGGATAATATTTGGACTGAGGATGATCTGTGTCTATTTCTTATTTTAAAAGTCTTGACCCTTGAGAAGCAGTAGAAATACATGGATTTATTGAAGTAGTAGCATGCAGTTTTAACATAAAAATAAAATGAAATATTAGGGATTTATCTTATTGTTTCTATCCACTACCTTGAATCCCCATTGGTGAATATGTGTTATAATAGGATCCTAGAAATATGAAACCTTAAAATGAAGTCATGGTAGAGGTTGAAGTTGACTAGATCATCAAGGAAAAAACTTTCATGGAAGTCAAATATATTATACAATTTGACAACATCATCATAGTTAGAAAGAAGAATCGACAGATTAGATTTTAAAACGAATTGTAAGACTTGTCACCACTTCCTGAAGGATGAATTCCCCATCCTAGGGAGGGAGCTTGTAATCAATAAAACTTTAAATTCCAAGCTCTATTATTGATAGGTATCTATTATAGGTATAAGTAGGACCACATGGAACCCAAAAAATGGAGAATCCATCATTTTTAGGGTACCTCAAAGGATGATTTTCAACAAGTGATTTCATTTATCCTGAATTAGTTTCTAGATACCTATCTGCATACCTTACACCATATATTCAAGATAATACTTGGGAAAATAGTTGAGTTATTTACAGATGGGTTCAAGGTCAAATCACACCAATTTTAGGACCTTGTCAAATATATTGAGGGAATCTTTACCCTCATCTACTCTGACCACCTATATATGAATCCCCAATAGTGTGTGGATACAATAACCATTGGGATGTTCCTTGACTTAATTTTTAGTTATAGAGGTATCAAAATACACTAAAAGAATATCAATTCCATTATTCAAATTGAACCAAAATGAATCCTCTAGGGTTTTGAGGACTCTATACATATCAAGATTACATCCAATGTTTTTTTTCAATATGGAAAGAACATTTAAGACCTATTCAATACACATGAAGAAAATTTCAACCATAAATGGTATGAGTAATTACAGGTTGATTTTGGGGTAAAAATGAAATGAATTCTACATCATCCTGTCCTGATATAATAAGTTTCAAGGAATCCTATAGTATTATACATGACATACCGAAAAAGAACTCTAGTAACCCTCTTGACCCATAAGAATAATGAGGGTATGTAAAAAATCTTTCACTACCTTAGTCATATGTTAGTTAACAGTGAGACTAGATAATATATCATCAAGAAGATTTTCCTCACCTTCACCTTTATGGTTCTAATTTTTTTTCATTATGTGTATTATTATGAGACACAACTAGCCACTATTGTTGACATAATGATGTATATCCTCAACTTCCCTATGAATACTGATCTATTAGTGTATTGGGAAGTTGTTTTGTTATATTTTGACATAAGTTTCTTTTTTTAGAAAGTATTACAGGGTTTGGAACTAGTAAAATTATAGGTTATACATTCAACCTATAAGGATATTCCTTTAGATATCGACTTCCTAGATAAATACATCCTCTCTTTTGATCAGGATGCATCATATTGGAAGACTATCTTGGATGGAACCTCCAAAATCCTAAACATGTGAGGAATAAATATCCCCAAGATAAATATGGATTTCCATGGGTTTTTATTCAATACTTCCACAAAAGTCCCTAATGCCAAAAATCCATTATATTTTTTTGAAGGATGCATTAATAATGAGGACAAGAGCCATGCCTTGATCACAATTCATAAGATAACTCTTGAGAATTAGGTCTCACAGCTACATGTGAAAGGTAATTCCGATATGGTCATCAAGAATATCAATAATGATTACTTAATGATGAAATCAGATATCATCACCTTGATGAATCATAACCATGTTTTAATAGTTCATTTACCTTCTAAGTGAAAGGTGAATTGTGTTTACAGATCATATAATTATTGATATAATGCTTGAGAAATAATAGTTGTATCCCATGTAAAGCCTAACCAATATAAATTGGTCATTCATATAGATATCTTGAAATTTATTTCCCCTATGTATTCCTACAATGAGACTAATTGGTGAACCATCTTTCCACTACTACCTCCTCATGGGATCCTCTTAATTTCCCTAAAATAGTGGAAATACCTCAATGGAAAACTCCTTTAATTATATACATTTCTTATGTGACTACCCCATTAAACATGGATGTGTTTGATGAAATAAAATGTAATGTAGTGAATTTTAACCTATGTGACAACTCCGACCTCAATGAATATTATTTATAAGTATGGACTTGAAGGTATCACCCACTATTTCATATAAGGGAAGAAGACTAACAATGTCCTGCATGAGGTCAACACCAGTTCATATGGGGCCCATCAAGATGAATTGAGGCTTTTATACTCTATTTTAGTATTGGGATACTTTTGGCCAACCATGGGGTTCAAATCCATTGAATTATACAATAATTTTCATTCATGTTCGATCTATGCCAACTTATTTCATCAACCGCTAAAGATTCTACACAATAACAAGAACTCCAATTATTTTTTCAATATGGCTATTTGAAGTGTTGTGACCCTATATTCTAGTGAAAGATGGACAATATATGTTTATTTCAATTTCTACAGACTACTTCTCAAAGAGGGTGGAATACATCCCCCACAAAGTCGTCATGACCTTATCTACCAGTGAGATTTTTAAATCCCACGTCATCCATATACTTTTAATTCCTCACACTATACTCATGGAAAATTGAACCAACTATCATGTCATTATGATAATGAAGGTGTTCACGAAGTACATGATATGGTCTAACCATACCTCCCACTATCACATATAGAAAAATGGGATGATTTTGAAAAACATCAAAACCCTCTCCATCATCTTAAAGAATATGATGGGTCAAAAAAAGTAATCTTGTCCAAATAAGATCTCAAATACAATCTAGAAATATTGAATGATGAAAAAAATTCCACACAAGAAACTCCATATACCTTGGTGTTTTGGATAGAGTAAGTTTTACCTATTATTTTCTACATATCATAACTCTGTACAACCATTTATGACCAGAAACTAGCACATAAGAGAACTAACCTATATTGTTCTATCTAGAAAAACTATGAACTACCATTTATGACTAGAAACCGGCACACAATAGAACTGAGGTCTTCCAGGCCAAGTTGGATACCCTTGATGAAAATAGGCTCTATGAACTGAATAAATTATAAGTTATTTAGAACTATGTGAAATATATATTCAACAAAATAGTTCACCTTAGGTAGTTTCTATATTTTGATATTGTGTTGACATTGAGGATGCCAATGATGCATGGTGAGAATCCAGAAATGCTGGAGCCAAAATAGAGGGACCTTACATCATTCATATGGTATAATCTAGTGGTGCATACTCATTGATCACCCTGGATGTGGGGAAAATAATAAATTCCACCAATTTCTCGTTCCAATAATGATACATTAGGTTTTCATAATATTATCTAGGTAGGATGAATTTATGACTAAAAAATAAGTCTTCTCCATTTGATGTTATTCCATTTCACATCATGTCATGAAGAACCCATCCAACTAGGCTTCAAACTAGATGAAGAAATACCCAAAAGGGATTCTTAATATCGACAGGTTGGTGGGATACAATTGGATATCCAAAAAAACAAGAGAGAATTATTTTCCCAACATGAAACAAGATACATGGAATATATATATATATATATGTATATATTACTAAAAAATAAATATTACATGAACTTCAATATTGATAATGGTAGCGATACAACCAAATGTAGAAAGATAAATACTAAGGTACATGTTCACAAGATGAACAAAATAATAGGAAACCAAAATGATCCACTACTTCTCCATGTGATATTTGGGGAAAATCACACTATGTCATCACGAGCTATAGATTACCAATTGACAAAAAATTTCACTACCTCATTATGGTAACTTTTGATTCTTATATTAGGTAAAACAAGACCTACACACCATTGAGGAAGTGTGAAGTGTGTGTTCTAATTAGGATCGGTAGGACCCCACTTGGGTTTTCAATACCAAGTCTCATTATAGTAGTCCCAATATAGTCAATTTAAATTACAACCTAGAATGAAATGCAGATACAATATTTTATACCGATAGCAAGGTAAACAATTCCTATATTTCCAAATATTTTACAAAATATAGTTAATATAATTTGAAAAAATAATTTCATGAAACCAATTAGATTTTCCAAATCATGAATCATATCATATGAACTCCAAAATAGTAAAAAGATAAAGAACAATAGTAAACACCCCTAGGATAACTATGGTCAGGCCATCTTATGAACTTTTACCATAATAAGAAACAATGACTAATACACACTCATGTCCCTATAGACAATGCATCCATAACATCAGATAGAGGAACATCCCAGGAATTGAATCGCATTACAATGTCATTCAAGATCCCAATGTTAATGTATATACAATGTTGTAATGGAAGAACATCTTATAATGTTAACACCTTAAAATTTCAATGGAAATGTACCGATACCGAACCCCCACCTAGGTACCCAATACCCCCATGTATAGAATATTTCAAATCAATTTCAAAGGGATTATCATGTTTCAAAAAATGTTCCAAAAAATAAATATTCATTAAAAACATACATTAAAAAAAATATTAACAATAAATTTCATAATAATTTGAAAAAATCATTATTTTACCCAAATGAGTGGAAACCATATTAAAAAACACCTTTTAAAAAATAATCATATAAAACATGAATCATGCCAATTCATATAGAAAACATCTTTGAAAACCAAGTGAATTGATGATTTATGGAAGATATGCTGGAGATGAAACCACCTTCTTCAATCTCATGTCACAGACCACCCACAATGGGATCCACATACCAACAGAAAATGGAATGAATGAACCAAATATAAGATTGAATAGACAATTATTCACACAAAATTTACTCATTTTTTAGTAATAAAAAATTCATTGGAGAGGATAGATCAATGAATACCTCAATAATCACACGGGCACCGCAATAGATAGAAGAACATTACTTTGGATGAAAATTATAGGAATTATCTTGAAGTGATTGGAGAAGGATCAAAACAAGATCAATAGATCCAAAAAAACATAGCTTAAAACTAATTCCATTCTAAGAGAGATAAAGGAACAAATAAATATTGAGAGATAATTAATCAGTCTCACCAATTGATGGATAGTTGGTCAAGTCGAGATCAAATAATATTGAAGAGATTTTTAGAGGTCTCGTTAAAGACCAAGAGGAGGATATCTAGGGTAACTAGTTAGAGAATGTTTGAAATGATATATTAAAGGGATAATTAAGTAATTCAGTTGAACCAAATTTAAATTATTAATTTTCTTACCTAGAAAAACCACAAGCCACTAGCTACCTGATGGCTATCAGTGGCTAGTAAATGACCATTGCAATCATGTTGAGGAAACTATTCGGTATACTAGCTATCTGGTGGAGGCCCACTAGCATTCTGGTGGAGAACCACTCCAAAATTTTGTTACTATAAAGCATATATGGCTCTGTCTAAAGCTACTAGTTCTACGGTGGCTTCCCATCTACTAGTTTGTGGCTCTATATAGCCACCGTTTAGCCCATGTTGTTTAGAAACAATATAAAAACTACTTTCACATGTTCGAAAATTGACTTAAAACCTCTTAAAAAATATAATGTACATAAACCAAGATTTTATACTTCTCTCCACTATAGGACTTTATTTCTCCAAATTCTCACATGGAATATGTCTTCACTAGAAGGAGGTGATATCGCTACACCCTTACCATAGAATCACAGTCCCAAGGATTGTGAAAATTAGATCCCTAGCATCCTAACACATTACAAATTTGAATATTTATCCAAAGAAATAATTTAATATGATAATCAATTATCTCCATTGTAACTTCCTATAATTCGTCAAGTTTTTATAATAGATAACTTTGTTCGATAGCATATACGATATGCAACATCAAATCCAAACAAACAATGATTATTTAAATATAATTTTCTAACATTTACATTAAATTTTTGGATTTATATAAGATTAAATATGTTATGGAATATATAAGTATGTGTGACCTAAATATATTGATAAATAATTTATAAATAATAAATAAATTTTTTGTATCGTCTTTTTGTTCTTCCAAAAGGTTTTTTATTTTTTTATGAAAAAATATTATAATTTTTTATAATAATTAGAAAAAGTATTTTTTAAAATTAACATCAATTTTGATATTAGTATATCAAAATTTATGTACAGTAAAAATTTGGGATTTTTTTGTAAAATATAGATTTTTCGTAAAAAATAGAATTTTTATTGAATATTGAAAAATACCATTTTAATTAAAATTATCATATCATTTGATAAATTAATTAATATAAAAGTATAAATATTATTTTAATTTGATTTAATTTAAATAAAATTATTAATTACTTATTATAAATTAAATTAATTATAATTACATAGTATTTATACTATATTTATGTATATGTTTATTTTTAGGATTAAAAAAATATTTTTTTCCTGAAGAATGTTTTTAAATGAAATATATTTCTCCATTTAAATTAATTAAAATAAAACCCAATGGGAAATGTTATAAATGAAAATATCATATTATATATATATGTATATTTATTCATTGAAATTCTTATAATTAAGACTACGGCTAATAATGTCTAAGTAAAATACACTTTTCCTTAAAAATGTATTTTTTAGAAAACAACTTTTTATTAGGCTTTTGTTTTTTATATTAAATTAATTTAATCCGACACTGTAAATTGATTTTCATAAAATGAATCCCATATTTTGATTCATAATAATTAATATTTGGTAATATGTTCAACTTAACATTTGAACAATATAAATAGTATCGTTAATAAATATTAATTTTGATGGTAAAAGAAAAATTGGTTAATTAATTATAAAAATAGGCTAACAAAGACTAGAAACAATGTAACACAAATAGAATGAATATTTAGATTAAATTTTCACTAAAATTATTATTATATTTATTTTTTATTTCTTTTAATTATATAGTATTAAATAAACAGTTTGACAACAATTATATTTTGATACGATAAAGATCAAATTTTATTTTTAATTAATATTCAATTTCAATTAAGGTTTTTATATTGATAAATTAAATGATTACTAAAATAATTTATATTTTAATAAAATATAAATATTAGATATTTTTTATTAAATAGAAATAATCATATAATTTTTTGGAATTAAAGGTTTTTTATAAGTGTTGGAAAACTTTTACTGTCAAAAAATCCATCATTTGTCATTAAATTTCGATTCTTATTTTTAAAGTGAAAATATTCATATTTAAGAAAAAATTAATTTATAAAATGAATTTTATTTTTTGAATAAAAATTTATAAATTATCCACTGGTGAATGTTTTCTAATTTTTTGACATAATCACATCTTTGAGTAAAAATTAAATATCATACAAATATTTTGGGAGTATTATGTCATCATAATAACATAAAAATTAGTTAATAAATACTATAAATGGTATAAAAGGACAAATATATGTTTCCCATTTAAAATAATTCGATTTTATTATTTTTTGATTAATATTATAAATCCTAAATGAATCCTCTAAAACCTATAATATATTTTATGGTTTTAAAATCAATTATCAAAGAAAATGACTCACCTCCACATCAACAAGAGGAATATTTTTTTTAAGTTTAGGACTTGGTATTATAAAATACAGAACACCACTACCATTTGGTACAAAACATGGGAAAAACATCCTAATCATTGTGGTTTTTTGTTATTTTGTTCTATAGTGTCCAAAACCTATGTTTGAGAAACGATAAAGAATCCCCAAAATTTTCCTATATAAACTGACCCAAGACCAATTTATCTTCCATGAAAAAACATGAATCATGTAATTTATCTTCATTATCCCCTCTAGAATCCTCAAATTGTTACTCAAATATCTTAATAAGTTTCTCCTAGGTATTTGGATTCACACTCTCAAGGTAAGGGATCTTCCACTCTCCATTTTATTCAAGATCTTCCTTTATGTTATGTCTCTTAATTTCATTTTTTTAATGTTGGGATATGTTCTTATATATCCCCTTACTATACATTTGTTGTATAAATCTTTAAACACTCCATCCAATTTCATTAATCCCTCCCATGAACCATTATTTACATCCATTTCTATGCCAAAATTTAATAAATGATATTTCCTTCTCTTCTTTAATTCATGTTTCTTTATTATCTTATATATTCTATGTCCAATTCCTGATGTTGGTACCTATATTTGAATGATCGTATTACTAACCATATTAAGTAAAAATGATTTGATACCCCTACCACTCTCATAAATCCATTTTATTAATTTTTATGTGATGCTATTATGGTGTCAAAATTTCGTTGTGATGTTTCCATGAAAAAACAACCGTGTAGTGAATACCATACCATTTCATGTCAAGGGCGTTCACATTTATACAATTATACTTCTTCTACATGGTATATACATATATGCATTCTAAACTCCTTGATCGTGGAATAAAAAATGATGATGAATGAATCCATTTTGTATTATATATGTGGAACACTTAAGTATGAGAATGAAATGAAAGTGCCAAGTATAGATGGAATTATATGGTGCTCAAATACATTGGGTAATATTTAGTCACATGAGATGTCATATTAGGATAAAGAGTGAACATGATTCCATTAAGGAGCTTTTTACATCATGTTTTCTTGTTTTTTATCCTTGACTTATGTTTATGATGTAGTGTTTTATGTTATGGCCACATTTCCCTTGTTTCATTTATGTTATCATGCTATATCATGTCTTATTGTTCATGGTTATGATTATCACCCATTTTATTCTCTATTGATATTCCTATTGTCCAACATCTATTAATTTATTCATGTTATTGCATTTTTATTATATTATCAGGATTTATATCTCAACCATTTCTTATGTATGCCCCCAGGTTATTCCATGAAATGTCAAGTATGAAGGAATATTTTGAGAATTCTAAATATTTTTTCATAAAGAAGTTGTATTCCATGTTTTATGTTATTATTTAATTTACCTAATTCAAAAGTCATTATACTTCTCAATATTCCGGGTTATATTAAGTGTAATCTTATTTAATAAATCAAGAGTTAATGTTTTATAATGACTAGGCTTATTATAAATGGTATCAAAGGAAAATTTAGTTTATTTTTGGGATAAAGATTAAAAAAATCTTATAAGGAACTTATGGATAAGAATATGTGTAAGAAAACATCCCTAAATTTTGATAAGAATATAGTAAGTGGTTTATCAGGAAAATACATCTCTATCTAGATACTATAACTGGACATGTTTTAAGAATAGATGTACGTTAAGGTAATAACTCCAAGATGGTGCATCGAGCTTGACTCACCATTATCTAGTATATGTCCGTGAGAATTACTGTACACCATGTTTGACACTCTTATGAGATATTTTTTGGTAAATTTACAAGATCATTATGTACCACTATTAAGGTAGAAAAATTTCTATAAGAATAAATAATTGAAAATAGATAAATTATAACATAAATTGATTCCTATAAATTCATAATTTGAGGAGTATTAATCCTTTATAAATTATCCCTTTATGATAATTTTTGATAAATTGATGGTTATATCAACAATAATAGATTTATGGTGTTATTGTAATTAAATTTCTCTAAACTATTTTATCTATAATACTCTATTAGTTCCTTGGTGTAAGTTTTATATTCTGTGTATATGTTTTCAATTCCCACTAATGTTCTCATAACTTGAAGAATATTTATTTGATGACCTTCATACATCAATTTCTATATTTTCATGAAGAAGTTTTATTAAACCTTTTTAAGATATGGGATTTAAATTAAAATATTTATTTCAAGTGTCATAAAAATTATTATTAAGTTCAAGTTAAAATTTCTAGGTCACAATTTATTAAAGGGGGTGAATTTAACACTATGAGTTTTAAAAAAGTGATAACTATGTTTGATAGTGTATGTAATACACAATACTAAACCGAAACAAACCATGATTATTTAAATATAAAAATTTTAACAATTACATTAAAATTGTGTATTTATGTAGGATTAACTAATTTATGAAATAAAAAAGTTTGTGTCTTAAATATATTGATAAATTCTTAGTCAATTATAAATTAATTTTTCTCTAATTTATTTTTGTTCTTAAAAATGGTTTCTCTTCAAAAATTATTTTTATTTGTTTTCATTGGAAAAAATATTATAATTATTTCTAAGAAAATTTAGAAAATTTAATTGATAAAATTTACTCCACTTTTGATATCATCATTTCAAAATTAACTTTGGGGGAATATTTTGTATTTTTTTGGAAAATTTAAATTTTTAGTGAATAATGAAAATAAATTTTTTAAGTAAAATTATCATTTCCTTAGATAAATTAAGTAATATAAAAGTTCAAATATTATTTTAGTTTTTTTACAAGGTAATATAAGAATTATATGTATATAAATAATTCAATTAATTATATTTAAATCATCATTAAATAAAATTTATGTATAAGTCTATTTTTCATATTAAAAATACATTTGTTCTGAAAAATGCTTTAAAATTCATAATGTTGTTCCATTTTAGTTAATTAAAATAAAACTATTGAGAAATTTTATAAATGAAAATTTAATATTATATATAGATATTTATTAATATAAATTCATATAACAATGATTACTACATATAATGTTAATGTAAAAACCACTTAAAAATGTATTTTTCAGAAAACAACATTCTATCAGGCTTATTGGATTTATATTAATTTAAACTCACCCTAAACTATGAAATTATTGTCAAAAAAATTATTCCATATTTTTATTCATCATCATGAATATTAAGTAACATGTTCAACATAATTTTTGATTAATATGAATAGTTATAGTAGTTAATGTCAATTATGATGGGAAAGTAAAATTGGTTATTTAATGGTAAAAATAATTTAACAATGACTGACAATAATGAAAACATAATATCATGAATATTTATACTTAATTTGATTTTGAATTATTATTATACTTATTCCTTATAGTTATTACTTTATAAATGATTATGTAATTAGTTTGATAACAATTATATATTTACAAGATAAAACACAAATTTATTTTTTAATAGATTTTCAATTTAAATTGAAAATTTTATTTTTTTGAATTAATGTATTAATAAGATAAAATATGTTTTTTATAAAATATTATTACTAAATAATAGTCATTAAATATAAATGATCATATAATTTTTATGAATTAAAATGTAAATTTTATAAGTGTTTGAAAATTGTTATTGTCAAAAATATAACATTTCTTAATAAATATTTTTTCTAATTTTAAATGTGAAAATAAAAATATTTATAATTTTTTTTGATAAAAATAATATTATTTTTTCAAGAAGAATTTCGAAATAATCCAATGGTAAAATTTTCATTCAATTTTTTGAGACTGTCAGATTTTTGGGTAAAAATTAAATACTGTATAAATATAATTTTTGTATTATTAAATCAAAACAACCAAAAAATTATGTAATAAATAATATTAATGGGCTCCAAAAACAAATATTTGATCCCATTTTATAATAATTTTATTTTATTATAATTTTATGAATTTTATAAATACAATATTAATCCTCGAAAACTTATAATATATTTTGAGGTTTTAAATTTATGTCTCACCTCCACATCACCAAGGGTAATATTTTGTTAATATTAGACCTTGAAAATATAAAATAATGAAAACCATTCCCATTTAGAAGAAAATGTGGAAAAAAACATGGTTATGAAAATATTTTTGGTTATTTTATTATGTAGAGTAAAAATCATAAGTATGAGAAATTATATTGAATCCCCCACTCTTTTCCTATATAACCGCAACAAAGATCGCATTTATCTTAACTAAAAATCATGGAACATGTACTTATACTGATATCCATACTCAATAGTCTTCCAAAGGTTCCCTTAATCTCTTAGGATTCTCATCCCAATAATTTGGATCCACACTCTCAAGGTAAGGGATCTTCAACTTTTTTTTATTTAAGATCATTTTTTATGTTATGACTCTTAATTTCAATTTTTTCATGTTTTGATATGTTATTACATTTCCCCATTAGTATAAATTTGATTTATAAATTATTATATACTCCGCTAACCATCATTAATCTATCCCATGGACATTGTACACCTGTTACCATGTTGAAATTTAATAAGGGATATTATCCTTCTCTTCTTTAATTAAAGTTTCTTTATTATCTTATGCCTTATATTTCCAATTACCAATAATGGAAAATTTATTTACATGTCCATATTGCTTCCCATTTTATTTCAATGTTATTTAATAACCCTTTATCACTTATCAACCCATTTTATGAATTTTAATGTGACACTATTATGCTATCAAAATTTCATAGTGATTTTTCTAGGCCAAAAGAACTATGTAGTGAATATCGTGCCTGTTTCCATTAAATGGTGTTAACATTAACACACATATAATTATTTAATGCGGGACTTAAATATATGAACTATACACTCCTTTATAATAGAATAAAAAAGTTTTATGAATAAATTCGTGTTTTATGATCGATGTGGTACACATAAGCATGAGAATGAAAGGAATGTGATGGGTGTGCTCAAAATTATATAGTGCTCAATAAATTGGGAAAAGTTTTTCATTGTGAGAAGTCTTGTTGGGGCAGGCAGTGAATGTCATTCCTTTGTGAAAATTTTTATAACATGATATCTTGGAAGTTATCCTTGACTTATGTTTATGATTCAATGTTTTATGTTATCGCCAAATTTCTAATGATTCCATCATTTTATCATTATATATCACGTCTTGTTTTTCATTTTTATGATTATCATCCATTTTATGGTCCATTGATATGAATATTTTCTAAAATGTATTATGTTGTTCAGGTTATAACATGTTTATTCCATTATTGGGATTTATAAATCAACCCTTTATTATGTATTTCCATGTTATCCCTTGTAGTGTTAAGTACAAATGAATATTTTGAGCATGTTAAAGAAGTCTTCAATGAAGATGTTATCCTCCTTGTTTTAAGTTGTTCTGTAATGTTCTTATTTCCTAAATACACTATACTTATCGATCTTCTGGGTTATATTAAGTGTAATTTTATGTAAAAAATCTTGTATTAAAGTCTAATAAAGATTATGGTTATCATAGTTGGTATTAGAGGAAAATTTTAGTTGTTTTTATGATTTGTATTTTAAAACTTTTGTGAAATACTTAGGGGTAAGGCTAAGTATAATACAACATCCATATATTTTTTTAATTAATGAGTAAGTGGTATATCAAGAAAATAAATCTTTGTATGGATAATACAAGTGGTTGTGGTTTTGGAATTGATGTACCTAGGGATAAAAACTCTATCATGGTGCGTCTACTAGGATTTGGCGTAGCCTGATACATGACAACATGCCTTATTACAAACAATGTTTTACACTTCTAGGGGAAATGCATTGGTAGATTTTCTAGCTCATTATAAAACATTATTAATGTAATTAAAATTTCCATAGGAATATATAATTGGAAATATATCTTGGATAACATAAATTGAGTGCTATAAATTCACAAGTTAAGGAATAAACATCTTTTATAAAATATCCCATTATGATAATTTTTTAAATTGATGGTCTTATCACCCAACATAGATTTACAGTTTTGTAGTCATTGAAATTATCCTAACCATTTCCACTATCACAGTCTATTTGTTCCTCAATGTTAGTTTTCTCTTCCAAGTCAATGTTTTAACTTCCCACTAATTTTCTTAAACTTTAAAACCTATTTATTCAGTGACCTTCATACTTCCCTTTCTATATTTTCAAGAAGTTTTTTGTTAACCCTTTTTATGATGAGGGTTTTCAATAAAGATATATATTCAAGTGTCCAAACACTTGATACGATGTTCATATTCAAATTAAAAGGATGAAATTTATTAAAGGGGTGGGGATAATGTAATTCTTGGTTTTTTAAAAGAGAAAACTATATTTGATAGCGTATGCGATACACAACACTGAACCCATTCAAAATAATATATATTTTAATATGACATTTTTAACCATTCCATTATTTTTTTATTTATATTGGAATAACTATAGTATGAAATAAATAAGTTTTATTCAAGAAAATATTGATAAATTATTAGTAAATAATAATTCAATTTTGGGTAATTTCTTTTTGTTCTTCAAAATATCATTTCTTCAGAAAATATTTTTATCTTTTTTAAAAAATATATTATTTATTTAATAGAACATGTATAAAAATTATTTGATATAATTAGGTCCAATTTTGAAATCAAAATATCAAAATTAACTTTGGGTGAGGATTTGGAATTTTATGAAATGTATAGATTTTTTAGTGAATAGTGAAAGATATTATTTTTAATTAAAATTTACATCTATTTTGATAAATTAAGTAATTTAAATGTCCCAATATTAAATTAATTTGTTTTAGTGGTAATATAAATATTATTTAGATATAATGAATTAAATTAATTTCATTTAAATAATTTTTATACCAGTTTTATGTATGAATTTATTTTTTGGATTAAAAACACATTTATTTCTCAAAACTGATTTAAAATGAATAAGGTTTATCCATTTAAATTAATTAAAAAACCCTAATTATAAGTTTTATAAATGAAATTTTATGATTTTATATTTATATTAATTAATTAAATTTCATATAGTGAAAATTACTAGTTATTTTGTTAAAGTAAAATCATATTTTCCTTAAAAAAGTATTTTTCAGAAAACAATATTCCATTATACATGCATGTCTTAAATCCATCCACATTTATGAATTTACATTGATAAAATTTATCCCATATTTATAATCATCATAATTAAATATAGATAATAATTTTAGATTAGTTTTTGAACAATATGAATAATAAATTTAGTAATGATTAATTATGACGGTAAAATGAGAACTGGTTAAATTAGGTAAAAAAATTAACAAGTAATAGAAACAATGTAACACTAATAGTATGAATATATAATTTTAATTTTAATTTAAAATATTTTTATATATATTCTTTATTATTTATTTATTTTATGAATGATTAATTAATTAGTTTGATAATAATTTTATTTTGAACGATATAACAAAAATTGTATTTTTATTTAATATTCAATTTCAATTAAGATGTTTATTTTTAGGAATTAATGGAATAATTAAATTAAGTATGTTTTAATGAAATATTATTATTAGATAATTTTTATTAAATATAAACTATCATATAAATTTTATTAAGGAAAATTTAATTTTTATAAGTGCTAAAAAATGTTATTGTAAAAAAATACAGCATTTCTCAATAAATGTTGATTATTATTTTAAAAGGGAAAATGAACATATTTTAAAGATTATTTTGATAAAACTAAATTTATTTTTTTAATCATAGTTTCAAAATTATCCAATGGTGAAATTTTAAAATTTTTTTGAGACAGTTGAATTTTCACGTAAAGATTAAATACTGTGTAAATATACAGTGTGTATTATGACATCAAAATGACGAAAACTGATATAATAAATAATATAAATGGTATCCAGGACTAAATATATGATTAAAATTTAAAAAATTTGATTTTATGACTATTTAATTAATCTTATATGACAATTATGAACCCCCCAAAACCTATAATATATTTTATGGTTTTGAAATAAATTCGTTAAGAGTATGACTCACCTTTACATCACCAAGGGTAATAATTAATTTTTTTTAAACCCTTGAACATATAAAATAATGGAAACCACTACCATTTTATGGAAACCATTGGAATAAAACCATGGTAAGTTATGTGGTTTTTGTTATTTTATTATATAGAGTTCAAAACCTATATTGGAGAAATGATAAAGAATTCCCCATGATTTTCCTATATAAACCCATAGAAACTCCCATTTACTATAACTAAAAATCCATGGAGAACATCCTTACTATTCCTTTCCCTAACTAGAGTCCCCCTAATATGCCATAATCTTTCAAGATGTTCCTCCCAATTATTTTGAGCCACACTCTAAAGGTAAGAGATCTTCCACTCACATTTTTTATCATGATCCTCTTTTACATTATGCCTCATAATTTTGACATGTTCATGTTGGGTCAGGTAATTTAATATTTCCAATTATATCCATTTTATGTATAAATTATGATATACTCCTTTTACTCTAATTAATCCCTCCCATGAAGCTTTATATACACCCGTTACTAAGCCAAAATTCAGTAAGGGATCTTTTCTTTATCTTACTTAATTAATGATTATTTATTATATTATGCATTATATTTACAATTCATAATGTTGGTAAATGTATATACATTTCCCCATTACAAACCATTTTATTTTTAAATGATTATAAATCCCTTTAACTCTAATAATCTAATTTTATGAACTTTTACGTGACGTCGTTATGCTGCCACAATTTCTCTGTGATTTTACTATGACAAAACAATTGTTTAGTGAATACCATAAACATTTCCCATGAAGGGTGTTAACATTTATAAACTTATAATATTTTAATTAGTAATTACATGTATCTAGTCTATAATATTTGATCATATAATAAAAAACCATGATGAATGAATACATTTTGTACAGTCTATGTTTCACACAAATGCGTGATAATGAAATGAAAGTGACAGGTACACTCAGAATTATATAGTGCGATAATGAATTCAGTAATTTTTAGTCCCATGAGACTTCATATTTAGTTAGATAATGAAACTGATTCATTTATGGGACCTTTTCCATCAGGATGTCTTCACATTTATCCTTGTGCTATGTTTATGATGCAGTGTTTTAAGTTGTTTCCACATTTCCCATATTTCCTTTTTGTTATCTTGTTATATCAATTTTTATTGTTCATGTTTATGATTCTTACCAATTTTATGATCCATTAATTCACATATTTACTAACATGTATTATTTATTTAATTTTATTCAATGTTTATTCCCTTATTGAGATTTATCGAACACCCCTTTCCTATGTATTCCCCTAGGTTATCAGAAGCATTTTTATGTACGAAGTAATATTTTGAGAATGAAAATGATGTTTTCAATAAAGATATTGTATTCCTTGTTTTAATTTGTAATTTAATGTACCAAATTCCCAAGTAAACTGTACTCCTCAATCTTATAGGTTATATTAAGTCTAATATTATGAAATTAATCATGTGTAAATGTGTAAGAAAGAGAAGTGTTTTTATACTTTCACAATTGAAATGTCTTGTACCAAATCAATATCCTCCTAAATTAGAACATGGTAAGGATTGGTGTGATACTTATTGATCTAAGATATGTGAGAAAATCATCAATAACTATCAAATAAGCTAGTATCAATAACTTAGAAAAAAATTTAATGAATACATGATGACCAATGGTAAACTCTAAATGATTATATAAAAAATTCACATTAAAATTATTCTTACTCTAAGCTCAAAAATTGTGTTAAAGAATATTCTACATCCTCACATATTTATCCCAAACAAGACTCAATCCCACAAGAGAGGCCTCACTCACCATTATCCAACAAATGGGGTAACTATATGGGTGACCATATAAAGCCTCAAAGGGATTCATTCTGATTGATGACTAGTAACTATTATTTTAATCAAACTTCATTAATCCCAGATGGTTGTTCCATGATCCATAAAAGACAATATGATGAAATAGAGAATATATTATATAATAAATATAAAACAATTTGTCATAATTTCTATGTTTGATGGAAATATGTACTGAATATGACCAGAGTCACAATTACCACTTAGAGGCTCTTCTAAAACATATAGGTAAATTCAGGATCCCTATTAGAGGCAATGTCAGATGGGACCCCATGTAACCTCACAATATCCTATATTGATAAGTTACCTAGATATTCATATTTAACCATACCAATGTCCCTGATGGGGAAACATGATTTAATTTCATTAACCAATCTACCACCAATTAGATATAATTCTTTCATATGAGACTTTATGGTAATCTAACAATTATTTCTATGGATATTGGGTCTCAATTGAAAAATTTCACCAGGAGAGGATGTATCATACCAAACGGATTTTGGTACAATGAATTTATCTACTGGTTGGTGTAATAATGATACACATAATCCACAATATATTTCATTATACCAATCTATCTAATTCATAACATCATTTCATAATACATATTCATTATTACATTGTAGACAACCAAAAAAAGAAACTATGAATATCATGAAACACTATGTTCCTGGTAGATAATGGGATGAATAATGTTTTTAATCCTAGGAATCCCATCAGACTTGACATACCAACCGGAAATGATCTCCCCACCATATAATGATTCCCAAATTTCTCTAAACACATCATCCTACTACTAGTCCCATTGAATATACTAAATGTGAGATTATGAAAATTGAACACTATTCAGAACCATAAATAAATCATTCCCTTACATGTCTAGATGAAACTGAGTAAAAAACCACAAAATGTTTCACTCCTTTTAGATTCTAGGGTATCCTAAGATCAAAACATCCTTCTAAGAGAATCAGTTGTGACAATCCCATTCCACGGGGTGTTGCCAAGGACAAAGAATAAATTTTTGAGGTACTCAACCTGTCACATATACCTATGGT
Source organism: Viscum album (assembly GCA_963277665.1). Taxonomy (NCBI): domain Eukaryota; kingdom Viridiplantae; phylum Streptophyta; class Magnoliopsida; order Santalales; family Viscaceae; genus Viscum; species Viscum album. The sequence goes on from OY728152.1 coordinate 1,578,061,897, forward strand.
TCATGTCCTTCAAATAATATATATTTCATATAAACTTTTGATAATAAAATACAATGAACCTCTCCCAAAAGGTGAGTGTCGCCAATAATATATCCCATTCATAATAATAGAGAGCAATATGTCATGAGTGGGAAAATTTTCAATTGTAGTTGAAGCAATGATGGTCTTATGACACCACATGATCATCCTATATAATAAAACAGAACATATAAGCATTAAAAGTATGTCATTATACCATGTATACCTTATCAATTCCTAGAAATTTCAGAATATTAGCCATTGTGATAGTTTATTTTAATTCCTCAAAAGAGGTCTAACACTTAGCATGTCGTAAGAATTTTATACCCCTTCATGTTAATTTCATTCAAAAGAGACTATAACATTGATAAATCCTTGAATAATCATCAATAATATCAAGTTACACCCAATAATTTTAATATCTTCAATATGTTTTATGGTTGTTCCCATAAAAATTCAACCTTCACCTTCTCTTGATCAACTGAGAGACTATGTTCTGAAATCATATCACCCAAGACTATCACCTATGGGATCCATAAATTAATTTTCATATCTTATTATAATGGAGGTGACTCCTCAAGGTTTCCAAAACTAAATTCAGATATTTCTCATACACATACTAGTATATAGAATAAATTTTGATATATTAAACAAATACCAAAAAATATTTGTAATGATATAGATGAAACATTCAGTTCCTCAAAGCATTAAAGAGTACCGGTGGGTTAGTTAGTCCAAAAGGATTTACAAGCTATTCATAATGGCCACACGTACTCCAAAAAATAGTCTTATCAATTTTCAACTCTTGAACCCTGATCTAATGGAATCCTAATGAAATATAAATTTTCAAAAACCACCTTTCTCCCTTTAAATAATAAATCAATTCTTCCAAAAATAGAAAAGGGTATTCATTATTAATAGTTAATCATTAAAATTTTTGGTAGTCTATACAAAGACACAAATAACCATTATAATTCTTGGAAAATAGAATGAGTTATTCACATTGAGAAACACTATTGGAAATAAAGAGCTTCTACATAGATTCAAAAAGATAGATTTTCTTTACATTCATATTATTAGGTTCTAGAGAATAAGAGGATATATAAATATAATTTGTACCTAGAAATAGATCAATCATGAACTATACCTCAGTTTCTAGAGTAATACCAAACATTTCATCTAGGAAAATTTCTGGGAAGTTCTGAGCAACCAAGGTAAGCTCATTGATATAGGAAACATCATTGGGATTAAAAATAATGGAAGAAAAAAAATTCTATGCTCTAGGTGGGAAGGTCATACATTACCATTCCTAAAGTTACACATTCCGTAGAACACCTGATAACTCTCATCATCAAAAAAGAACATGAAAAATCGATGATAAAAATAAATATCATCATAATGTGATATTATCTAGTTTATATTGACGATGATGCCAAGAAGGTCCAGACCAAGCACTAAGAAATCCCGGATGAAAAATATGTCCAAAATCATTTAAGAATATACAAGACAGTGAAACCCATTCCTTGTTTTCATTACAAGTGGCATTTTGTTCTCCAAATAAATGAAACTATCCCAATTATATGTTTCAAACATAAAAAAATGTTCATATATAAAAGAGTGTAAGGAATTATTATCAAATAGAGTAATTTCTTTAGAAGATGAAATAAATATAGAAAATATTATTATAGTCATGAATATGTTAACATCCATGGAAAACTCATTTATTTTATAAATATTCATCGATAATGAGGCTGATGGGTAAATTCATTTTTTCATTGATGGTTTTGACAGCACAATAGTATCCTTTGGATAAGAACATCACAAACCATAAAGAATAGAAGAATAATAACAGAATATCTATAAATGGCATTAGTGGCCCCGCACTCTATATTTTTTCATAGGTTTAGAAAAATACCATCGAGTGGTCCCCAAAAATCCATATTTCTATCATGTCTTGGGAATAATAATAGCTACTATATATGTTTCAAAGGAGTACCACTACTAAGAAAAACCTCCACCACCCTTGTGACTATCATGCCACATTCTATTATTTCCCTACCAACCACTGAATCCTCTACTCGGGTAAAGAGAAGATCTGGTGAATCCATTCATTCCTATGGTATATATTTTGTTTATAATATCTCTATAGACCATGTTATAATAGTTTTTAAGCTTTAATATATATTCTTTTAATTGGATATCAGGTTGTAATCCCTGTAGGTATTTTGGTCCCCCATTTAAAAATTCAACATCCCCATTAGAGAAAAGTAAACCAAAATGATAAAATTGTTGGTGGACATCAAAACTAAATCATTTATACAATTCAAAAATAGGAACTCTAAATACATCACTATATTTATATATTCTTGGAATAACTCCTAAAATAAAAGAGTCTTGAGTCCCTTAAAATATAATCCTTGATATTGGATTTTCTTAACAATAAAATATCACCATCATTTTCTAGGACCCTTGACCTTGAACATTGCACAATTTGCCTTATTATAATCAGGTACCTCTAAGTACTCAAATATTTAATTGTTATTTCCCTACCATTCCTCCACCTATTGGGGTTCATTTTTTCCTGTAAAGAATATGTTCTCCTCATTGAGGTACTCCCGTGATCAATACCTATCTCCTTCAGATTTTTTCATACCTCAAAAACTAGGCTCTAAAAAGGTGGTGCATTTTGGTCCAGGGAACTAACTACCCTTATGATATCCTTTTAGATATTTTGATCAAGTGGATGTTTCCCTTGAGGAACATTACACGTTTAATACTCTTATAGAACCCATGGAATATTTTTTGTAGGCATTTTTCTACATTCAAAAAAGAGAAGTAAATGATCATTCAATGAAATGATCATAGATTATACAATAATATCATAACAGAAAACTAAGATTGAGTTTTAAAAAAAACACAACAAAATCATATACCAATATCCAATGATTACCTAAAGCTCATCATGGAAATATTTTTCCAAGAAATCACCAAAACCTACCCCTTATTTCCAGAAAATGATATCTCCTCTATATAAAATCCCAAAGACTGATAATAAACATGATATAATACAAAATTTTCATGTTCCAACATAAAGAACCTATCCAAATTGAAACTTAAAAATACACATTAAGACTTGATGTAAATCCTTGATTCTGGTGGGCTTAAAAATAACACCTGATAATTCAAAATAAACCAAAGGAAATTATTTAATAAACCTAAATTAGGATTCATGAAATATATATAGAATGAAAACCATAAAAAAAATTAGGCCATAAACACAAAGAGTTATATTTTTAGAGATACAACCAAAAGTATCAAGATAAAAAATATGGTATAATTCTATAAAATAACCAAAATATAGAAAACTAATGACTATTCATGTATAATCCATTTGATACATCAAAATAATCCCTATATCTCACTACCATCTACCCTTCAATAGCTAACTAAAAACCTCTCCACCTATCTATAGTGTTCTACTCTTTCCTGCATTAGATAAAACAAGCTATACACACCCCTGAGGCAGTGTATAGGGTGTGTGATAAACAATCTTAGTAGGATCCCACACATGGGTTCCATAAAAAATATCTATACAACAATCCCAATATTCTCAATTTAAGGTAAAACTTGACATGCCACTCAGTTACATAGTTTTATATAAAATGTATCATAATCATTTTCCCCATTACAAAATATTTAAAAAAAAGTAATATAATTTTAATGAATAGTTTTAGAAAAAAATAAAATTTTTCAACACATACATCATACATATCAAATTAAAAGGAGTAAAAATATAATGCATAGTGGTCAATGACCCTAGGATAATAAAATTTAGGTTATTTAGGTCAATAGTACGATAATCACAAGAACTTGTTAGTGTTCACTTAGGTACCTAGATAAAATTTATGTAGAAATATGGACTAAGAAACACCCATGAAAGTCAAACAACTTACAACTAAAATCATGTTCAAATAGAAAATGTATTTTCAATTAATGAATGGAAGAACACCCACAAAAGTGAACCCACATACAATTTCAATGGAAAAGAAAAAATATTGATTCCTCTACCTAGGTACATAGGGAACCAACATGTTGAATATATCAAATAAATTTAATATGGATTATCACACTTTATAAAAAATTCCCTGAATTTACTATTTTCATAAAAAACAATATTTAGATCCTCCTTTCACAATCCATTTATGAATTAATTAAAAAAACATTGATGTAACTAAAATGAGGTAAAAAAATATATTTTAAAACACCATTTTACATATCCATATTATAGAATTCAAGGAATCATTTAATTTCAATTATATAATGATTTTGAATACCAAGATCTATCACTATTCATAGAATATATGAATCAAATGAAACCACATATCTCTAAATCAGGTTTCGCACCACCCATAGTGGAATCCACATAGTAGAAGGAAATGGAATGAATGAAATAATGAGAGTAGGATATAAAAAATGATTCTCACAACATATAATCATGTTTCTATAAGAAAAAGGTTATAAAAGAGGATATATTAATACATAAAAAACAATCAAATGCACCACACCAAAATAAAAAAGATAATTGTTCTATTAAAGTCAATCACATGATGGATCATAAGATATTGTAGAAGAATCATAACATGAACATTATATTTTAAAGACACAACCTGGAATAACTATCAATTCAAATATAAAAATTTGATCTATGATGGACTGAGACATAATTAATAAAACTTATATATTTTTGGACAAATGACCAAACTGAGATTGAAACAATGTGGATAAGTTAAATATAGACTTGAATGGAAATACAGAGCCTCTCTAAAAGCAATGTCCAAATTTGGTAGGATAATGTTGTATTAATGGGATAAATAAGAGGTTTAAGTCCATTAATTTATAATTAGTCCCCAAATTAAAATTCCAAGACTAATGCTAGAAACTAACTAGTGGCTACCACAAGCTTACTAGTAGACACTATAGTCACCCAGTGGCTACTAGAAGGCCTACTATAAATCCAGTGGATTCCCACTAGATGGTAGGTGGCATAAGAAAATGTATATGGTTCTATCTAAAGACACTGGCCATATGGTGTCTCCATGTAGAAAACTTTTATCCATAATACATTAGAAACATTATTTAACTCTTTGGATACATCCAAAACATGAAAAACATCTTAAATATAAAAATAGTATATACCATATCCAAGATGTTATAAATTGTATGTAACTTCATCATTACCCGTATTATATTAATCTATTTGTTCAATATCCATTCAGTAAGATGTTAGTCTACATATTCTATGTATCAATAGTATGATTCAAAACTATGTGATTAATTATCAAAAGCCTAGGAAGAAATTATATTTTTTGTATAGTTTTTACTGAATCCCTTTATATAATAGTATATTACATGATTCCTAGTTTCATAGGATATGTAGGGAAACTTTTTTCCCACATATTGGGTCCATCCCAAAAATTAACCTTTTTTAGAACTTTTCCCTCAAGAACATGTTTGATTCCTACTCATTGATACACTTTCTACTTATATTAAAGTACACATTGAAGTATCACTTAGAGAAGTGTAATTCATTAAAATAATCCCCCCATGACCACATCTACACATTGATCCTTCATTGTTATGGATCATCATATTTCCCCCAGTCTTGGAAGGATCCTTCATGGTGATTATTCATTGAAAAAATAGACTTTACTCAAAAAAATGGCCCACGAATCAAAGTAATTACTACAACATGTGATGATTACTAAGTTTTGAAGATTTTTAATGGAAATAAAATATTTTCCCATCCTATAATTTACTAATGTGTTTGTGGAAGTTATGTTTCAAACCTGTTCATAACTCATTTCTCACCTATCAGTTACCACCCTTCCATGTTCCAGTTTCCAGAAGTTATAATTTACCTCATGTCCACCACCCATTGCTTATTTAGAGTTTAGAACCCTCAGTTTTTCCATTCCTTGAATTCACATATGTTAATTAAGAATGTAGATGTTCTTGAGAACCCCCAAAAATAGATTATATCCCCCCATCAAATTCTCCTAAGTGGTGAGGGAGACTCATCATAATTCATTATTTTTCACACTAATATTAAATCGTGTGGGATTATGATTATAGGTAGGGACTTATCCAACATGTTTGAGATTCCAAAAATCCACAATGTAGGATTTTTAATTTCTATTCAAAGCATTGTGACCACAAATCATACCAAACATCTCTTGGATATGTTTTTTTAGAATGAGGCCTCTTTATCCCTTCAATCATATTGTGTTTTAACTCACATTCATACCACAAGAACATATCTAAAACACCTAACTCTTTTTTTTAAAAGTTACGTGACGTCAAATTGGTTTTAATAGTATGTTTTGGGATCCATCTCCATAAAATATTAGCAACTCCACTGGTCAAACAATCCTGAACACAAACTCGACAACTTTTTTTTTGATCTATACCTCTATGCTGAGTACATTCCCATAAATAAATTTATTTTCATTTAGAAATGGGACCCTCAAACCCCATTGACATCAAGATCATATTACAATTACTTTTTTTCAATTATATATTATTTTTTACTCACATTTTCATGAAATTGATCTATGGGGAAATGTTCTTATCAAATGATATTAAACTATATGATGACATAAAATCACACAATAATGTCAAACTATGTGTCAAAAATCCACACCATGATATTTTAAACAACACTAACCCCATCTCCATCACATAGAAAGAAAATGTTTGATGTTTTAGATGTCACCTGAGGGGATCTTCCCATTTCAACAATAGTGTCCTACTATGATGTATTCTAATACTAGTTATGGCTTGATTCTCGATTCGATAGGATACATACATATTTCTAAGTCTCACATATGGGTTGAATCCAAGAAACTAACATATCATATATAATTTTTCTATGAGGATCAATTTTGATCCCACCAACCATTATCCCTATTCAATGGGCCTAGGAACAAGGTGGTGATGCCCCCGGAGTGTTATAATCTTCCCAAACTTCCACGCACATGGAACTCCTAAAATTGACCCTTCCTTAATATAGATTATCACCATCCCTATACTAATAGGATCACCTATGGTGATATATCTTAGAAAAAATAGTCTCACCTCCCATCTAGGGAACATAAGTAGATGGTCTTCGGGCAACATGTGATGATTCTTATGTTCCAAACATGGTAAATATCCAATCTAATTTTTTCTCACCCCATACTTGTATGATGTGGATATGGAACATATTTCAAAAACTCTATTAGTAGTCATCTCCCTCCCATTAGTTACCCCTTTTCATGTTCCATATCTTGGATCTCAGGATTTACTCCCCTTCCACTTCCCTTTGTTTCATTAGAGTTTTATCACCCTCAATCCTACCCTTCCATGAATTTATACACTTTGATTTATCTGGTAAGTATCCTTGGGACTAACTTATGATGGCTTCTATACCCATCTCAGGTGATCCCTTATACTAGAGATTTCTCCCCACTACTCCTTGTTCCCCACACTGATTATGAATCACATGGGATTTAGTGTCATTTAAGGCTCTCCTTCATATGGTCATATGCAAAAAAAAACTTTTCAATCCAAGCATCATGTCCTTAAAATGTTCAAAACATACAAGGTAGATGTTTTTCTGGAATAAATACACTTAATACCTCCATTAACATTAGTTTTAACTCTTTAGAACAACACATACCTTCTTGGAGTATGCCTCTTTGGTCCAGGCATCACATCCTTGAACTGTTTGAAACTGTCCAAAAATCATGATCTTAAACTATCTGAAAATCATCTTTGGGATGTTCATGTGGGGGAAAGCCTCCCAGGACCTCTTTTAATAGTGGTTTCATATTCTCTTATTCATCAAAACAATTAATCTTGAACACATCACATTAGTATGAGCTAAATGACCTCGAATCGGAAGAAACCTATTTTATAATAATTAAGAGCATAAACTATGTGTATATAGTCCCCCTTTGGTCCACTCTCCACATATTTTATAAATATATTTTGGTGATTCATATACTAATATCCCTTTATTTTTACTTAAAAAGATATCCCTCTTGTGGTTAATCTCCTTCTACAACACCTCCCAGAACTATGTACGTCTCAATTCTCAATTTCATTGGACACATTGAGACACTTAGATCAACTATATATGAACCATACACTAATTTCACTATCCTACACACCATATGTTTCTTCCACATTTTACCACCTAACATCACTACCTCCTTTTATACTAAGATAGTGAAACAATCATATATAAGTGGTCAATGAATTAAGATCATAAATTATATACACCAATCCATGAGAATTGTTTTTGGTACTAGGTCTACCAATCCCTCCATTCATATTAGGTCTACATTAAATTTATGCCATATAAGCTCTAAAATTAAGCCTCAGTTCCATGTCCCTAAATATATATCATCACCCATTATTCCATTAATAATGACTATAAACTATATTCCATGACCCACTCACACAACCCAAATATGTGTTCCACTTTTCAATTAGACACCAATTCCCACAACAGAACCTATATGGTCCTCTCACTACCTCCATTCACATTCGTTATAATCTTCTATTGTTGAATAGGTCATCTCACTCCCTATCGCCTATGAACCCTGACCATAAACATCCCACACCTTTTCCAAAAGGGATATCTATGTAACATTGAGTCTCCTTGGAATTAATTTAATGTAAAGCTTCTATGACTAATGAGATTCCCCATGAAATATTTTGTCCAACTATAATGACTATAAATTTCCAAGGGAAATAGATTCAAATTATTATCATGAATAAAACCTAAAAGGGTTTATCTCTATAAAATTTAGGATTTTCCATATAATAAACCCCTAATACTTGTGAAAAATTATCAATTCATATAGAATGATTAAAAACACTATGGGACTCACCAATGGTCCTATTTAAAATTCTCATTATTTTTAATGAACCCATGGGTTGTAGAAAACGTTTGTAATAATCATTCAACCCTTTCCTCCTCTCCTCATACTTAACATATGGAATAAAAATCATATTGATTTCAACCTCTCTTGAGATTACCACAACTTCATCACTAGTGTCCTACCGTGTCTCCTTCTAGAACATTGAACAACTTGATTCCAGATGCAAGATATAAATAGGTTCCTAGGACACCAATATTTGGATCAATCATGAATATATCCCTCACTGGTGAGGTTCCAAATACTGGAATTGGATCCATCAGGGTCCCTACCTTCACATTGGGTTTTCTTTTCCATAGTCTGCAACCCCACCACCCCATGGTCCAAGAAATAGGAAGTTAAATATTAGAACTTTATGGTACAAGTTGCAAATACATAGAAGAAATTTCCCTTAGAAACTTTTATTCAACATTAAACTAAATAACATTTGAAACTATTCCCTACTCCTTGAATCATGATATAGCCTCAGTTTTGTGACCTTCACCCAGTAGGTGTTTCTATTATCCCCTTTCTATTGCATGATTTCTACTATTTGGTATTCTATTATTGGAATACCATATTCATAGTGGTGAAACAATAATAGATATTGACTTCTTTCAATAAATACGATTACTTCATTGAAAAAACATTGTATTATTATTATATGGATCAACATCCACCTTCATCATTCTAAAGGACTCCCCTATAGTGATGGTATGTGGCTAAAATAAGACCTCCTCCCATACAGGCCACTAGACTTATAATATTCCTCCTCATCATCTATAATGTAGTCCCATATGGTTTTAGTGAATATAAAATTAGGTTTTCCTCTTATTCAATAAACACACTTGGAAAGGTTGTATTCTGTACAATTTCTATGAAATAGTTGCCTCAAACATGGTCAATGGTCATCCTAGACCAACCTACATTAAATTTAAAATACAAAATATATATGTCACAATTTACCCTCTCCCCACTTTTTCCCATGATCTGGTGGAATTTTATCACCCTTAATGTTGCACCTTAAGGGAATTTTCAAATCTTTATAAGTATCAAAAAACAAGAATTTATCAATCCTAGTTTCAAAAACCATGGGTCATAGATGAAATTGATAAAAAAATATTGATCATGATCCTTCACCCATCATCTAGAGCTCTCATAGAAATGATAATCCATCTAATGGCATCTTGTTTCTCATATTGATAATAAATCATGTGGGATTATAGATTTATAGTTTCTTATCTTGTTAATATAAAGAAGATGCACCCAAAAGTAAAATAAGAGGAATTGAGGTAAAAAAATATTACCCCAAAACAAATAGTGATAAGAAGGGTTATCCATATGATGGCACATATCATTTATTATAATCAAGGTACCCCTAGAGATTAAAATGGGAAAGGGGAAAACCTATCTTAGTTTCCTCTATCACGTAACCTCTAGAGACTACTACCACTTACCAACTTCGTTGTCTCCAACTATGATATAGAGAAGTCCTAATATTATTGTATTTCCATGTAATAATATCCATTCCTACTCTCTACCACCAAGGGTGCTGCACAGGATACCTTAGCATCTGTTTCTACCAGCTGTTATCCTAGATGGATGATGATCTCTACCTTGCAATGCTTACAACCTTATGTGGAGGTACCTTCTCCTATAATAGATATATCTCTTCTTCAACCACATTTTGGTGTTCTAAAATTGGGTAGCATCAGACTACAACCACTTTGCAAAAACAATCCAATATGTGAAATCTAAAGAAATAGATTGGAGGTCATTTGAATTTTAATTTATAGTCCCCAGGATCACTATCCAATGATATAGGGATATTATCCGAATTATGAGATCATCCCACGGTGGTTAGGTGATGAAATTATAAATTTTCCTCCATGCCCTACATTGAGAAACCAAGTTATCCACATTATAATTAGACTGAGAATCTTCAAGATCTTCATGTGGTAATTTATGGAACTCAGGGAAGGCCTCAACTAAATCAATAATGGGATCTTCCTCAGCAATAATCTCAGACAGGCATAGATACATGTCAATAGGGAGATAAATTTTTCTAGATCCCTCAATAGTGGTAGACTTTTTTTCATTAAGATGTTCCCTTATCTCCCCAACTGCTTCTTCTAGTTTGATTTTTTTCTTCTAATAAATTGGAATGAGGTCATCTCTAATAGTCTGCTACTCAAGGCTTGGACCAATCACTAGTATGTGTTTCAGAGTGCTGATCCACTTTGAAAGACATGTCTATTGAGTAAATATGTTCAAAAACTCAATTTAAACCCCAAAATAGGGTAATAGTCAGTTCCATTTGGTATTGTAACTTTGGTAAGCACAACCCTAAGAAGAAGAGACCAATGTGATGTGAAGGTATGAAAAACAAACATCTCTATTACCCCCAAAACAACAATATACTGGGTGACTTGCACACCAAATAATGCCCCTGGGTATGGGGTTTCAAAGGTGAGTTCCACCATAGGAGACTCCTTTTCACCCACAGGTATAACAACCCATAATTTACATACATTGTTATTACTTCAAAATTGAAGAACACTTATTACAACATATAATAAAACCACAGTAGGACAGTATAGGAATAATGTCTTTAGAAACTGGGTAACAAAAACAACTAGTTCATAAAGCATCTACATTGTCTCCCATTTATTTCATCATATCTAGAGTCCCTTTTTTGCATATCCTACTTAATACCCTTATTCCTCACCTGGGTAAAAGAAAACATACAAAAGGGTGAGATCAAATGCTCTATAAGGGTAAACAAAATAAATATCAATCACATTATATTCATAAGAACATTACATTCTGGAAATCTTATCCTACAAAAGAGATCATAATTTTATAACATTGGAGAAATTATAGTAGTGAAATTTAATCCCAATAATTATAACACAAATCATGAAACATTATGGAATACACAAATAATCATAGAGAATCATTTCTTAGTAGTCAAGACTTATTTCCATGACTATCTTAGCGGACAAAGTCCATTTCTGAACCGAGTTCACTCCTCGTTTAATTCCTATTTCACTGAACCAGATTAACCTGTCGTTCCATCCATGTCTATCTCATGAGATATAAATCATTACCCAATGCCTTGTAGTGAGATATATGTCCCACCCAATGCATAACGAAACCATTCTTATGTGTGCCACAAAATCATAAATCATACATCATAGCATAACCTATATAATAAAAATGGGATTCTTAAACATCGTGTCATCATAACATAATCCATATAAGATAAAAGGACTTCATAAAAATAATTCCATCATAACATAATCAAATCAATGTAAAAATAGGGATATAAACAAAACCATATATTATCATAGATTGAAAATAAGTTTGATAAAACGCTTGAACTCCATTCTTGAGGAAAATATCCTTTCTACTTCAAAAAAAATTTATTTTCTTAAACTGTCATATATTAATAAACTAAAATAATTTGATTAAAAATAAACATGAAAACTTGTAATGGAAGTTTCATGGAAATAATGTTCTATAAATCCATTCATGCCGTATAAGTTAAAAAAACATTCTTCTCATACTTTGCCAGAAAAGTCAAAAAGTGCCTCGTACGAAAAACGACAAATGATTCCTTTCATATCTTTTACTAAAAACTCACCAAAGTGTAAAATTTGATTTAAAAAATTGTATAGGGATATAAATAATATTAAATATTGAGAAAACATGGATGTGGATGATAAATATTCCCAGTAAATTCTGAAGTATAAACAATCTCTGATAAAAATGAGATTGTGAGATTTTCCCTTACCTTAGGTCCGATTTGATTCATACATGTCCGAACCTCCTGTATGATGATTTAAATAATGTTATTGACGTATTAAATAATCTTAATAATTGTTATGATATCATATATGGTCATATTCTTATCTTCTTATTAGTTATATTTCATTGCTACTTGTTATTCAGGTGTTTATTGCTTTTTGTTCTTATGCGTGTTTTGTCGAATAAATTCTTATTCTTCTTTTTAAGTTATAGATAACTCATTTAAAGAATTTTATTAGTGTAATATATATCATATTTATTCATTAAATTAATTTATATAATCATTAATCATTGAAGATCATGTAGAACAAGTCGCATCACATCGTGGAGACGGTAGGCCGTACGTACGCACGAGCGATGATATCGTTCCCATGATCATTGAATTGTATTGAAGTGTTTGTACGCTATTTCAGAATCAATATCACTTTAAAATAATCATATATAGTTATTCTCTACACCATTATACCCATCCATGTAAGGTGGTGGTGGAAAACAGATTACACCACGACGTGGAGACTGTATTCCGTACGTACGCACGCGCGGTGATTTCGTTTTCCGTAGGATGGGTAGAAGGTGAAATAGGGTTGTTTAGTATTTATAATAACATATCAGTATATTAGTGATACTTATGTTATTACTTCATAATTAAACAACTAAAGAAGAAGAATAAGTAGAATAAGAACTAATGTTGAAAGAATCAGTAACGGACGTTACCTCTTCTTTGAAGCGCCTCTTATTAACCTTCCCTTAGGGCACTAAAGATGGTCATTGAAGAAGATCAGGACCTCTAGGATGTTTATAGGGAAGTTGAGAAGAGAAATTGGAAGGGGTTGGCCGAGCTTTAAGGCTCAAAGTGGTGTGAGGAAGAGAGGGAGTAGGTGCCCTTTTATAAGAAAGGAGTGGGGCACCTTAGGAATGACTTAAAATATTATTTTATTATAAAGTCATATTCGGTTTTTAATATCTCAAAATTGATTTATTTATAAGCTAAGGTGGGTATGGGTCTAAAGTGTCTCAACCAATATATTTTGGAAAAGTTTAGGTTACTATTTTAACCTTATCATTTAGATTTATCTATGAGTTAAATAATTTAACTTTTACTGTGTCTTCTTGTTTTCTTATATTATATTATTAGTAAACTAACTATAACAAGACAACAAACCCCAAGTTGTTAATTATTAATATATATAACCTTATCTAAGTCATTTTTCCAAACATTAGATTTTTAGGAATAAAATAACAATTAATAATATAGTATTTGTTTTAATAACTATTTTATGTCAATTTTGACATTATTTTGTAATTGATTTTTGTGAAAATCATAACAGAATTATTAGTTCTAAAAAATTTAATTAAATAAATACTAATATGTCATTTTAACCTATAAAATTAGTGTAATTCTAAAAAAGACTCAAATTACATTTATTTGGGTATTTATAATATCAATTATGTTAATATTTCTTTAATAAGGTAATTACTGCATCATCATTGTGTCATAAATAAATTAAATTAGTTAAAGTATAAAAATTATAAATATAATTCCATTATGTAGGAAATATTTTTAGCATTCTAATGAATATTTATAGTTGAATTTATCTTTTTTATAACCGAATATAAAAAATGTTTTAGTTATTAAACTTTGATTTTTATCATTTTAACACTTCTTTAAATAAAATAATATTAAATGTCCTAATCTAATCCAAGTAGACCTAAAGGGTAATATTTTATTTATAAGGTTGTTTTTGGTCGAATTATAATTATCCAATAGAATTAGTATATGTGTTAGGGTAATAATAATATCATTTTTACCCTTAATTACCCTATTTACTTTTAACCGTGGTAAAAAAAGTAAAAAGTTACTATTGACCGAAAATTATTTTTATCTTATTGAACCACATTTTAGTCCTTGATATTAACCATGTCTCTCAGATTTTCTAAATTCCACTCACAGAAGCGTTAAAATTTAGTTTTATGTAAATTTTCAAACTCACCTAGGAGGTGGGTAAAAGATGGTGAAAAGTTCAATAAAATTTTTATATATCTAAAATTATTATAAAATGAATCCAATGAATTACATTGAACTTATATATGTATTTTGTATCAAGTTTTTCCTAAAATAAATTTAAATAAAATAAATAAATATTTAAACAAAAATTCGGTTTTTCAATAGTAACCTAGTGTTTTCACTATTCTTTAAAAATTGAAAGTTTTCATAAAAATACCAAAATTTCACCCTAGGCTAATTTCGATATTCCGAATCCAAAAATGAAGTCCATTTCAAAAGATAAAATTTATAAAATTTCAAAAAGTTGGTATTACTATTCATAACGGTTTGTTTTAATAATATTTTAATAGCATATCGTTGTTTAGTGAAACTCAGTATTGCATACAATGCAAGCTATTGAGGAAGGTCGCGATTGCGTGTAAAGAAATACAAGCTAGTATTGTGTGTAGTGAAAGATTCCTTTGATGATGTGTATAACATAAAAAAATATTTCTCATAAAAATCTCAGGTGTTACATTCTACCCCCCTTAAAATGAATTTCTCCCTCGAAATTCATCACTTTTTAACAAATAGATGAGGATACCTCTCCCTCATCATATCCTAAAGCTCCCATGTAGCTTATTTTAATTGGTGGTTCTCCATAAAACTTTCACCAAGCGAGTTGTCTTGTTCCGTTGAACTTTTTCTCTATGATCCAGAATCTCTATCGGCTGTTCTTTATAAGAAAGATCTTGCTCCAGTAGTAAAACTTCTGAGCTTAGTACATGTGAAGGATTAGGTATGTACTTTCTCATGAGAGATACATGGAACACATCGTGAACTTGAGAGAGATTCGGTGGAAGCGCCAATAGATAAGCTACCTTCCCAACACGATCCAGTATTTCAAAACGACCGATATTCCTAGGGCTCAACTTTCCCTTCTTTCCAAATCTCATTACTCTCTTCCAAGGAGATATTCTGAAGAACAATTTATCACCCACTTCAAAATCTAGGTATTTTCTTCTGTTGTCAGCATAACTGTTTTGTCGACTCTGAGCTGCTCTTATGTGTTTTTGAATAGATCTAACCTTTTCTTCCATCTCATTAACAATATCAGGTCCTAATAGCATTCTTTCTCCAACTTCATCCCAGCAAGTTGGAGTCCTGCATTTCTTTCCATATAGGGATTCATAAAGAGCTATCTGAATAATGAAGTGAAAGCTATTATTATAAGAAAATTCCACCAAAGTTAGGTGTTGATCCCATCCACCTATGAAATCCACAGAGCAAGCTATTAACATATGTTCCAGAGTTTGAATTGTTCTCTCAAACGGACCATCTACCTGAGGATGATAAGCAGTACTGAAACTCAACTCTGTTTCCTGAGTATTCTAAAGACTTCTCCAAAACGTTGAGGTAAACCTCGGATCCCGATCATATATAACAGAAAGCGGTACTCAATGAAATCTTACCACTTCCTTTACATATATCCTGGCAAGCTGATCTAGAGAGAAATCTTCTCTAATATCAATGAAGTGTGCCGACTTCGTAAGACGATCAACTATGACCCAGATTGCATTATTGCCTTTGGATGTTTTAGGAAGTCTGGTGACAAAGTCCATAATGATGTTTTCCCATTTCCATTCAGGTATGGGTAATGGTTGTAACATCCCCTTAGACTTCTACCTCTTAGATTTAACTTCATGACAAACCAAGCATCAGGAGACATATTCAACAACATCTCTTTTCATGCTATCCCACCAGAAGTACACTTTCATGTCTCAATACATCTTCGTGCTTCTAGGATGAATAGATAATGAAGAACTATGTGCCTCATCCAATAACTCCTTCTTTAATTCTGGGATGGGAGGAACACAAACTCGATTCCTGAACCTTATTATCCCATCACAATCAAGGTTGAATTTAGGAAAATTTCTCACCTTCTTTGTTAACTCTACATCTTCTTTCTGTGCCTCTTTATTCTTCACATGTATAAATGGTTGAACATTCATTTGACAAAGATAAGATTTTTCCCCTTCCATTATAATTCCAAGATCCATCCTTTTAAAATCCATAAATATTGGATTTTGGTGATCCTCATCATGGATAAGCCAGCATGGTCTTGTCGACTTAATGCGTCTGCCACTTTGTTTGCTTTCCCAGGGTGATAATGAATTGAGCAGTCGTAATCCTTAATCAGCTCCAACCATCTTCTTTGGCTCATATCTGGATCCTTTTGTGTGAAAATATACTTTAAACTTTTATGATCAGTATAAATATCACACCTTTCACCATAAAGATAATGCCTCCAAATCATTAATGCAAAGATTACCACAACAAACTTCAAATCATGAGTTGGGTAATTTTTCTCATGGATTATCAACTGTCGTGAGGAATAAGCTATCACCATATCATTTTTCATGAGAACACACCCCAATACCTTCTTGGATGCATCATTATAAATCACAAAACCATTCTCCACTACAAGGTAGTGTGAGAAAAGGTGCACTGGATAACCGTTTTTTAACTCCATGAAATTCTCTTCACACCCCTCCATCCAAATGAACTTAACTCCTTTTCGACTCAACCTGGTGAGTGGATTATATAATCATGAAAAATATTTCACAAAACATTGATAATATCCAGCCAAACCAAGAAATAATCAGATCTCAGTTATTTTTGTTGGTCTCAACCATCTTCTGATAACCTCTTTTTTTTCTGGATCCACAGATATCCCCTCTTTTGAGATTATGTGACCCAAAAATGAAACTTTTTGAAGCCAAAATTCACACTTGGTATGTTTGGCATAAAGATTCTCCTTTCTTAGGCTCTTTAATACAATTATCAAGTGATATTCCTGTTCTTCCTTTATCTTTGAATAGACAAGAATATCATCTATAAAGACTACCAAAAACTAATCAAGATATTCTCTAAAGACTCTATTCATCAGATCCATGAAGATATCAGGAGCATTAGTAAGACCAAATGGAATCACTATAAATTCATAGTGTCCATACCTTATACGGAAAGCAATCATTGGTATATCCTCCCTTTTGACCCTTAATTGATGATACCTTGAACGAAGATCAATCATGGAAAATTATTGAGCTCCACGTAGTTGGTAAAATAAGTTATCAATGCACGGGAGAGGATATTTGTTCTTGATCGTGATCTTGTTAAGTTCTTGATAATCAATGCAGAGTCTCATTGATCCATCTTTCTTCTTAACAAACAGAACAGGTGCTCCCCAAGGTGATGCACTAGGGCATATGCATCCTTTATCAAGATTCTCTTGGAGTTGCTTCTTCAATTCCTGCAACTCAATTGAGGCCATTCTATAAGGTGTCTTCGAAATAGGTAAAGCACCCGGTATGAAATCTATTGAAAACTCAGCTTCACAATTTGGTGGAGGACCAGGAAATTCCTCTGGAAAGACATCCTAAAACTCCCGTACAATGATAATATACTTAATCATGAGTTTCTATCCAACCATTTGAGATAAATATCATTCATTTAGTTGAATCAAGACCCATAATATGGAAGAAATTTCCATTGGAAGGTTATGTTCATCCTTACATCGATAGACAATCATATATTGATATGGAATATGAAATTTGACTTCCCTTATTTGGAAATTGATATGAGCTCCATATAAAGAAAGACAATCCATGCCAAGAATCACATCAAATTACACTATAGAAAGGATCACAAGATTTACAGGATGCACTTTCCCACAAACTTCAATCGGAGAATAATTGTACACTTTTGATGCAACTGTTGTGCCATTAGGGGTTGTCACAGCTAACTCAACATCTAATTGTAGAGGTAATATGGAGATAATTTAGAAAATTCTTCATAAATAAAAGAGTTGGTGGATCCAGAATCAAATAAAAAATTTTCTACTTTAGAGTGGATGGTAATTGTACCTTTCACCACTTCGTTATCGTACTCCACATCGCCGATAGATATTGCATGTGACTTTCCTTTTCCTTTAGCCTTAAGAGTTTTTTGACATCGATCATCATAAAAAACCCTTGGATTAGGGCATTGATTAGAATAATACCCCATTTCCTTGCACTTGTAACATTGAAGTGTAGGAGGTGCACTCTGTGTAGCCTTTTCTTTGTTCTCATCACTAGACATCATCTTCCCATCATTGCGGCATTAAAATTCCCGATGACCTTCTTTTCCACATTTGAAACATTTACTTGTACCTTTAAGACAACTCCCTCCATGATTCTTTCCACACATTGAGCATAAGGGAAAACTCATCTTCTTTTCAGTTTTCTCTTTAGATTTTCCTTTGAATTCGATTTTCCTCTTCTTATCAAATGCATATGACTGATGGGTTACTCCAATATCCATCTCAACCTTGAGAGTACATCAAACGATTTCCTCGTAGGTATTGAAGTCTCTTATGGATAACTCCCTTAAAAGACTTGGTTTTAAGCCACTAAATAATTGATCGATCTTACTCTCAGGTTGGATAATAATACCAGAAGTGTACCTTGCAAGTCTTGTAAAATTTGCTTCATAGGTACCAACAGATTCATCATCCTTTTGATTTAGTTCAAGAAACAAATTCTCCATCTTTGTTCGAAGAATATGACGGAATTACTTATCGAAAAATAAGTTCATGAACTCGTCCCATTCCATGGACTCACTATCACCTCCTGGCCTCATATACTTGATAAGATTCCACCATTGATCAGCTTCACCTTCCAAACGATAAACTACTTAGATGAAATTATCATGTTCAAAACAATGAACAACTAAAAATATCTTTTTAGTGGTATTGATCCATTGTTCATCCACTAATGGATCAATAGACCCACTTAATGAAGGTGGACGCTGCCTCATGAAGGATTCAACAGAATGTTGCTCCTTACTTTGCTCGTTTGGAAGTCCTCCATGATTCATATCTTGAGAATGTTGTGTGAGCATGGCTACAAGATTTTGCATTCTATCTCCTATAAAGTTTGGTTTCTCAGGGGGACAATAATTGCATTTCCCGTCGCATTCGGCATTAACACGGTTCCTTCGAGTTCCAGCCATTGACTAAAACCAATAAACATAGTGTGATAAAACTAATCATAATAGGAAAACCACATAATCATGAATAAAATTTTACACTTAAGGTCTTATCATAGGTCATTAATGGCCATTTCTAAAACACTAATATTGTGTTCTTTGTTCAGACATATACTTAAGGTTATTACTAGGGCTTTCACATCCTAGTTTCCAAAGGTTGACTATACCTTTCCTCTGATACCAACTATAACGACCCATACTTTACATACATTGTTATTACTTCAAAATTGAAGCACACTTATTACAACATATTACAAAACCATAGAAGGACAGTATAGGTATAGTGTCTTTAGAAACTGGGAAACATAAACAACTGGTTCATAAAGCATTTATATTGTCTTCCATTTATTTCATCGTATCTATAATTCCTTTTTGGAATATACTACTTAATACCTTTCTTCCTGACCTGGGGAAAAGAAAACATACAAAAGGGTGAGCTCAAATGCTCAGTAAGGGTAAACAAAAGAAATATCAATCACATTATATTCATAAGAACATAATATTAAGGAAATATTATCCTGCAAAAGAGATCATAATTTCATAACATGGGATAAATCATAGTAGTGAAATATACTCCCAATAATCATAACACAAAACATGAAACTTTGTGGCATACACACATAATCATAGAGAATCATTTCTTAGTAGTCAATACTTATTCCCAAGACTATCTTAGCAGACAAAGTCCATTTATGAACCGAGTTCACTCCTTGTTTCAGTCCTGTTTCACTGAACCGGATTAACCTGCCATTCTATCCATGTCTATCTCATGGATATATATCATTACACAATGAATTGGAGGGATATATAGGTCCCACCCATCTCATAATCAAACCATTCTTATGTATGCCACAAAATCATAAATCATACATCAAATCATAACGCATGTAATAAAAATGGGATTCTTAAACATCGTGCCATCATAAAATAATCCATATAAGATAAAAGGACTTCATAAATATAATTACATCATAACATAATCAAATAAATTTAAAAATAGGGATAGAAATAAAACCCTATATTATCTTAAATGGAAAATAATTTTGATAAAACGCTTGAACTCCATTCTTGAGGAAAATATCCTTTCTACTTCAAAAACATTTTCTTTTCATAAAATGTCATATAATATTAAACTAAAAGAAGCTGATTAAAAATAAACATGAATAATTTTAAAGGAAATTCAAGGAAATAATGTTCTAGAAACCCATTAATTCCGTATAAGTTAAAAAAATATTCTTCTTATACTTTGGCCAGAAAAGTCAAAAATTACCTCGTACGAAAAACGAAAAAAGATTCCTTTCATATATTTTACTAAAAACTCACCGAAGGGTAAAATTTGATTTAAAAAATTGTAGGAGGGTAGAAATAATATTACATATTGATGAAACATGGATGTTGATGATAAATATTCCCTATTAAATTCCGAAGAATAAACAATCTCGGATAAAAATGAGATTGCGAGATTTTCCCTTACCTTAGGTCCGATTTTCTTCGTACGTGTCCGAAACTCCTCTATAATGATTTAAATAATGTTATTGTCTTATGAAATAATCTTACTCATTTTTATGATATCATATAAGGTCATATTCTTAGATTCTTATTATTAATATTTCATTGCTACTTGTTATTCAGGTGTTTATTTCTTTTTGTTCTAATGCACGTTTTTTTGAATAAATTCTTATTATTCTTTTTAGGTTATAGATACCTCATTTACAGAATGGTATTATTGTAATATATAAAATATTTATTCATTAAATTCATTTATATAATCATTAATTGTTGAAGATCATGTAGAACGAGTCGCATCACATCGTGGAGATGGTAGGTCGTACGTACGCAAGAGCGATGATATCGTTCCCATGATCGTGGAATTGTATTGAAGTGTATGTTTACTATTTCAGAAACAATATAAATTTACAATAATAATATATAGTTATTATATACACCATTATACCCATCCAAGTAAGGTGGTGGTGGAAAAAAAATTACACCGCGGTGTGGAGACGGTATTCCGTATGTACGCATGTGCGGTGATTTTGTTTTTTGTAGGATGGATTGAAGTTAAAATTGGTTTTATTCATATTTATAATAACATATAATTATATGAGTGATACTGATGTTATTACTTCATAATGAAACAAATAAATAAGAAGAAGTAGAATAAGAAATAAAGTTGAATTAATCGGTAACGGAAATTACCTCTTCTTTGAAGCGCCTCTTCTTAACCTTATATTAGGGCACAAAAGATGGTGTTTGAAGAAGACTAGGACCTCTAGGATTTTTATAGGAAAGTTGAGAAGGAAAATTGTAAGGGGTTTGACGAGCTTGAAGGCTCAAAGTGGTATGAGGAAGAGAGGGAGGAGGTTCCCTTTTATAAGGGAGGAGAGGGACACCATAGAGAAAACATAAAATATTATTCTATTATAAAGTCATATTCTATTTTTAATAGCTCCAAATTGATTTATTTTTAAACTAAGGTGGGGATGGGTTGAAATCCTCCCAACCAATAGATTTTAGAAAGGTTTAGGTTACTATTTTAACCTTATCATTGAGATTTAACTCTAAGTTAAATAATTTAACTTTTATCGTGTCTTCTTGTTTTCTTACATTATATGGTTAGTAAACTTACTATAACAGGCCAAAAAAAACACCACGTTTTTAATTATTAATATAAATAACCTTATCTATGTCATTTGGCCGAAATTTAGATTTTTAGGAATAAAATAACAATTAATAATATTGTATTTGTTTTAAAAATTATTTTATGTCAATTTTGACACTATTTGGTAATTGATTTTTGTGAAAATAATAACATAATTTTTAGTTCTAAAAAAGTTGATTAAATCAATAATAATATTTCATGTTAACCTATAAAATTAGTGTAATTCTTAAAAAGTCTCAAATTACATTTATTTGGGTATTTATAATATCAATTATGTTAATATTTCCTTAATAAGGTAATTACTGCATCATCATTGTGTCAAAAATAAATTAAATTATTTAAAGTCTAAAAATTATAGATAAAATATAATTATGTATGAAATATTTTTATATTTTGAATGAATATTTATTTTCAAATTTATCTTTTTATAACCCTATATTAAAATTTTTTAGTTATTAAACTTTGATTTTAACAATTTTAACTCTTCTTTAAATAAAATAATATTATATGTTCTAATCTAATCCAAGTGGACCTAAAGGGTAATATTTTATTCCTAAGGTTGTTTTTGGTTGAATTATACTTATCCAATAGAATTAAGACATCTGTTAGGGTAATAATAATATCATTTTTACCCTTAATTACCCTATTTACTTTTAACCATGGTAAAAAAGTAAAAAGTTACTTTTCACCAAAAATTATTTTTATCTTATTGAACCAAATTTTACTCCTTTATATTAATAATTTTTCTCAGATTTTAAAAATTCCACTCACAGAAGTGGTAAAATTATGTTTTATGTAAATTTTCAAACTCTCCTAGGAGGTGGGTAAAAGACGGAGAAAAGTTCAATAAAATTTTTATATATCTAAAATAATTATAAAATGACTCCAATTAATTAATTTGAACATATATAGGTATTATGTATCAATTTGGACCTAAAATAAATTTAAATAAAATAAATTAATATTTAAATAAAAATTTGGTTTTTAAATCGTAACCTAGTGTTTTCACTATTCATCAAAAATTAAAGTTTTCATAAAAATACCAAAATTTCACTCTAGGATAATTTCAATATTCCAAATCCAAAAATGAAGTCCATTTTGGAAAATAAAATTTATAAAATTTTAAAAAGTGGGTATTATTATTCATAACAGCTAGTTTTAATAATATTTAAATAGCATATCTTTGTTTAGTGAAACTCGGTATTGCGTACAACGCAAGCTATAGAGAAAGGTCATGATTGCATGTAAAGCAAGCCAAGCTAGTGTTGTGTGTAGTGAAATATTCCTTTTATTATGTATATAACATAAAAACATAATATTTATCATTAAAATATCGGGTGTTACAATAGGTACCTCTACAATTATCGCATGATCCTCAATTTTTTCATTCCAAGAATTTATATGAGATAGAAAACTAGAAAGGAAATACAATTTCAAGTAAACATAATGGGTTTTATGAAAACAAAGGTAATGAAATGTGGATTTTTCCTAAAGTAAATAGTGGAATACTTATTATTAGATATCTCATGTGGAACACACCACTGTCATAAGGTGTTGTCATTCTATCACCAAGATAGATACCCCAAAAAAATAACTAGAATTATGGGAGAGAAAAAATCTACCTATGTAACTTCCTCTACAAAAACACCCTTGTAGGTTTGAAGAGAAGATTATGAGTTAGACCCCACCATAACAAAAAAGCTATAAGATCGTTGGTTTTTCTTGAGGTGTTGATCCTTTTTGTCTTGTTCAACTCTTATTTTTTTAGCATAGACCCTATGTTGGGCCAAGGGATATTTGGTGATTTCTTTGGAAAGAAGAGGCTGGAGGTTTGTATTCGGTCTAAAGGCCAATTACATAATATGTAACGGTCTGGCCGAGACCATTCATGCCATGTAATGGGAGTTCCTGGGGAGGGAACCCATGTGTTACACAATGTGTAAGGAATTTAAACATCCTCTAAATGACCGAGTATAATTTTAAAAAATAGATTAAGGGGTATCTAGTTTTTGATAGAATCCTCACTTCTTCCCTTTCTCATGCACAGGAGTTCCCCCAAGGAGATTAAGGTTTCCTTTTCTCCCGGTTTCAAATTCAGACTTAGTTTCATTCACCATATGTCTCGTTAGATATGTGCTAGTAATAACTTATTTTGTTTTTAGCCATTCCTAATTCTTCATAATATTGGATGTGATATTTGGATTTAGGATCATGTGTCTTAATTTTTCATCCTTCATTGTTTCTTCATATTTATCATAAATGGAGTTATCAAGTGTTGATACTGTATGAAAACTCCACTACCGAGCTATGTTTGGGGGTCTATACTTTTCTTTCGGATATTGGTTATTTATAGAGCTATCAACCATTATTCTGCCTGCCATACTTTCTTCTATAGAATCCAAATCCAAATTTTATATTTAAATAGATGAAACAAGACCTATTAGGTATTCTTATAGGGTACTTGAGATTAATTTTTGGGGTTTTCCCCAACCCAAGGCCACCCAAGGGGCGAAACATGCATTTTATTTGGTTTTTACCTTTGATTATCTGCCCAAGGGGCGTGTTCTTCAGATTTCCTAGTTTAAAGAAGATCAATTTAAAATTAAAAGGGATAGAATTACATTCATTTGAGACTTTATCCAAAAATTCCTTGTGTTATAATAAAATGCCATTCCCACCTTGATTAAATAGGTTATGTGTAATTGGTTAGGTGGGTGGTTATACTAGCTAGTTGTTGTTAAATCACATAAATGGTTTTGTTTGCAAATTGTGATTAATGGGTGGGTAGAGACATGTGATGTGTTTAAAGGAATCTAGTGATAACTGGGTGGGTATATCCAGGTGACTTGATTAAATTAGTGGGTATACTCATTTAATGGAATTGAATGCGATAGATTATATGAGTCAAAAGACTCATATGAAATTGAATTTTTAAATAGTATGAAATGGATGAGTTTTTGTAAAGATGAAATGGATGGAAGTCAATGGATTTGGAATGAGGAAGTGGATTCCTTGAGTATTTATGATACTTGGTCATGACTTCATGGGATGCGTCAGTCCTTGCTACTCCATTGATCCGACATTCTTTGACTAACATATGAAATGATAGTACACATTCTCATACGACACCAAATAGTTACTATATAGATTTTCCATCGAGATTATCCAAGGACTCAATGAGGATTCTTTGCTTCATGTAAATTTGGATCTAACCCTTTTTAGTATGATACTTTGGAAGATGGCATGTTTGTGAGATACACAACAATTTGGTAGTTACGACGTGGCCCTGGAAATGTAATACACTTCATTATAAAACACAGATGTGTGATCTTCTATGGATTCATTAAACAATAAGGATATGTGGTAAGAATATAGATGAAGGTTTGATAAGGCCATATTGAATGTTTATTTTTCTTTTAGATTCCATGGTAGGAGGTGACACTTGTTTCATGGAGAATTGAGAGGCTGTTTGGTATTACTTGTTCGTTGCAATTATATTTCTTGGGCATTCAAACTTACATTACTTCTTACATAGACTTGTATATCATATTTCATTGTGCTACCTAGAACTATATAGATCTATGGGTGGTTTTATACCGAGATGATTGTATCACAAACAGTTTGGTCCACCTAGGGGACCCAAAAAGATTTATGGTTTTAGATAATGATAAGGGAAAGCACCCTAACTCATGTTTTTTATTTTCTACCTCAGAACACTAGAGCATTGGAAAAATTTGAGTCTTGAAATGATATTGCAATACTTTTTTGGACATTTGGATACTTTTATAGAACTATATTTCCATGAAACTATTTTGAATGATATCTAGACACACATATCAAAATCATTATTATATATGATAAACATATGGATTTTTATCTATTCCTTTATTATTTAATTTTTATTTCTCTTCTTGATTATCTATTTCTGCTATTGAATGTGATTGTCTTATACTGTGATATACTTTGTTAATGGGGGCATAGTCTCCCCAATGACTCATGTAGGCCGTCATTTTTAGTCGACATCCTTTAGTGTTTTGGGAGATGTGTTTGAGGACATATACCCTACTAGGCTTGAGGCACTGTTGAGTAGCATCGAAGTCTAGGATGCTACAAATTGGTATCAGAGCCTAGGTCAACATGTTCAGGTTGACCACTATCCCTAAAATTTTGAATTAGGCTCTAATTATATATTTCAACCTGATAGGATATAGGGAATGATAAGAGCTGCATCGCTTCTCGACCTAGTGGTTGTACATCTTCTGGAAGAAAGCTCCATTTTGAGGATTTCTGTGAGATGAGTTCCTGTTAGGCTGTGGGTACTGGAAGCTCAACGTTTTTTTCAATATTATTCCTAGAAATACCACATAAAGAATGAATGTGATTGTATCCAATTTGAGTGATGAGATAGATGTAGGATGGAGTACATGTAGTATTTTATCAAGACCTTCCCTCCAACAATGAGTGGTAACGGGTCCTTTACAACACCAGGTTTAGGAGTAGGTTCCTTAGATCTACATTAGGTATGGAGTTGGAGTAGTTCTGGTCGGTTAAGATGAGGTAGTGGTGGTAGTGGATAAGGTAGATAGACTTGACATACAACTAGACATTAGAGAGACCCTAATCTGAGTAGTGAGGTTGTGTCATAGGGCCATGGTAAAGGCCTGATCTAGTCATTACAGCCTACCCCAAAGGATCTGGGTGTTAGACCTTATACAGTAATTTTAATGATCATAGTAGACTCTAATATTTCATCCTATAATTTTTGATATAGTTTTATAACATAGTTTCATATCTTTACCTATGGTGAAAAGTCTTGGGCTCAATATTTTTCTTATGAAAGCATTATGATGCTAGAAACAATATTGGGAATAAGAAAAGTAAATTTATGCCAGAGAAAAAATTCCCCCCTTGAGGTTTGTGGGTGTCACTTCATATGGGATCATTAAATCCTTGAGATGATAGGGGTTGATGTCATACTTGGGATATACTAGATAGAAGATAATAGATCATATGTTAAATGATATCACTATAGGGTGAATTTTAAATCACTATAAGGTGCAGTGTATATGCACAAGGATGAATGGGATATCTAGGTGAGCCGACCTAGACTAGAGAATTATGGAATGGGTATAATGACATCCCAAATCACTATTTTATGTCTAAATTATTAGGGAGTGAGTCAGGAAGAATTTTATCTTGTGGTTGAGTTCTTTAGGGACATCTTTCTTAATGAATTTTCTGGCATACCTCCTAAGGGAGAGATGGATTTCTCCATCGATCATGTTCCAGGAGCTGTGTTGGTACCCATTTCTTCTTATAGGTTGTAAATGACAAAGTTGTAGGAGCTCAGGAGGCCGCTAGAGTATTTATAGGTAAAGAAGTTTATTCGACGTAGTACCTATCCATGGGGTTTTCTATTCATTCTTGGGAAAAAGTAGGATAAAACCCTATTGATATGCATGGATTATTGTAAGTTGAACTAGATGATTATTAAGAACCAATATCCCATACCACATATAGATGTTCTTTTGATCAGCTTCAAGGAGGTTGTGTGTTCTCAGAAATTTATTTGAGGTCAGGATATCACTGGGTACATGTTCATACAATAGGAATACCTTGAACATCCTTTCCAAGAAGGTATAGAATATACAAGTATCTAGTTATGTTGTTTAGTGTTAGGAATGTGCTATCAATTTTCATGGAACTAATGATGAAATTGTTTCACCCTTACATGGACTCATTTGTAGTGGTTTTTTGGAATATATCTTGGTGTATTCTCATAATCAACACGACCATGCCAACCATCTTGATGTTGTTTTGAATATATTGAGAGAGAATTAGTTATATTCTATACTCACAAAATTCCAATATTGGATGGATATGAATTAGATTAGGTATTGCATCATCTTGGAGACAAGTGTATTAATGGACCCAGAAAAGAAGAGAGCATTAATTTTCTTGAAACATCCCATGATTTTTTTGAAATACAAAGAATATTGGGGATACCTGGTTACAATAAGAATTTTATATTGTAATTTTCACTCTTAGTATCACCATTGAGGTCTTGAATAAGAAGGGTGTGAAGTTTTTGTGTTTAGATTATTACGAGACATCCTTTTAGGAGATAAAAGGAATATGGACCTCATTGCTTGTCTTGATACTTCTAGAAGTGGTCAAGAAAAACAATTTATTTTTTGGAACATCTAGTATCAGGGATGTGAGTTGTACTGATATGGGGAGATAGATCTATGGCATACAGGTCTTGGATGTTGAGGCCAAAAAAGAGAAATTACCCAATCCCCGATCATGATTTAGATAAATTCATTGAAACATTGTGCTGTTAGAGACACTATTTATAATGAGAGATTTTTTTCAAGTACACTGACCAAAAAATACTCAAGTATTATTTTTATATCATTATATGAATTTGAGGTAGGAGATATGGGTGGAGTACCTTTAATATTTTGACTTTGAGCTTAACTACATTCCTTGTAATAGAAATATGGTAGCAAATGCACTGAGCATTAGGAATTAGGTACAAGAAGTATAATAGGATATTAAAAAGTGTATGATTATAGTTTTGTTCTCTAAGATTCACTTGGAGGAGCATGAATGATATGGACATACTTATCTATAATCCGTATATGTGACCTCTACCGTACTAGATAAAGTGAGAATGAGGAATGTATTATATTATGAGGGTGTAGTCCCATGGGAGAGTGTGGAAGGTGAGGATCTACTTTCTGGTTAGGTTTTTGGTGATGATGAGATCTTATATGTCCATGGTTGCAAATCTATACTAGTGGACATACATGAAGAGAATATTTATGAATCTCATGCATCAGTGAGGGTAGTGCATCTCAGAGTCACCATGATGTACCATGACTTGATCCATCAATACGGATGTTTGGGTATTTAGCATGAGGTATTTGGTTTTATTATGATGTGTTCCACCAATAAGTAGGTGATGGAGGAACATCAGTGACCATACGTAATTTTTCATTAGCTACCTATTCATAAGTTGAAATGGGATAACGTTATGATGGATTTTGTGACAAGGATACCGAGGTCACCTCAAGTTAACGATGTTGTGTGGGTTCTTATTGGCAAGATCATGATGGATTCTCATTTCTTGTTGATCTAGGAGACCATAAGAGTTGATGATCTTGGGAGTTTGTATATTCATGAGACATTAAAGTATCATGGGTATCCACACACTATGGTTTTTGATAGGTATTCCCATTTTACATCTATTTTCTGGAATATTTCTCTAAGAAAACTAGGTAAAAAGGTGCTTCTAAGAAAAACATACCACCCTATGACTGAAGTCCAGTTATAGCATACAATAAAGGTGTTAGAGGACTTATGTTGAATATATGCCCATGATTTTGGTGGCTCTTGGGAGAGGAAAATTCCATGGTTAATTTCATAGAAAATAAATGATTTTAATATATGATACATATTTCACCATTAAAATCACTATATGGTAGGCCCTGACATTCACCCCTATGCTGGCTAAAGGTAGGTGAGGAAGATTTAATAGGACCGCGTCTCATGATGGGGACATCTGATTATGTCTAATTGATTGATATTTTGATGACTAATGCACAATATTGATATAAATCTGACGTTGATCGCTACAAATGACCTCTAGAGTTCAAGGTCAGTGATCGGGTATTTTTGTGTGTTTCACAGTGGTTGGGACACAAAAAATAAGAAGACATGGTAAGATTTCACCATGATATATTGATCTATTTAATATTCTATATAGAGTCAGGTTGATAGCCTATCTGTTTCATTTATATTAGAGGTACTGATCCATGCACAATTTATTCTATGTATCTCAGTTGTGCCACTATCATTTGAACCCATATCATGATTTTCTTCCATAGGTAGTTGAGGAATATATTGATATGTCCTTTGAGGGAATCTAATTCGTGTAATTGTTTGGAGAAAAAAGGTTCTCTAAGGTCAGCCAATTCCTCAAGTACAAGTTCTATGGTAGCATGACCATTAACAAGACAAGATAGTAGATTGGGGGGCTGATGTACATACTTAGTGGTCAGAGTTATTCTCAGAAGAATCTTGATCAAACATGACAATAAAATTTAAGATATACTATTTTAAGGGGGAATATTGTAAGATACTTGGTTATTCTTTAGGTATAGATTTATTTTGTCAAGTTGAACACTTGTTTTCTTATCTTATACTACAATATGGGTCATGGGTTTGTTGGTTAATTCTTGGGAAAGAAGAGGTTGAAGGGTTGTATTTGGCCTGCTAGTTAATTACACAATGTGTAATTGGAATACATGACACTTATTTCATTTACACGACGTGTAATGGTCTAGCAATGACCTTCCACACTATGTAATGGGATTTTCAGTGGAGGGGACCCATGAGTTACATGACATGTAAAGAATTTATAAATTGTGTAAATGGCTAAGTCTAGTATTTAAAAATAGATGTAAGGGATTCTAATTACTGAAAAAACCCTCACCTCGCTACTCTCTTATCATAAGAGAACCCCCAAGGTGCCTGAGGTTGGATTTTCTTCTGATTGTAAACACAGAATCCATTTCTTTCACCATCAGTATCATTATATCCACACCGGTAATATATTGTTTCATTTTATCCATTACTCATTCTTCTAGATATTGACTATGATATTTGGATTTAGAATCATATGCCCTAATTTATGGTTCTTCTTTCGTTTATCATATTTATCCTAAAATTAGTTGAATCAAGACTTGATACTTGAAGAGAACTCCACCAACAAGATAAGGAAGGCTATCTATACATTTCATTTGGATTTTAGTGATTGATAGAGCTATCAACCATTATGACACCACCCACTGGACATTCTAGCATAACCACAAAATTGAAATGTTAAATTAAAATATATGAAACCAAACATATTAGGGATTCCCATAGGTACTTTGAGATTCATTGGTGGTTTTTACCCAACCTAAGGCCACCCATGGGGTGATCTAGGAATTTTCTTATGTTGTGACCTTTGATGAACCCCCTAAGGTGTGTGTTATTGAGTATTCCAATTTTAAGGAAGCTCATTTTAAAATGAAATGGGATAGAATTATATGAATCAGAGATGTTATCACTCCATGACTTACTTTATCATATTATGACATACCCAACTTAATCAAATGTATTTAGTGGAATTGGTTAAGAGAGTGGGTATACTCATTGGTTGTGGTTAAATTTCATAAATGGTTTTTGTTAGAAAATTGTGATTAATGGGTGGGTCAACCCATGCAGTCTATTTAATGGAAAATGGAGATAAATGGGTGG
This sequence comes from Viscum album, assembly GCA_963277665.1. Lineage (NCBI taxonomy): Eukaryota > Viridiplantae > Streptophyta > Magnoliopsida > Santalales > Viscaceae > Viscum > Viscum album. Next base: position 1,578,093,734 of record OY728152.1, read on the forward strand.
GTATAACCATGTGACTTGATTAAATGAGTTGATATAATAACTGAATCAAATTGAATGTAATTGACAATATGATTGGGTATACTCGTATGAAATTGAATTGTTAATTTTTATGAAATGGATAAATATTTTTATAGATTCCATGCATGGATCTCCATGGATCCAGAATGAGGTAGTGGAGACCTTGAGTAGTGATTATTCTTGGGTCTTGATTCCATGGGATTCATTGAGCCTTTCTACCCATTGTATTGGGATTTTTTGGTCTATTTTAGGACTTGTTGGTATACATGATTTATGAAATCCAACCAGTACTTATACCGAATTTACATTATGATGATCCAAGGACTTGATGAGGATGTCTTGGTTCGTTAAACCACGTATCTGTCTGTTTCTGGTCCGATATTTTGACATATGAAATATCCATTAGATATTTGTAACTTTGGTTATTAGGGAGTGGCATTGGAAACGTGATACACCTCATTATTAGACAAGTCTATGCGATGTTGTTATGGATTAATTTTACAACATGGTCGTGTGGACACGATAAGAATGGATGTATGATGAGGCCCTATTGCTTATCTATTTTTTCTGGAACAACCTTGTTTGGAGTTGGAACTTGATATAGGGAGCCTTGAGAGGTTTTTTTGGTATTACATGTCTATAGTGGTTATATTCCATGTTCATTCACACTTACATTACTACTTACTTACACTTTTTTAGCATATTGCATTTGGCTTCTTGGAAATGTATATATCTATTGGTGGTTGAATAATGGGATGTTTATCTCACACCCTATTTTGGCCACTGTTTGGATCTAAAAAAATTATATGGCTACAAGTAATGATAAAAGAATATTCCCTAACTTAGGTTGTTTATTTGTTTCTAGGGAGAGTTAGAGCATAAGACCAAGCTAATTCTTGTGATGCTACTGTGAAATTTTTTTAGTCTTTTGGGTACTTATATTGTACTATATTTTTATTTACCTATTTTGGATTATTTCCAAAATAATGTATCATAATTATTATTATATGTTTTACACTTTGGTCTTTGTTATTTATTACTGTCATTTTTACTTTCTAGTTTTCCGATTGGCTATATGTTTCCACTATTGAATGTGACTGGCTTCTATTGTGATATACTTTGGTAATGAGGGAATAATATTCACAATGACTCACCGAGTTCCTTGCCTCTAGTTTGAATACTCTGATGTTCGGGAATATGAACTTGAGTACATGTAAAAAAACATGGCTTGTCGCATTTTTGAGTGGCATCCATGTTCGAGATGTGTAAAAAGGCAGCCTCTCCACCTTGAACTAAAGTCTCTTGATCCTATCCAATCAATTAATATATATATATATAATGTACTGGTTAGTTATTCTAATGAAATAGAAATTCAATCATGTAATCAAATTCTTGAAATATAATCTTACCCACACCATAGAGGAACTCAATCAAGTCATCATTTCTAGTGACTTCCAAAATTTATTAAGAACGTCAGTACTCGGCATTATTACCCTTGGAATCCTTTTATCTAGGGTCATATGGTTCAACAACATATGTTGGGGCCCCCACTCTGAAGAATCAAAAATCATCGTCCTAAATATCTCCATAAAATTAATTTCCACACCTAAGGAGTTATAGGATGAACCTACACACATTAATGCATCATGGAATCTAGGATTGATAGGTATGTTAACCTCTACTTACATGTGTGTATTAGGGAACCCCCAATGTTTGGTAGATTTCTTAAATATATGGAAATATTATTCCATAATTATTTTGGAATCTAAATAAATAACAAAAAGTGTTAACCTATAAGATCCTAAGGTTGATTACATCATTTATTACATATACCAGGTAGTTCATCTACTTCCGTAGATCCTTTTATGACCTAATAATTGTAGCCCTAGTGATTTTATCCAGATCTTAGGGCCATTTATAGTGAGGACTCTCACCTATTTAAACTCATTATCTATGAGTCCCACCAGAATATGGAGTTTGGGAGGGCCTATAAGACCCCTTTTCTAACATCCCCCTAGAATAATCTTACTTTTATTCTTGGAGAGCACAACGAATGGAAGCCCACCTCCTACAATGTTTTTCTTAAGGATCATCCAAGTAACCCACCCTCCTCACCAATTTCCACACATCTAAATCTAGGTATATGAGAAAAAAGTTTTTTTTATGGTTTTGGGTGACTCCTTTATTTCTATTAATTTTTTTTAACATGATATCCTCCCTAGAGACCGTAGTAGAGAACATCCCCCATTACTGGCAAAGGACACTTGGGTACCATTTTGTATGAGACTCATTGTACACCACCTTTGCCGGATACTAGATTTTATGAACTGATAGGAAAATATAGGTGGGGTGCATAGTTCATAACAAACACTTTTTTTGATCCTCATAACCTCCACCCCATCAAAGAAGTCCTACAAGTAGTGCCTTTACACTAGAGTCCCTTTCTGGTGATCGATCATCATGAAAAATAGAGTCGGGAAAGGCCAAAAGATTAAATTAAAAAAATTACCAATATAATATAACACCCTATCCTTATTTAATATCATCAGTCCAACAAAGGTGATGGTGAGGATTGAGGTATAATGAATTTTTTTTTGGGGGTTATGGTACTTAGAAATTCATACACCCAGAAGTGTGTCATGAACCATCAATGTCGGTATTGGACTAGATTCTAAATGAACCTAGGAACACCACCACTCGAAATATACAAAATCAAGATATAAAACCAATCTAGGATTTTAATTATAGGAGTGGCATGGTTATAAAACACCGTGACTGATTACATCACATGGTCCTTGTCCATTGGTCCAGGCACGTATCCCTTACAGGAAGTATCCCCCCTTATGAAAGTCATCAGGAATGACATATTTCTTATCTATGGGTTCTAGTTCCACATGTTGTATACAAAACCATCATAGAATACCTCTTCCAATGTTAGAAAACACAAACCCAGCCTCCTCCATGGTCATACTCCAAGACACTACCTCAACCACCCTGTAATTTTCCACAACAACATGTTCAAGTATAGAACAATCAAGGTCTTGAATGTGATCTCTAAAACTATGCTTAGAGGCTTCTCCAAAATCTATGTTAGATGGTCGAGAAAATTATTTTACACTATTGGTATATGGTAAATATCCCTTGAAGAATCATTATATTGGTAACCCATTAATAGAATTCCATCGATGTGGTGTAGGTCCCACACGATGGTTACCATATCCCCATGATAGAGGAGGAAGTTTTTGGGTTCTGGTTTCCAAATAGTAAGGATACCAGTGAACCATTATAATTGGAGGTAGACATGAAATTTTTCATCCATACTACCTTTTATATCTCAATATTATGCAACTCATTACCAAAATACTTACATGTGTAACATAACCATTATTTTTTATCATCCTTCATCTTTAAAGTTTCCCCCTGATTTTAATTCTCAATATTAGTACCATCCCGTTGGGTTCTTCAAGTTTTTTTTCTTGAATAATACTTGAGTAGAGGAAAAAAAACTCATCATCAGATAGTTTCTACCTGGTGACAATTCTCATCTTTCCATTAAGGGTATATATGAAAACATAATCACATTCCCTCATTAATTAACCTATGGAAACAATGTTCAAATATTGAATATTTTAATGATGAGAGAACTATAACCTCAACGTGTTGACCCCACAACTGGAAGAATCACATCAATGATAAGAACATAGTTATAATGTGGAAATCTATTTTTGATAATATATCATCTTGTTGTTTCTTTATGTAGGCCAAATAATTCTATGTTCTATGAAATAAATCTCTAATAAAGAGGTATTTTTGGGTTCCTTACCAACTTTTACTTGTTGGTGAAAGTAGAAGCTTTGACGTACTTTTCATGCATTTTTATAGTCATTTGAAAATTCACAATGTTTGTGTTGTGAAACCAATACCAATAACTAAGAAATAGAACATTTTAATAAAACTATAACCTGAATTATGAAAAATTATAGTGTAGAAGTAAAAAAACATTTTTCATGAATGTGATTTTATTCAAGTGTGTAGTTTTACAAATTTAATGGTTTGCAATTTAGGGAGTTCACGTAATGGGTAGAGTTCCGGGAAATGAGAGAGGTATTATTAAGTGAAAAAGTCATATAAATATATGTGGTCTCCCTATATCTATTTAAATTTATGGTAACACCCAATATAAATGTGTTTTCAACAAATTTATGTGGCTAATACTGAATGTGACATGAATTAGTGGAAAGTTTCACAGAGTTTGGTGTTTTATAAGAAATTTTAAACTCCACATCCATTCAAGTATATATCTAAGGGGAGAAATTTATGGGAAAAAAAATTTGTCTATAACCCATGGGAACAAACTTATTTCCAAGGAAAATGGTAATATGAAATCCCAAATACTTTTCCATAACCAATGATTCATTTTCATGCAACATTGGCCCATTACTCTCAAATCTCAAAATTGGTGCATAACCTATTTGTGCAAAGATATGTGACGTTGAATAAATAGAGTTTTTCATAATTCATATATACAAACATAATATATGGAGGTGGCCACATAGAATATTTTAATAGTTCATGAAACCAAAAAAAAATATTTTTAAGATAAAGGCTATGTCTGATGGTTGACTTCTATGGAAAACCTCTCACAAAAAAGGAAAGTGTGTTGTACATCCCACAATTGTTCTAGCCAAAATATGTTTTATTAAAAAAATATGTTTTCAGACATAGTTACTTAGGAGGAAAAAGTTTCTATAATTAGAGTATTAGAACCCATTTTAGGAATAATCCTCTATAAGTTGATGTGGTGAGCTTTCATTCATGCAACCCTCTCTTTCATGCAATTGTGAAACTCAAGACCAACTACTAGATTCTTATAGATAGGGAAATTACTAGATTACCATCACTTAGTTCCTAAATAATTTTATCTTAAGTTATATATTAATTTTAATAATATCCCATGATTCCCCGATGAGTGCATGTAAGAGGAATCTCATTCATGAAACTCTGGGATTCACGTAACACCAAATGATCAATACATGTATTAATACACAATCCATGCTCCATTTTTTTATAGAGAGCACTGATCACACAACATAAAAGGTGAACATAAATCCCAAATTTCATGACCCAACCATCAGGTTCCTAACTTAATGACTCATTCATCCATGAATAGTTGTGTGAATGTGGAGTATTTAGGTTCCATGCAACTAGAAAAACCATTGTTACTTGTGAAAACCTAGTCTCCATGAAGGGTATCATCAACACTCATGACTGTGCCCATTCCATCAAGTGTGGGATGGGCAGCCTTATTGGATTTTTCTCATATGCATGAGAACCTAAACATAATTACCCATTAATTCTTCATGAAATTAAATGTTTTAGGCCTTTTTTGTCCAATAGCTCCTATGAAGTAGACATATAATCCCCAACAATGGTATTATCAAGGGAAATAATATTCTTTTCTCTTATGTATTGGTATATGGGGCACCATTTTCATTATCTTCTTGTACTAGAATTTGGGATTTTTTACTCTATGTATATGTCCCAAAAATGTATGAATTGTATGAAATTACAATATATAGTACCCTTTCCCAAGTCACATGACATAAAATTGTTTGAAATTTTCTTCCTAATGTGATGTTAAACATAACAATTTACTCTTTGTAGTGAACATGGGATGAACTATGTAAAAAATATAATATGCCTCTTGTGAATAGTATTAGATTACTCTTTCAGAAATAATGGAATGGAACATTTATCTTTATGTACCCATCATTAAAAATCCCCACACCATTCCCTATTATAGATCCTTCAATGGAATAAGTGTCCTTACCACATGTCATGAAACTGCATGGATTAGTCTTGTCACATGAACATAATCTATTAAATCTAACTTTGGGGTTTTTCATCCTTTTATACAAATAGTATATATAGGATTTCACCCCGAGGATTAATCCCGACATCCTAATATTACCCAAAATCTAATTTCTCATCGATAGGTGGAAACCCATAAGTTTTATCACCACCTGAGAACATACTAAACCTATTGATATCCTAACATAAATTTCCCACTTGATCTAGGAAAAACCATATGAAACTAACCATCTCAACCCTATACATGATGAGAATATATGGGAAAAATACCCACTATAATTTAAACCATTAACCTACTATACACGATGAGTGTATGAGGAATATTGATCCCCAAGATTTAAATATATTAAATTTTCTCGGTCGAATTTAATCCCATGACCTATCCTGATGTATATTAATCTGTACCTCTTGTGATTACCATGACATTCCCATAGTGAATAACATTGGAATCCCTATGTGGTGAGCATAATTTTCATGGCCTGATGAGAATCAAATGCCTTATGTAATAGAATAACGAACATTATTCTCCGTATGCGACCTCCATAATAATACTGAGGTGATAATACTTGGAAGCATAACCTATTGCACATATGTCTCCTCATAGAAATAATTGGATGGATCATTTTTCATAAATGAAACCCCTTATATTGTGGTCATAAGAAGACCACAAATCTAAATGAGGTATAACTTCATAGATTACCAATATACACAACATCCTCATAATATCTAAATCACATACATCTACACTACATTAAATAAAGTGGAATTATTAAATTATGTCCACTAGTAGATGGAACTAGTAATGAGATTCATAAACATATTTTGGATCTATGAGGGAGTCTTGGAATACGATAATAACTACATTGAGGAATCCATGGAAATAATATCTTACATCACATAATCTAGTTTTAATTAAGGAGTTGGAACCATTAGCCACAGTGGTGGAGGATTCCCGCCATTAGATGTTAAGAAATTGGAGTAACAAGTAGTGTATGGAACCAGTCCAAGAATGCATACCATTTTTAGAAAGCGCTGAAAGCCAAGACTCAGTGAAAGAATAAGAAAAAATGGTGAAGCTAAGATGAATCTATTATCCTATAACAATGGAAAGATGATGAATGTTGGGTATCATAGGTTATATGAATCTGTGATCAGAATCCATTCACCAAACAAGAGAGGATAGATATTTTTGGGAACATTGAGCGTCACCTTTATAAGAAACATACTAACATTTGAATCCACAATTCATACGTGACACAAGCTATTAATAGAACTTGACAATCCACTACTAACTAGTGTGGGGGGTGGGAGAACCAATGTTGTGGAAATACTACAAAACTCCACTCCTTATGTGAGAACCACAACTTCTAGGGATCTAGATAACCCTTACCCCATATCCCCCTTTTATCACAGTCAAAAAAGGATAATCAATGCCCATATATGCTGATGTGAAATAGAAGGGATCATACCAACTAAGAACATGAACTAACAGGACTTAGAATTTACCCCACAGAATCAACATCACTACCTAAAAGAACCAAGTAGGGGGAATGTGACCCCCCCAATTACAATAAAAAAATTATTTGTACTATCTCACCAAAAAAATCTAAAATCTCCCTATATGATGCTAAAGAAACAGGGGATTCCATGGTCAAACCTGTTTTTCTTCCACCCAAATGTCACCAAAGAGGTAAAACACCACCCAACACCACCAAAAATGTCATCCAGTTTCCCTAGAAGTTCATTAGGATTATAATTATCCAATCCACAAAAAAATCCTTATTCTATAATGCACAGTGCGAATATCAGGGGAATATCACCACCCCTTCTCAATAGGATGCTTCTTCATCTTCTCCAGTGGCCCAACCACCGTTGATACATCTCTTATTTACCCATCACATAGCTAGGGGAAGGTACTCACCTGATTGGGATATATTCCTCAATGATCCACTACGTGGGACCAGTAAACTCCCCCCATAATTGGAACAACCTACATCTATAATGGGGGACCACTCCATGATGATCAGTTTGACCACATATGAAATCCCTGCTATAGTATCATCCACCATGAAGGACTACCCAATATTCAAGACTCCAAAGGTCCCAAAGACCCTTATTATAGAAGAATAAAAGAAATTACATGGTGGTATTTATCATATCTTAAGTTGTGAAACAGATTGAAGAAACCCCCAAAATGATTAGGGGATCGTGCTTGTGGTGGTCTTATAACAACATCAAAGGCAGGGCTGGAGGAAACTACATGTTACCATCAACCTCTTAGAGTCTTATATAATAAAAAAATCCACAAAAATTTATTTTCCTCCACCACCAGACATAGGGGAAAGAGTTTATTTGTTGAAAATGAAAATCCACGAGGTTGAGGTTGACAGGCTCCTTTGATCCCTCCATATGTAAATTAATGTTAGGATGTTTTAGATCCCATCACTATAGGAAAAAGTCAATTTCCTGGAAGATTTTTGGAAATGTTGGTCGTTTACACTTCCACCATATGGTTCTGTGGTGGGTTTTTGAAACCACCGCTGAAGTGTGTATCAACTTAGAATAGGTGGTGTTTTCCTAGATTTAGATGTGGTTTATTGCAACCATTGTATTGGGTAAATGTTACAGCGTTTTAATGGTTTTAGATGAGGTTCCCACCCGCTGAAACTATTTTTTTGTGGTTGTAACTACCATGAAAAAAATCCAGTTTCACTGGGAGGAACATCCACTAAAACCATTAAAAATGACGGGATATAATAAAGTAATATGAAAACTATTTAGCATCAGTTAAAACCACCACTAAAAAATATCAGTTTCACCAGGGAAAACCGCCACTAAAACCTTTAAGACTTCTATGATATAATAATGGAATATGAAAACTATTTAGTGATGTTTAAAACTAACGCTAAATTATTATCCATAGCGGCTGTTTTAATCACCGTGGATATAAAGATACCGTAATTATAGCAGTGGTTAAAACCACCTCTGAATAAATATTTTCAAAAAATGCAACTAATATAGCAGGCCCATTACCAATGCCTTAAAAAAACCATTCCAATAGATATAACATATAACACATCATAACCATAACAAATCACAACCACCAATCTCAAGTGAATCACTATTTATTCCAATGAATAATAGGGCTCCATAAAAAATCACCCAAAAAAGAGGAAATTACCACCATAATGAACTCTTGAATATAATAGAATGATAATATATGAGTAATAGAGAAATAAATGGCTACAATGAATCAAATAATGTCAATATAAATGATCCAATATGATCCATGTGCTTTGGAACTCCAAGGGAGGTGACCGGGGAATGGGAGTATGAGTAAGGGTCAATTACTAATTGAGGGAAATTCTAAAATTCAAAACAAGAAGGTAATAAAACTCTTATTTATAAGTGACTAAAACTAGACTCGACCAAAATATAGTTAATATCCAAAGCTCATGTGGTGGGTTTGGTAAAAGTGTGATATAGAACCATCATTATTGTTTTATCTTTTTTTCCATTTTAAAATGGAAGTTTCTATCCTACAAATCATAGAAGATGGAGTGTTCTAAGACCTAGGGGTTTTTCTATATTCTTCCATGTATAGAATACATGTCCTAGTTCCCATTTCCCAAACATTTTACCCTGACTATGCCCAATGCTATAATGTAGTGAGATTGGTTTTTAATTTTGGACAGGTTGTCCTCCGATATTCCATGTCCACGGAAGGGCATTTCAAGATTCTCATTGTGCATAGGAAATAAAATTGGACAACATGAATAACTCCATGTCATCACAAAGTCGTGGTTGTATATCCCATTTTACACAAGATGACACCCAACATAAAACTACCTCCTTCATATCTAGACAAGTCATTACACAAGCCGTGGTGGCCTTCAAAATGATAAAACACCACCTCAAACCTCAATATCACCACAAAACTCTTCATAAAAATTAATAAGACTTGATAATGAACAATGGAATGTTCATAAAGGGTATGTACCATTACACTCATTGTATTTATTTTTGTTTCCCTATTATTTCTCAATTCTAAGTCAAGGTGACCATAATTTCCCCAAAAGTATAAAAACCACGTGTGGATTGATTCCTATTTTCATGGGATACATAGTGATTCCTAGATATCCTATCTCAAACCCAAGAAAAAAAACTGATATCAAATCACCCACTTTATCTTAGGTACTAGGATTCTTCATTCACATTGGTTTTCCATCTATAGGGTTGGCAATAGGACATGTTCATTTCATTTTAAACATTAGTTTAAACTACAATAAACCTCAAATTAAAAGGTATTTTTCTTATGATCTTAAACTATAGATTATATTAGTCATTTTCACATGATGTTAAAATATGTTATGCATGGTTCATCATGTGAGAATTGAAACTTCTTAGAGTAGTCAACCTAGTAAGACCTATCTTCCTCTGCATATTATCCAAATCTACATAAGGTTCCTTAGCACGTGGTTCTTTATCAATAAACCAATGTTATTAAAAAATGACTCTTACCTTAGGAAAGAGTATAATATGCATAGGGATGTTATATAAAAACTATATGTGGATCGATTCTTGATGTTTCAATATATGTAATGATGTTGAGATCTCCTATAATAGGCCTTGGTGAAAATTATAATCACATTGGTTATATCCTAAAGGAGAGACCCTTCCTCATTCAAATATTTTTTTTATTTCTTTCTCACATAATGGTTCCCATACAACTCATCCTTTTCCTCCTATACATGATCCAATTTTTTATAGAGGACATTTTCCAAGAACTATGAATGGATTGATTCTTGTTACTATAGGATATGTTTTTGGTTGTTCATCCTTGTGTAACAATCCTAATAAATTTAGGAAAAATGAATCATAAAACACCATTCATGAAAAAATAATCGACATATATGGTTCATAACACACTCAATAAATCAATAAATAAAAGGAAACATCAGAAATAAATAAAATACATAAATAACATAAGAAATAAAGAAAATGTTATGTCCTGAAAATGTTTGGTGGAAACTATGTGCCACACATGATACATATACAAACTAAATGTTACCATATTTCTCCAATATATCAACAAAAAAACTAATCAATTTACGATGATGAACAAATCTTATCAGCCTCTCCACCTCCATATCTACTTCCAACTAACACCTAAAAGAACATTATATTAAAAATTAAATACTGTTGCAAATTTATATTAAAAAATTAAACAAATAAAAGTTTGACCACTAGATGATTTTGAATTTTTGTGATTTACCTGAAAACCACTAGTCGATGCAATACCACAAGGGAAGATCCAGTTATCTTATGATATAAATCAATCAACTCTTTTTGCAAAGCTGAAATCTGATCCCCCGGGTTCTGAACTTTTTTTTGTAGAGAAACAATCCCTCTCTGAGTCTCCCAGGCTAAGGACTGGCTACAACCAAAAGTAGATGCAACAGTAATCCACAGTGGCCTGCTAATGTCCTTGGATTGACGGGTCCCGAACCCATCCCTCACACTCAACTAGGATGCTCCTTCCCAAGGACATTAGCAACCAGGTCATCCTGGGAGACTGAGTATGACTGTGCTGGATTGGCATCCCATAATTCATTAATTTTTACCTATAAATCAAATAGTATTTATATTGGAAGCAATATATATTAGGATAATAAAAACTGATAATAAGTTATTATGATGAAAAATTAGTTCATACCCCAACATCTTTGGAAGGATCATTAACAAAACATCCATTAGATTTTTGGGGAGCATTCAACCACACTTCTGTTTGTGATGATTTAGGACTTAAACCATGTGAAAACATTAAAAAAACATTAATCAATACATTAATATATTAAACGAATACTATTTTCTTATAAATATTTACACTAATGAAAAGATTACCAGAGCAAAATCGGCTTCTAGAAAAACACTTTGACCACACAGTGTGAGGGATGACCTGCTTAGCCCGACGTGATGCATTCTTTCATGAAAGATCCAGAAATAAATAAAATGCAATTTAATAGTAATTTATTCAATGTCATCTCTTCATCATATACATGTTCAAATTTACAATTGAGATTATTATAGTAATACATATTTAAATACCACTTGCTTCTCATCATGATGTCTATCAACAAAATCTTTCCATTGCTCTTTGGGTACCCCATGGGGTAGCCTGTCATACATCTGTTAAGAGGTCAATAAAGAATCGTTGACATCGCCCTACAATATCCATTTATTTTATTTCCATTTTTTCTAAAATATTTTTTAATGTCCACTTTCGTGAAATCACATTAGTAACCGTAAAGTGGAAAATCATATATACATAGTAATTCATTGTGAAAATATTAATAACATGACATTAAATTACACCATAATGTATTAAAATTACCTTTATTTGGGAATAAAAAACTTAATTTTGCAACTTGTAGGCATATGTCTCCAATCATCATATGAAATAGGAATAGAAATGGGCTCTGCTGCAAGTTTCCTAAAATCTGGCTAAGTAATACTATGACGTCATCTGTAAGGACCCCATATGAATCGAATCGGATAACTATCTTCTCTCTGATCGGATTCCATACATATGAACTTTTAATATTTTTCTCCACAGTTGTATTGTTTCCATGTTTAATGAACACACAATTAGTACAAAAATAGAACAATATATTAATTCATATTAAAATTTGTACCAATAACAGTTACCCTTTAATATCCCCACGAAGAACTAGAAGTGGAACACCACTCCCCCACTACTGAGGCTCCTGAAGCAGGAGGTGATGAATGAGCTGCTGAAGGGACTCTCATAGAGGGTGCGAGAGATGGTGTAGGGGGAGATGGTGCAGGGGAAGGTGGATGGTGGCTCAGATGTTGTAGGGAGGGAGACAAATGGATCATCATCTGTCATAGTGGTCGATGAAATAGTATATTGCTTCCTCCTTGGCATTACTATCATTTAATCAAATAAAATTGTCTTCAGAACATATATTTCAAAACATTTGTGCAGAAAAAAATTTAAAAAATATAACATATGCCAAGTAATAACAAACACAATATACATAACAATGATAATTAATGATTTCAAAAATGAAATAAGTGGCTACAAAATGAATGCATAACTATACATAAAATAATTTTCTCCTTAAATCATGTTAGTTTTTTGCACCATTAATTCATACACTTCATTCATCCTTGCTTGAATAATATTTTCAATATCATGGTGGAGAAATAATTCCAAGTCTATGGACTGGAATTAGGAGTTGATATAGAAAAATTACTACAAAAAACATTATTAACACACATTAAAAAAATAGAACCAAATAGAAAATAAATATTTATGTGGTTCGGATAATTACATACATCTACGAGAGAATACTAAAAAAAATTTCACTGTAAAAGATATAATCAAATAAAAAACTCATCACTCACATCCAATCAATTATTAAGACTCAAAAATTAATCTAGAAACCTACAAAATTTAATATAATCTTACATACAAAATAATTTGGATGGAGCAATTTGATAAACTATTATGTATGGAAAAATAAACACAAATAAGTCAATCAATATTTAAATCCACTATATCAACAATTTAAATCAATAAACCCATAATTAATTAATATAAATGGTTGATGTGGAGTAAGAGGTAAGGATATTAATCCAAGGGATATAAGAGATAAAGTTACAAGTAGAAAAAACCACCTCCATGATTCAATATTTTATATAAGAAAAAAAGTACATGTAGTGTAGTGATGGTGACTAAATTACCAAAATAGTACTAGGATAGAGCACTACATGAACTCATTTTCACCTCTTGACAACCAAAGGATGGAGAATAACATCGGGGTTCTAAGAAGACTAGTGGGATTTGGTTTACCCAAATTTATTAATAAAATAAAATAAACGAAAACTAACATGATCCAAATATAGTGAATTACATATGATAAATATTTAAAAATCATATAGAGGTCAATAGTATAAATTGATCCCTTAAACCTAAGGCTAAATGAAAAAAATCAATTGACCATATCTATGTACAACACTAAATGGAACAAAAGTCATACAAAAATATACCATGCATAGAAAAAACAATTCATCCGAACATGTACTTTTACCTATAGGTACCCGAAAAATAAACCATGAAATTTCATGTCCCCCCTAGGTATATATGTTGGGTGTTAGCATATAATACCCAGTAATAAACAACATAGTTTCTAACTTATATGGAATATACTTCCATATGTTCCTTATATCAATATAAGAATTTTTATATATTTATATAAAAATGACTTTACAAATCGTTATCAATAAAAACATGGAAACATCAGATAAAGAGGGAAAGGCGGCGAGGTGGTGATGGTTTTGGGGGTCTCCAGGGGGGATGGGAGTTTTGGGGTTGAAAAAAAAAATTTAACGATGGTTTTGAAAAAACTACCCCATTTTCCCCACTTTTGATGATCTGTGAAATAAAACTCATAATTAAGGAGAATGTTTTCTGGGGGATCACTTTTCTTATAGTTAGAATTAATATTGAAGTGGGTGAAATGGGAAGAGAGAATCCTTAGGACCCAGTTAGTGGGATTGTTCAAGATGCTTCTATCATAAGATAAAATCATGTTTTATGACAAAATATTACTTCATAAGTTATCAAATAACAAGATAATGAGATCCCTTTAGCATCTAACATTTGGAAGTAACAATATTTTGGTACTAGAAATTAAGATGATAAATAGTCTATCAATCCTAATGAATCAACTTTAAAATTTGAGAACCATGTCAATTATCTATCTTCTATGTATTTTAATGATTTTGAAACATCCAAATTATATTTTAATGATATCATGGATGAGATGAAAGTATCAAAGGATGAGATTCAAAGTCTAAAGAAGAATTCAGTCTCCAAAACTGACTTCTCTACAATGATAGGGATAATGGATGCTCAAACAAAAATGATTAATAATATTTAACCAATTTAAATAGGTTATTATAAAGATGTACTAGATGAATTATTTTCTTCGAATGTCCAATTCAAATATTCAAAATATATTTATACTTCTAAGGCATATCTTTATATGCCGAAGAACATGATGGTCTCTCAATTGGAATTCCTCAAAATATTTCCTCCTACCCAACTAAATACTTTCTATAGTTATGATATTTATGATTAAAAATGTTTAGTGAGATCTCAGTATAATGTAAAAACAATTGTACCAGCTTTAAAATTACGCTTTTCCCCTATAGCCTTCCAGAAAAATATAAATAAAAATGCTGAGTTTAACATCATTTCATCTGATATCACCGTAGTAAGTGAAAGGGATAAGTATTTACAATATAATATGATCTTTTTGGATTAAAAAAAATATTTAATGAAATATATAAGTCTTTTGATAATGAAAAATTCATATGAAAACTAAAACCCCATCAACTTATTTAAATTTGGTAAACTACCTCTAAAATGGGCAAGGTAGCGAGGTGGCGAGGTAGCTGGGAAGTGAGGCACAGTGAGGTCGTGAGGTAGTGAGGCGGCGAGGGGTGAGGCGGTGAGTGTTTTGTGGGTCACTGGGGGGTGGGGGTGGGGGATGTTTTGGGCTTCAAAAAAAAACATTGTAGCGGCGATTTTTAAAAAATGGTCGTTAAACAAATAATAAAACATTTAGCAGTGGTTTTGTAAACCACCACTAAAAAACCACCACAAATAGCTATTAATGTTATACTTCTTTGAAGGACTTTCCACACATATGTACCTACCACTATGAACTTCCCTGCTCTAAACCTCCACATTATATATAGGGGTGTTGTGAGGATATTGTTCAAAACATTCATATGAATGATGGGATCCTACTGACATGAAGGTCATAAAAAACTTCCTGATCTATAAGAGTTAATAAATACATATTCTAACATTAATATGGTAATGTAGATTCACCATCCATAGGAATACATATTGTTGGGTGAGTTATGATTGGACTATGTGATGACTCATACGACTAAGAATCAGTCACAGAGTAGGTCTGCATCACTACCTCCCCTAGCCTCCACACCACCATCGATTAGTGTTTAGGGATCTGAAGAATTAGATTACCCATCAGATAATGAATATTATGATGATATATTTAAGTAAATTATAGCCTCTGATCAACTACTAGTAGTTTTTTGGTACCTATTTTTCCTGTTTATTGTACCTATCTATTGTTGTCTTTTTTTGGAATATTGATATAATATTTTTATTTATCATCTTATTGAAATTTCATTGGGGATAAAGAGTTCCCAAAATTAGTTATTTATGCCTAGGAACTTTTCCTCATCCCATATATATTTTTGATTCCCTTCATTAATGATCTATTTAGGTTATGTTTTGTTTTTTTAATATGAGATGGTTCATGAGAAAGTGGTATCGAATGCTGTTTTTTTCTATTTCTATTATTTGAATGTATTTTGGAATGTTTTGGTGGATAAGATATCCGAATGTGGGAATAAAAATAGTAGTTTGTGAGTGAGTTTATATAAATATCTAATCATGACATACCTTAAGTAACAACAGGTTTTTGGGAAATATGCCTTTTGGTAATCAGAGGGTTTTAATACCAGACTTTATTTTTTGTATGTTGATAATTATAGTTCACTTATGTTTTGATAAACTATAATTGATTATTGGATTTTATAATTAAATTTATCATTGTTTGTCGATGTGTAGTACCATTCCCCCCAGAAGACTTGCAGTTGTCCCTCTCCCTCCCCATTGATCAGAATATGATTGAAGCTACAATGATCATGTTATGATATATGGAATAAGGCGTGTCACCAAACCTTATTCAAGGTAGAGTGGAAAAAATTAAATTGGATGAGGATAAGATCCCAACTGAAAAATTTATTCTCCATAAGAGACCATATATAATAGTGATTAATGATCCTTAAGAAGGTAGATAATTAGTTGAGAATTCTCAAGAGTCTCCTCAAATTCCTAGAGACTTCTAAATCTATCTATATGAGGTGATTTTTTATAATATGGGAGGTACATATAGAATGATATGGGGATCATTTTTCATAGATTATAAGAAATGTTCTTATAGTGGAAGGATTCAATGTTCATCATTAAAAGTAACTTCTACATAGAATACATGACCATGGAATAACACATGAAGTTTTTGTTGCTTGAGTAATGGAGTATGCTAATCATTTTACCAATATTTTTTTGTTGTATTCTGATGTTGTTTCAAATTATAAGATAAAGGCACAATGTTTTCAATTTAATCTTTAACCATATGTCCAATAATAGTACATCATGTTAAATATGTCCACCTATACTGACATGTATGGTATGGACTTTATAGGATATCTTAACATGGTAGGTAATACATGATTGATTGGTTCTTCTATTTATTCTACCGGTAGATCTGGTGGTTATTTTGAAGAAAAAATAGAGTTAAGTGTGTTCTATGGAAGAAATATTTGCAGAAATTTTAGTGGATAGGGCACACAAATTGTTTTTTTCTTGAATGTCTAATGTTTTTCAACTTGTGTGGGTTCTGAGTCATTTAAATATTTTTTTTGGCTATATCATTTCCTCAAACTATTCAAGACTCATTAGAACCAATTGCATCTACGATTTAGTCATATCATTCAAAGACAATAGAGTTCCAACCATAGGCCTAAAAAATAAATATGCTACACGCAGTTGGGGAGTTTCAAATTGATGTTTATGAGGATCCTATGACTAGGGAAAAGACCATTTTTTTTCTTCTACCTTAGATAATCTTCTATTTAATAATGTTTACTCACCCTACACTGAATCATATCATATGGTGGGTCATCAAAAAATTACAACAAAACTCATTCGATTCAATATAGAGTTGGAAACGCCTCATGGAATGAAAAGGGAAGAGAGTGTTCAATGTAAGTCATGATCTTTATTTATGTTTAAATTATAGATAACATGGGATTTCAAGGTTCTATACTTTGAAATATTTTATGTGATTATGGGGTTTTATTTTTTAGTTAGTAAAAGGCCTGTATTGATTTTTATCATCAGTGGTAGTTCATCACTGCATCTAATGGGAAATCCAATGTGTGTCCAAGAGAATTGAATCCAAGGTCTATATCGGCGGATTCATCTATTCTAGAGCTTAGTAAGTTGTTTTTTTTCTGATTCCATGTTGTAATAGGATTCTAGTGGTATTATTCTTGATCCAAGGGTGAAAGCGTTTTCTTAAGTGTTTTATGAAGAATTTTCAGGTTTGCCTTTCAGGGAGGTCGTGTAATTATCATTTTAACTTGTTCATGAAACTCTTCTAATAATTTTGTCAACATACAATATAGTTATATTGTAATTGATAGAAATAAAAAATTTAGTTAGATGATTTTAGGTCTAATGGCTTTATACATCATATTGTGGTACCTTAGGTAGCACCAGTTCTTTTTACCTAGAAGGATGATAGAACTCTTTCATAATGTGTGGATTATTAAAATCTCAATAGATTAATTGTCATGAAATATTTTTCCTTCAAATTAATGATCTATTTAAATAGTTGAAAGTAGATAATTGTTTTTCTAATATTTATCTTTGGTTTGGTTATAACCCACATGGAATCAAAGATTTAGGTATTCCCAAAACCACATTTAAAATTTGGGATGGCCTCTCTGAATACCTTGTGATGCCGTTAGGCCTTAATAACACTCATATGGTCCTTTTTGTAAATAAAGAACTAAATACACTATGATTATCTTGAATTTTTTTAGTTTTTATAGATGAAAAATTGGTTTACTCAAAGACCAAATAAGATAACATGTGTCACCTGAGGACTGTTTTTGAAATTCTAATTTATCACAATCTACATGCTAAATTATCAAAGTGCCTATTCTAGATCCATGAAGTCATCTTATTGAACATGTGTTCTCAAAACTTGGTATATTAGTTAATCATTAGAAGGTGACATCTGATAATTCATGGGAATAATCATGAAATTTCATTGATATATATAGATTCTTATGATTCTTAATGTTTTATTGGTGATACATAATGTACTACTAAAGTCTTCTATATCATTTGCCTATTATCACCTAGAAGGGGGTTAGGTTTTTGTGGGATTAAAATTTTCATGAATCCATTAATGAGATGATGAAATGTTTGAAATTAGTGCCGATTATAATTTTACTAGAGTTTGGATAGGGCTATGTGTTTTAATGTGATGCTTTGGGTTCAGGTTTTTCCTATATCCTTTTTTAGGTAGATCATTTTGTGGCATTTAGGTCATGTTAGTTTTGAAATCATCAGAATAATTATCCCCCCTTCATTTTGAACATACAGTAGTAGTGAATTCTCTCAAAAGTTGGTATCACTATCGATATGATTAAAAGTTTTTTATATACTCTATCAATTTTTGTTTCGTATATATATTTTCCCAAGAATATTTAATCATCCTACATTGGTAACTAGTAGAGTACTTATTGTCATTTTACATTGAAATTGGAAATATATTAAGAAAAGTTAATGTAGTGGATGAAAATCTTAAAGGGAAGATACCCTCTTAGAATGTGAATGAGGGAAAGGGTGAGTTGAACATAATTGGACATTTTCATTAGATGAACATAAGAGTCAATGGGGATTGGTCACATAATGTTCTTGAAAGTTTTAACGTGACACCATCTTTCGTTGGTACGACTCTTCTATAGAAATAGAAATATGAAATGTTTTTAATTATATGGGACTCTTTATATAGCGGGGAGTCCATCAGTGGGTGGTAACTTTCCTAAAAGGTTATCCTTTACTTAATGAGATGAAATATCATCCCTTCATTTGAAAAAATACATTTAAAGACATTTTAACCATTATTTGTGGGTTATCTACCCTCAAAAAAAAATAAGTTTTACAAAATTAAATTTCATTTTGGGTTTTCTGGTATGAAACATGACATAAATAAATATGTATCTCATTATTATACATGTAAAAAAAATGGATGACCTATAAAATCATATAGTAATTATTCAGCCTCTATCTAATACCACATTTAAGTGGAATGAAATTTCATTGTATTTCAATTTGGGTTGCCTCAAACTACCTGAAAAAATAATTACATCTAGGTGGTGATCGATATGTTGACAAAATCATCTCACTTTATAATAAAACATGACAATGTGAATGTGTAGGACTTTCCAAGGCTATATGTGTTGGAGATTATAAGTTTTAATGTTATCCCTATGGGTATCATCTCTAATATGGACAATAATTTTTTTCATGGTTATGGATTTTCCTCTGTGTGGTAATGGGAATTCATGTTAGGTTGAGAAAATATTTTTATCCATTTGTATATGTGAATATTGAAAGGACTTTCAAAATTCTAGAATATATCTATTTCTTGGACTTAATAGGTGCTCAGGATATCCATTCTAGGATTGTTGTATTTTCTTATGACAATAGTTACCAATCACCCATCAATATGAATCATCATGATGATTTTTATAGAATTCCTTACATCCATAATCGTTATTGGTCAGAGGATGGAGAATATAACTTGGTTGGAATGAGTTTTGTTTCAGAGAAAAATTACATATATAGTTAGTTTATAGGTTTTTTCTGACGGGTCAAATCTCTTATAAGTCTTATGTGTATCAATGCTATGTCCCTTTGGAGTTTTTAGTCAGTTATCTTATGTTCCTCAACGTATCTCCATGGTTAGATCACCAAAAACACATAAAGTAAGAAACTATCACTCTTAAGTATTTGAGACTATTTTATGTTATAGAATGACTTGGAAATGTGGAACATCACTTGTGTTTTCCTCCAAATATTTCTTCAATCCAATAAATGTTCCTTGTGTCTCAAATAATAAAGTATTAATTGGACCCATATCTTATTATAAATTGGTAATAACTCTACATATAACCTGATATGTTTGATACTGAAAAATTACTTTGAGTTATTTACTCTCAAGTAAATGTTCCACATGGGATGTTGTATTTTGGTTAGAGTGTTCTGGTAGCATTTTTCTGAAACACATGAGACTTGGGAGGATGAGTCTTTGATGAGGGAGAAATGACTACCACTATTTGAAGTCCATCATTACTCAACATTATTTTTTTTGTGTGTGTGTGGGGGGGGGGGGGGTTAAAAATAAATATGGAGAGGATAATTATAAAATTACCTTATTATTCTCATGTCATTAACTATCTATGATTTTATTTATGTCTTTCCTTTGGTCATTTCAATGTTATTCCAATTATTTCATTGGGTCTTAAATTGAAATAAGTGTTATTAGTGGGGTATTGTTTCTTATATAAGATTATGAGAGATATCCATAGTGGTTAGAGTAGGTGAAGACAATAACATGTTGTTGGAAGAGCTGCAGGTTTTCCACCAGATAGCTAGTGAGGAACACCCACCAATTGATGGAAGGATAATGTAAAGGAATTCCTATAATAATTCCACAAAATGAAAGATTTAGTGTCATGTTGTGTAATAATTATTACTAGCGTCACTAGATAACTGTATACACAACCAATAGATTATCTATTTCTTTATAATACACCATCTTTCTAGTGGCCTCCATTAGATATATGGTGGTACTATTCCGAGCCATGATAGTAAGGGGATGTTTTTTATTTCTAGCACCTAAAATGATCATTTAAATTATTTACATATCTCATCCAACCATAATTCAACTTTTTCAACTTGGATAATCTTATAGGGTTTTGTGGGATCTCTAAACTCAATTCCTTGTTGGATAGAAGTGACAATCGAATAAATGGACCACTCTTGGTATGTTTATCTCTATTTTAGTTATTGATCTCATATTTCTCCCAATTCCCCTTGTTTCTATCATAAGATCATCTCTATAAATGATGGGAGTGATAAAATTTAGGATTCTAATCATATTATTTATAGAACCGTTACGAAATTGATGGGTTTTAATTAGAATCTTAATATTTGATGAGCATTGATTGAGAATTGTGATGGTAAGTGTTCATCTAGTTCTAAATTAGTATAGAACATCTATAATTGGATATTTATGACTAGGAATTCATGTTCTAGGATCCCTTCATGATTTTATGGCCTTTAGCTTTCATATTCTTTTTTGTGAACACATGGGAATTATTAATAATAATATTTCATGTTAGGAGGTTTAATGATTTAGATTTGTTCTATGAACCTTGACTTTTATCATTTTAATGTTTTTCTTATAATGTTGCATAAAGTAATTAAAATTGTTTTGATACAATATAGTGGGTTTTAATATGGTTTTTGGAATGGATTTCCCCCATGGGATTTTTAATGGAAATAGTTATAATCCATAAATTATGTGGTTTTAGTGATGAAATTCTCGTGAAATACATGGTTGTTTTAAACCTAGTAATGATCAATAATGCTGTTGGGATCCATCCTTAGGGACTATCTCTTTTCTTGTAAACTTGTTTTTCTAATGTAATTCATGCACGAGGTTTCCAATGTTATGGTGAAGAGCTTCTCTTAAGAGTGTATTCTTACCCTATAGGCCTATTCTACTAGGGTAATGTTCAAATGAGGTGAAAAAATGAAATCGATACTATAACATGGATCCTTATTGACAATGATTTATTGTACTCTTGAGTTTTTTTCTCCATACCGATTATCATTGAAATGTTTATCTGTGAATTTTTAATGATACTCTTTGAAAACATGTTTATTGGTCTATTTTGAAAACTATGAGAATGGTTGATTTATCTATTCCTTATATAAAATTATGTACAATTGTATGACATTAATTTGTTTTAATTACATGAGATTAAAATTTTATTTAATAATATATGTTTATAAAAAATGGGATCCTACTTGGCTATTTTTCACACATCCCACATACACATTTGGTTATATGTATAAAATTTTTATTTGATACTGGTAAGGGAAATTAATTGCATATTGAAAGAATGTTTTTATTAGAAAGGTGTGTTAGAATATATGTAACATCTTGTCACATATATTTGGGTTTTGTATTTTTTTAGTATTTTTGTTTTTTATGTATCTTGAAACCCATTTTTACTATTGATTGCACCTATCTTTTAGGGTATTCTATTTAGGTATACTGAAATTTTTTATTTATTTATCACCTTTTAAGGTTATTTATGGATTGAATGATTCCAATGCGTGTTCAGGATTCCCTTGAACATATCACCAACACATAGGGATCAGGAATACCATTTTGGCCAGGTTACGACCGATATTGTTTATGGTTGGTTAGGGTAATCTTGGTTAGTTCATGAAAAGGCTCAATCATATTATTCAATAATTATGTAAGGGAGGAAAAATTGTGGAAATTAAGAGGTAAATACAAATATAATATTAGTGAAATAATGTTACACAATTTTATATTATGAAATATATTTTATCAAAAAAACTAATTTATTTAATAGTCTGCACTACACACAATATTGAGTTTTAATGAACCATGAGATATATTTAATATCATTATTTTAAATTGGATATCATAACCTTTCAATTAAACATAGAAATATTAGTAAGAATAATTTAGTTTTTTAAATTAATTATATTGGTTTTATGTAAACAATATATATTGATAAAAATGTACTTACTTATTTGTAAATTAGTTAAACTCATCAAAAATACATTTTCTCAAAAAAATTGTTTTCATTTTATTATTATGAAAAATAATAAAACTATATTTTGTATATTTTAGAAAATATAATTTAAAAAATGAAATTAATTTTTTAAAAAATATTTCAAAAACATTCTTAGTGTGATTTTTTTATATTATTCTGTAAATTTTCATTTTAAATGAATAATGAATAATATTATGTTTTATTAAAAAATTTATTTTCTTTTAAATCATTTACAAGTACCATTTTCTTTAATATGTGTTTAAAAGTAAAATTAGTTCAGTAATATTAATATTAATCCAATTTGTATGAATGTATACATTTTTTTTTTCAATTTTTAGATAATTTGTTTTACAATTATGAGAAATATTTCTTTTAAAAAACATTTTTTTTCATCATGTCTGCAAGTTTACATTTAAGTTTAATTTTACAAATTCTATGATTTTAATTTTTAAAAATAGATTATATATTTTTAATAATAAAAATTTATATTATATAAAAAGTTCTATTTAATTTAACTTCATAATTAATAAAAAATAGTTATAAATTAATTACGACAGTTAAGGTTAAAACGAGTTTACCAGGTGTAAAAAAAGAGATAAGGGTAGTTATGACAATAAATCCTGACCAAATAATATTTTATGGAAATATTTGAACTATATAATATTCTCAAATTTAATCCATTGGTTTTGGGGGCCTTTTTTTATGGTAATGAATTTTAATTTTTTATTATCCTAGGAAATTTTCATGTAGTTTCCAAGTGAGTTCATTTCACCACTAATAAAAGGACATATACTTTCCTATTATATTTAGACTTACATATCCTTTTGGTTTATATAATACCTACCCAAATATATTAATTTAATCCCTACATACATCCAATGGGACATTGTTTGGTAAGAAACTCCTCCTAAGAAGGCTTTTGCTGCAAACCTAAAGATGTTGTCCAAATAAGAGGTGTAGTTGTAAACCATGAATTTTATATTTATTTATTAATCCACCTACTTAAATTAATATTAATATATGATGATATAATAAAATAAGTACCTAAAATATAAAAATATTTGATTATTTTAATTTTAAATCCAATATTCATCTCATATTCCATTAAATGTGAAATGAAACTGTCAATTGTGTGTATACCATACTACCACATCATGAATTTATGTGATTCATTTTCCACCACTACCTCTCACAGGTAAACATAATTATGAATTTAAAGTATATATATATATATTATATATTATATAATTATACTTTTGTAATTGTAAAATCACATCTACCTTCTTACCTTATAATCCCTTAGAAAATGAAAATGTCGCTCATGCGTGCGTGTGGACTATCGCCTCCCCAATGTGATATGATTTTTTTTCATTTTTTTTGAAATTTATGGTAATATGGTATATATAATGAAAATATATTATATATATGATATAAAAATTATTCTTTAATATTGAATTAAAATTTACATTTCTTCTATTCTATCCAGTAAAAAAATTGAAAAAGTGTTCATGTGTATGTATGACCTATCATCTCCATGAACTCTGTAGTTCATTATTTTATATCTAAATTGTATTGATGACCGAAAATATTTATATAATGAACATATATGTTATTTATATAATTATTAACATTATATATATGTTATAATCAAAATGAAATTACTATAACCAAAACTACCAAACAAGAACATACATGAAAATGGAGGATGTTATCACACAACATAATGATTTCAGTGAGAAATTATAGATAAACATATGGTAAAGGTTTTAAATAAATTATATAACGTATGATATAAATTATTTTTTTCTTTTAATAGACTTATAATAAACCAATATTTTTTATACACATGTTTGGTATGTCTAAAAATTTTGGGGAAAAATCATTCAAGGTTTTCATTGAAGAATTTTTGAGGTGATTGTGTTGGTTGACAATGTGGGCATCCATGATGTGTTTATTGAAAAAGCAGACCACACTGTTCATTTTTTTTGAAAACATATGTTTATATAGTGAGTTGACGAGTTAAATAGATGTTTTTGACAATTCATGGTTGATATAAAAACCTCGACAATGAAAGGGATGATTTGGAGGCGGTATAAAAAGAGGAGATACAAGGTGGAACCTTTTTCTTGGGTTTTCCAATTTTTTGGGCCAGAAAATCAAAAAATAGAGAGATTTGTTATTTGAAAAGGATTTATCTAGACATATTAGAGTGGTACATGAAATAATGGAATTTATGTTTTCCAACAAGAGGTGTTTTGAGATCAAAAGATCAAAAATTGGCAACGTATTGAGGTGCATGAAAAATTGTAGCACAACGCGAAATACGGTGTTGCGTGGAAGATGTGTGTTCCATGCTCAAACAGGATTACACAGTCAAAGAGGGTTTTTTTACAGATTTTATTTTTCGTATAAATATGAGGTGAAACCTCTCATTCTAAGTAGAAAATGAATTTGAGAATATTCTTGCATTGGTGCATGTACAAAGTATGCAAATGGTGTTGTGTGAAAACATTGGTGTTGCACGGAAAATTGGTGTTGCACATAAAAGTTTACATTTCATGTAAAATGATGGTTGTTCATAATTGTTCAGGTTGCGTAAAAAGTGGATTTGGTATTATGTAAAAAAAAGATATATTTTTCCCTTAAGGAAAGGGAATTATGCACAAGGCATAGTGAGGGTTGCATGTAAAATTTGAGGTTGCCCAGTTCAATTCTGTTGTAAAGTTAGATTCATCTATGGGTGAATATTTTAATTCAATAGATCATAAATCAATAGTTAATGGTGAAGAATTTATTAGTGATAATGATGAGACCTATGGGTCTATATAATTTGTGTTGATCTTCTGAATAAGCAGTGAGCACACTTTAGTTGGGAAAGCATCGAGCTTTCATGTTGTGAGTGGTTATAAACTACGAGGGACAACGTGTATGCTCTTTAATATGTAAACAACAGTGTGTCTGCTTTTAGTAGATTTGGTACATTGGTACATTACCGGTGTATTCTCCTTGGACTTATCCCAATGAGTGTGAACCAAGTAAAAATTGATGTGTCTTGTGAATGATTTAATTTCGGTTTAGACTTTTCTATAAGAAAGTGAGAGAAGTGTGTTTTTCTTAATAGAAAAACAAGATCAATATGGACATTTGTTTGAATATGTCATACCCTGATTCACGCCTCTCTCAGGGTATCTAACCTAGTGGGCCAAAAAACAGATACATTCAAGAATTGAGGTTATAGATTTTTGGTATCACTTTTATATCAGGGACAAATTTACCATATTCACCACTCATTTATTTTCTGTGGTGTATATACTACCAATATTAAATTTTATGTCATTAATATGTTTATTTTCAATATATTTTATATTTATTTTTATGTAATTCATTAATTTGTATTATGACTTATGTTTTTCCCAAGCGGTAATTAGATTTATGTATCACTTTTATTTCAACGAGACACATGCCTTATTCACCACTTTTTTCATTGATATAGTGTATATAATTCCCATGTATATATAATATGATTATTTTTATGAATTTTATGGGTATTTCAAAATACATATATTTTTATTTCTTTCTTACTTCATGTGATTCAAAATTTACCAAAGTGGATGGGGTTTTTTTGTTATAATATCATTGTTTATAGGGATTATTTATGATTATGATAAGAAGGATAAAATATTATCATATAACTCTTAGGAAAATCAGTAATTTTATTATACTATGTTTATTTCTATAGAATAATTGTTTTTTGATTTTACTCTTCTAAATGATTCAACATACCAAAATAATGTTTTATGAGAAATATTCAAAATTATTTCTATCTTTGGTGGAAAACCATTTTTCTTCCATGTAATTTTTTTAAAAAAAATTATAAAAGAATCTTTTATTTAAATATTTTCCAACATCATTTTTACCCATGTTATAAATTTTTACTATTTTTTTAAAGGAATCATCTTTCCATTTTCTGAATGATTTACTTTTTAATTTTACAAAAAATTTGAAAGGAATATTTATTTTATAATATATAGGATTAATGGTATTTTATTACATCATGTCCACTCAATGGTTTAAATATTCCATTAAAATTTTCCATATAAATTTTAAATGAAAATTTTTTAATTATTTTTTATGAAATTTTTATATTTTAAATAAGTAATTTCAAAATTGAAAGGATATTTTCCTCAATAAGTATTTCAAGTGATCTTTCAAAATCATATTACTTGTATGATAAAATATTCTTTTTTTATATAATATTTGTCATGGATGTTATAAAATGATACAAAACTTATTGTTTCTTTATATTATTTATGACTATGATGAATAGATGTTTATGTATACCATTTCATTTCCATGGGATATATTTATGAAATCAATCTCTTTCCATGGGTTATGCTATGATAGTTGTTTTTATGAAACCCATTTACATTTCATGGGTTTTGATATGATGTATGTTTCATGATCTCATAGCACACAAATGTATAGATTATATTAGGGATGGGACCTATATATCCATTCAATGAATTGGGTAATGCTTAATTTTATATGAACTCAAAGGGTCCACAAGAGGTCATCCCATGATGAAAAGAAGAGGATACATGGGAGGTTATACTAAGACTGAAACAAGAGGGTTAATAGGAGGTCATACAAATCTAGAAATAAGATGGTACACGGGTGGTTATTCTAATCCTAAAACAAGATGGTACATGGGTGGTTATCATGTGACCAAAATAATATAGTACAAGAGTGGTTATCCCATGCCCTAAACATGTGGTTATATGGGAGGGTATCCTCAGCCCAAAAGAGGGCACATGAGAGGTTATCCCAAGATAACAAGGTACATAGGTGTAGAGACCCAAAGCTTGGCGTACATGGAAATGACATTACTTTTTCGGAATACTTAGTACATTAGAAAAACACACACACAAAGACCGTAATAGTTTAGTGTCTTTGGAAACTCGGAATATAATCTTCTAATCGTGGTGAAAGATCTTCAACATCTCCCATAAAGATCATCCCCTTTTTTTTCTTACCTAAAACCTTTATTTATATCCTGGGGAAAAGAAAACATAAAAGGGTGAGCTCAAATACTCAGTAAGGGTAAACAAAAGAAATATCAATTACATAATATTCATAAGAACATAACATTTTGGAAATCTTAACCTGCAAAAGAGGTCAAAATATCATAACATGGGATAAATCATAGTAGTGAAATGTAATCCCAATAATCATAACTTAAAACATGAAACTTTGTGGCATACACACATAATCATAGAGAATCATTTCTTATTAGTCAAGACTCATTGCCAAGACTATCTTAGTGGAAAAAGTCCATTTTTGAACCGAGTTCACTCCTCATTTCAGTCCTGTTTCACTGAACCGGTTTAACCTGCCGTTCCAGCCATGTCTATCTCATGAGATATAAAATCTTTACCCAATGAATTGGAGGGATATATAGGTCCCACCCATCTCATAATGATACCATTATTATGTGTGCGACAAAATCATAAACCATACATCATAGCATAACCCATGTAATAAAAATGGGAATCTTAAACATCCTGACATCATAAAACAATTCATATAAGATAATGGAATTCAAAAAAATAATTCCATCACAACATAATAAAATCAATTTAATAATAGGGATAGAAACAGAACCCTTTATTATCTTATATGGAAAATAATTTTGATAAAACACTTGAACTCCATTCCTGAGGAAAATATCCTTTCTACTTCAAAAACACTTTTCCTTTCTTAACATGTCATAAAATTCTAAGCTAAAATAATTTGATTAAAAATAAGCTTGAAAACATGTAAAGGAAGATTATTGGAAATAATCTTTTAAATATCCATTCATTCCGTATAAGTTAAAAAAAATATTCTTCTCATACTTTTGTCGGAAAAGTCAAAAAGTACCTCGTACGAAAAATGACAAAAGAATCATTTCATATCTTTTACTAAAAACTCACTGAAGGGTAAAATTGGATATAAACTATTGTACAGGGATATAAATATTACATATTTAGGAAACATGGATTTGGATGATAAATATTCCCCAGTAAATTCAGAAGTATACACAATCTCAGATAAAATTTGAGATTGCGAGATTTTCCCTTACCTTATGTCTAATTTGCTTCGTAAGTGTCCGAAACTCCTATATAATTATTTAAATAGGGTCATTGACTTATTCCAGAATCATACTCATTGTTATGATATCATATATGTTCATATTCTTAGCTTATTATTAGTAATATTTCATTGCTACTAGTTATTTAGGTGTTTATTACTTTTTGATCTTATGCGTGTTTTGTCGAATAAATTCTTATTATTCTTTTTGTGTTATAGAAACCTAATTTCCAGAATGTTATTATTGTAATATATATCATATTTATTCACTAAATTAATTTATGTAATCATTATTCAATGAAAATCATGTATAATGAGTCGCATCACATCGTGGAGATGGTATTCCGTACGTACGCACGAGCGATGATATCGTTCCCATGATCGTGGAATTGTATTGGAGTGTATGTATACTATTTGAGAATCAATATCAATTTAAAATAATCATATATATTCATTCATTACACCATTATACCCATCCAAGTAAGGTGGTGGTGGAAAATATATTACACCACGGCGTGGAGACGGTATTCCGTACGTACGCACGCGTGGTGATTTCGTTTTCCGTAGGATGGATAGATGGTTAAATAGGGTTGTTTCATACTTATACTAACATATAAGTATATGAGTGATACTTATGTTATTAATTCATAATGAAACAACTAATGAATAAGAAGTGGAAGAAGAAATGAAGTTGAAAGAATCAGTAACAGACATTACCTCTTCTTTGAAGCGCTTCTTGGAGACCTCCTTTTAGGGAATTAAAATTGGTCTTTGAAGAAGACCAGGACCACTAGGATGTTTCTAGGGAAGTGGAGAAGAGAATTTTTCAGGGTTTTGCCGAGCTTGAAGGCTCAAAGTGGTGTGAGGACGAGAGGGAGGAGGTGACCTTTTATAAGGGAGGAGAGGGGCACCTTTGGAAAAACTCAAAATATTATTTTATTATAAAGTCATATTCGGTTTTTAATAGCTCCAAATTGATTTATTTCAATGCTAAGGTGGGGATGGGTCGAAAGACTCTCATACAATAGAGTTTATATAAGTTTAGGTTTCTATTTTAACCTTATCATGTTGATTTAACTTTAAGTTAAATAATTTTACTTTTACTGTGTCTTCTTGTTTTCTTATACTATAAGGTTAATAAACTTACTATAACAAGAAAAACGAACCCCACGTTGTTTATTATTAATATATATAACCTTATATATGTGATTCAGCCGAAACTTAGATTTTTAGGAATAAAATAACAATTAATAATACAATATTTGTTTTAAAAACTATTTTATGTCAATTTCGACACTATTTGGTAATTGATTTTTTCGAAAATCCTAACAGAATGATTAGTTTGAAAAAAGTTAATTAAATCACTACTAACATGTCATATTAACCTATAAAATTAGTTGAATTCATAAAAAGTCTCAGATTACATTTATTTTGGTATTTATAACATCAATTATGTCAATATTTCATTAATAATATAATTACTGCATCATCATTGTGTCATTAATAAATTAAATTTTTTAATGTCTAAAAATTACAAATAAAATATAATTATGTATGAAATCATTTTATCTTTCTAATTAATATTTATAGTCGAATTCATCGTATGTATAACCCTATATTAAAAATTATTTAGTTATTAAACTTTGATTTTAACTATTTTAACCCTTCTTTAAATAAATTAATATTAAATGTCATAATCTAATCCAAGTGGGCCAAAATGGTCATATTTTATTCCTAAGGATGTTTTTTGTCGAATTAAACTTATCCAATTGAATTAGGACATGTGTTAGGGTAATAATAATATCATTTTTACCCTTAATTACCCTATTTACTTTTAACCGTGGTAAAAAAAGTAAAAAGTTACTATTCACCAAAAATTATTTTCATCTCATTAAACCACATTTTACTTACTGACATCAACCATGTCTCTCGGATTTTTGAAATTCCATTCAGAAAAGTGGTAAAATTATGTTTTATGTAAATTTGCAAATTCTCCTAGGAGGTGGGTAAAAGACGGTGAAAAGTTCAATGAAATTTTTATATATCTAAAATTATTATAAAATTACTCCAATGAATTACATTGATCTTATATAGATATTATGTATCAATTTTGACCAAAAATAAATTTAAATAAAATATAAAATTATGTAAATAAAAATTCGGTTTTTAAATAGTAACCCAGTATTTTCACTATTCATCAAAAATTGAAAGTTTCCAGAAAAATACCAAAATTTCACCCGAGGCTAATTTCGATATTCTTAATCCAAAAATTAAGTCCATTTTCAAAAATAAAATTTATAAAATTTCAAAAATTGGGTATTACTATTCATACCGGCTAATTTTAATAATATTTTACTAGCATATCATTGTTTAGAGAAACTCGGCATTGCGTACAACACATGCTATCGTGGAAGGTCGCGCTTGCGTGTAATGCAATCCAAGTCAGAGATGCATGTTGTGAAAGCTTATTTTGGTGTAGCGTACAACACAAGACATTAATGAAATTAAAAAGAATATTTTTCATAAAATCTTGGGGTGTTACATTCTACCCCCCTTAAAATGAATTTCTCCCTCGAAATTCATCGTGGTTATAAATGGTTTACTACTCGAAAGTATCTTTAATAGAAACCCACATCGTAAAAATTAATACCAAAACATGGCTTTAAAAACTGAAGTACGAAACGTAATTGTTACCCAAATTAACTAATAACTGGGTTTCCACATAGGAGAACATAGGTGAAAATATGGATATGGAAGAGAAATCTAACCGTCATGTTCTGATGGAGAGTGGTAGAGAACATGGCTATGGAAAATCCAACAATCACAAAGCCATAAATTTGTGATGATCTAGGGTACCATCTGATTCATCGGATATAAGGGCACTAGGACAACATTTTTGGTTTTCAAGATCATTTCCCAAAAGTTGAAGATCTTGAATTAGAATAAATACTTACTTTATTTTGGTACAATTTCATTGTTGTTTGTGCTTTGAACAATTTCCACTTCATGTCATAAAGAAATGAAGTTTAATTTGTTATTCATGAAGTGTTAATAGATCATGTGATAGAATTATGGGTCATTCCAACTGTTTCAAACAAAAGGTTAGAAAAAGTTATCAAATATACATAAATCCATCTACGGTGAGGTTAATCGTATACGATTCCAAAAATGAACTTACACTTCATATATCATACCGCGTAATAAAATAAAACTACTTTCTACTAACCAGGGACTTCTTGTAGGCCAGTGGTAGGCGATAAAGGATAGTCACACTTCGGTTGTGGGTTCGATTCCCACAGCCTTGTCCGACGCGATGGGCTATCGCTCGTCCTGCATGTTGTCCTTTTTCTGAAGCTATATTACTATAACATCCCATCAATAATATCAAAAAAAGTTCTATCCTTAAACAATACTAACTTATGTCCAACATAATCCATTCCAATCTTTAGGCTTATCTAAAATACTTCGGTCCAAGCTCATAGTATAAAGAAAATTATTACTTGAAATATCACATAACAATCACGTGAATGCCATCATTTATCCCCCATATATCATAAGATATATCTTTTTGGTCAAATTACAAACATGTGAATACCGCAATCATGTATTCTCTTGATGAATGAATACCCATTGAACCTTAGTGAAAACATGAATGCAGTTAAAAGTTAACACTTTCCACAAACCAAAATCCTCAAAAAAAATTATACTCAAACCATGATATCACTTAGTCCATATATCAATCATGAGCTCATGAATACAATCAAACATCTCATTATCTTCTTATCCATTCATTATGTGCATATCATATGCTTACCAAAAATATCTCAATCACTTTCCATGGTTACTGGTACCATAAAATTATTGAAAACCACAACAGACCAATACATAAATATTCCACTATTCCACGATACTATATACAACATTATTTTGGAATCCCATTACATAAACACTTAATCATTCCACCACATAGTTTTCATATTCAACATCACCAATAGTGATCGCATGTGACTTCCCTTTGTCCTTTGACTTAAGTGGTTGCTCATGTCAATCATCATTAACCCTTGGATTAGGGTATTGATTAGCATAATGCCCCATTTCATTGCACTTGAAGCATTGAAGTGTTGTTGGTGCGTTCTCTGCAGTCTTTTCTTTATTCACACCATTAGCAACCCTTTTTCCATTACTTCGACACTCAGCTGCTCGATGACCTTCTATTCTACACTTAAATCATTTTCTAGTCCCTTTAAGACAATCTCCACCATGCTTCTTTCCACACTTTGAGCATAAGGAAACATTCATATTCTTTTTACCATTATTCTGAGGTTTCTCCTTGAACTCCATCTTTCGTTTCTTTTCAAAAACATGAGAGGGATATGTAACACCAACTTCTATTTCTACCTTAATAGCACATCAGAAAATTTCTTCATAGCTACTGAAGTCTCTTATAGCTAATTACCTTCAAAGATTTGGTTTTAAGCCACTGAAGAATTGATCAACTTTATATTCAGGTTGGATGATAAAGATATATGCATACCTTGAATGCCATGTAAAATTCACTTTGTATATATACCAATATATTCGTCATCCTTTTGCATTAGTTCAAGAAAATCCTTCTCCATCTTTGTTCGAAGAATACGAGGGAAGTAATTATTGAAAAATAAGTTATTGAACTCATCCCATTCCATGGACTCAATTTCATCTCTTGGCCTCGTATTCTTGATAAGAATCCACCATTGATCAGATTCACCTTCCAAACGATATACTGCTAAGATGACTTTATCATGTTCAGGACATTAAAGAACTGAGAATATCTTTTCAGTGGTACTGATCCATTGTTCAGCAACAAGTGGATCAGAAGACCCACTGAAAGAAGGTGGACGTTGCCTCATTAAAGACTCAATAGAATATTGTTCCCTTCTATGCTCATTTGGAAGTCCAGAATGATTCATAGATTGTGTAAGTATAGCAATAAGATTTTGCACTCCATCTCCCATAACATGTGTTTGTTCAGGAGGACAATCATTACATTGCCCATTACATTGATCAACACGGTTCCTTCGGGTCCCAACCATCGTCTAAAACCCAAAAAGAACAATGTGAGAGGCAAAAATCGTGCTAGGGAAAACAACATAATAAAGGGGGAGTACCTTAAATATCTAACATCTTAGCTTACCGTAATTCTAGTACTATAACCTATAAATATACTTAACCTTAGGGACATCCCTATACATACTTTAGAAATATCTATAGGGATCTCACTAAAGTTCTCGCATCCTAGTTTCCAAAGGTTGACTAAACCTTTCCTTTGATACCAACTGTAGAGACCCAAATCTTGATGTACATGGACATTACATTACTTTTTCGGAATACTTAGTACATTACAAAAACACAAACACACAATGACCGTAATATTTTAGTGTCTTTGGAAACTCGGAATATAATCTTCTAATCATGGTGAAATATCTTCAACATATCCCATAATGATCTTCCCCTTTTATATCTTACCTAAAACCTTTCTTTATATCCTGGGGAAAAGAAAACATAAAAAGGTGAGCTCAAATACTCAGTAAGGGTAAACAAAAGAAATATCAATCACATCATATTCATAAGAACATAACATTTTGGAAATCTTAAACTGTAAAAGAGATCATAATATCATAACATGCGATAAATCATAGTAGTGAAATGTAATCCCAATAATCATAACTTAAAACATGAAACTTTGTGGCATACACACATAATCATATATAATCATTTCTTATTAGTCAATACTAATTTCAAGACTATCTTAGTGGAAAAAGTCCATTTCTGAACCGAGTTCACTCCTCGTTTCAGTCATGTTTCACTGAACCAGTTTAACCTGCCGTTCCAGCCATGTCTATCTCATGAGATATAAAATCTTTACCCAATGAATTGTAGGGAGATATAGGTCCCACCCATCTCATAATTATACCATTATTATGTGTGCCACAAAATCATAAACCATACATCATAGCATAACCCATGTAATAAAAATTTGAATCCTAAACATCATGATATCATAAAACAATTCATATGAGATAAAAGAATTCATAAAAATAATTACATCATAATATAATCAAATCAATGCAATAATAGGTATAGAAACAGAACCCTTTATTTTCTTATATGGAAAATAATTTTGATAAAACACTTGAACTCCATTCTTGAGGAAAATATCCTTTATACTTCAAAAAAACATTTCCTTTCTTAACATGTCATAAAATTATAAACTAAAAGAAGTTGATTAAAAATAAACTTGATAACATGTAAATGAAGCTTCTTGGAAATAATGTTTTAAAAATCCATTCATTCCGTATATGTTAAAAAACATTCTTCTCGTACTTTTGTCGGTAAAGTCAAAAAGTACCTCGTAAGAAAAATGACAAAATATTCATTTCATATCTTTTACTAAAAACTCACCAAAGGGTAAAATTGGATATAAAATATTGTATAAGGATATAAATATTACATATTGAGGAAACATGGATGTGGATGATAAATATTCCCCTGTAAATTCGGAAGTATAAACAATCTCGGATAAAACTTGTGATTGTGAGATTTTCTGTTACCTTAGGTCCGATTTGCTTCGTAATTGTCTGAACCTCCTGTATAATGATTTAAATAATTTCAATGACTTATTCTAGAATCATACGCATTGTTATTATATCATATATGGTCATATTCTTAGCTTATTATTAGTAATATTTCATTGCTACTTATTATTCGGGTGTTTATTACTTTTTGTTCTTATGAGTGTTTTGTCGAATAAATTCTTATTCTTCTTTTTAGGTTATAGATACCTAATTTACAGAATGTTATTAGTGTAATATATATCATATTTATTCACTCAATTCATTTATGTAATCATTATGCCATGAAAATCATGTAGAACGAGTCGCATCACATCGTGGAGACGGTATTCCGTACGTACACACGAGCGATGATATCATTCCCATGATTGTGGAATTGAATTGGAGTGTATGTATACTATTTCAGAATCAATATTACTTTACAATAATCATATATATTCATTATTTACACCATTATACCCATCCAAGTAATGTGGTGGTGGAAAATAGATTACACCAAGGCGTGGAGACAGTATTCCGTACGTACGCACGCGTGGTGATTTTGTTTTCCGTAGGATGGATAGATGGTGAAATATGGTTGTTTCATACTTATAATAAATATCAGTATATGAGTGATACTGATGTTATTAATTCATAATGAAACAACTAAAGAAGAATAAGTGGAAGAAGAAATAAAGTTGAAAGAATCGGTAACAGACATTACCTCTTCTTTGAAGCGCTTCTTTGAGACATCTTTTTAGGGCACTAAAATTGGTATTTGAAGAAGTCCAGGACCTCTAGGATATTTCTAGGGAAGTGGAGAAGAGAATTTGGTAGGGGTTTTCTATGCTTTAAGGCTCAAAGTGGTGTGAGGAAGAGAGGGAGGAGGTTCCCTTTTATAAGGGAGAAGAGGGGTACCTTTGGAAAAACTCAAAATATTATTTTATTATATAGTCATATTCGGTTTTTAATAGCTCCAAATTGATTTATTTCGAAGATAAGGTAGGTATGGGTCGAAATAATCTCATCCAATAGAATTTATACAAGTTTAGCTTTCTATTTTAACCTTATCATTTAGATTTAACTTTAAGTTAAATAATTTTACTTTTACCATGTCTTCTTGTTTTCTTATACTATAAGGTTAATAAACTTACTATAACAAGAAAAACGAACCCCAAGTTGTTTATTATTAATATATATAACCTTATCTAAGTAATTGTTTCAAACCTTATATTTTTAGGAATAAAATAACAACTAAAATTATAATATTTGTTTTAAAAACTATTTTATGTCAATTTTGACACTATTTGGTAATTGATTTTTGTGAGAATTCTAACAGAATTATTAGTTCTAAAAACGATAATTGAATCAATAATAACATGTCATATTAACCTAGAAAATTAGTGGAATTCATAAAAAGTCTCAAATTACATTTATTTTTGTATTTATAACATCAATTATGTCAATATTTCATTAATAAGATAATTATTGCATCATCATTGTGTCATAAATAAATTACATTATTTAATGTCTAAAAATTACAAATAAAATATAATTATTTATGAAAGATTTTTAGATTTCTAATTAATATTTATAGTCGAATTTATCTTATGTATAACCCTATATTAAAAATGATTTAGTTATTATAATTGATTTTAACTATTTTAACCCTTCTTTAAATAAATTAATATTAAATGTCCTAATCTAATCCATGTGGGCCTAAATGGTCATAATTTATTCCTAAGGTTGTTTTTGGTCGAATTACACTTTTCCAATAGAATTAGGACATGTGTTAGGGTAATAATAATATCATTTTTACCCTTAATTCCCCTATTTACTTTTAACTGTGGTAAAAAAAAGTAAAAAGTTACTATTCACCCAAAAAAAATTCATCTCATTGAACAACATTTTACTTACTAACATCAACCGTTTCTCTCGGATTTTTGAAATTCCATTTACAAAAGCGGTAAAATTAGGTTTTATGTAAATTTGCAAATTGTCCTAGGAGGTGGGTAAAAGACGGGGAAAAGTTTAATGAAATTTTTATATATATAAAATTATTATAAAATTACTCCAATGAATTACATTGAACTTATATAGGTATTATGTATCAATTTTTACCTAAAATAAATTTAAATAAAATAAAAAATTATTTAAATAAAAAGTCGGTTTTTAAATAGTAACCCAGTGTTTTCACTAATCATCAAAAATTGAATGTTTCCAGAAAAATACCAAAATTTCAC